>CM035165.1:22109327-22709327 GCA_020205615.1 Panax quinquefolius
GGATTAAGGATTCGATTTCGGTTTTATCCACGCCCAAAAATACCTCAAAAATAATCATAGTGGTGTAAAATTCAAGAATGATCAAAACATGGATACAATCAGAAGTTAGTATCCGTAATAGATGTTTTGACGAAAAGAAGAAATTTTATTTTTTCTAAGTGAATAAGACCGTATATGTGAATAGGTCGATATACGTGAATAGTGCCATATACGTGAATAGTAATTCACACCAAAAGATAGAAATTCCACAAAAACATCTTCACGCTTCATTTAATAAGTACTCGTGAATAAGAACTCGTGAATAAGAATCATTTAATAGAACTCGTGAATAAGAACTCATGAATAGTAACCATGAATAGTAACCCTATATGAAAAGTTCCAAATTTGATAAAAACTCAGATCAACATTTCAAAGATAATGATATTGAAGAAATAATATCATTACTTAAAAAATAATATCCCTTACCTCGAAAGATCAAGATTTAGTCGAAACACCTGACATAAAGGCATGACTTTGAATCTTGCAATCGTATAACAATACTCAAAGTATACTCAAAATACTCACAAGAATACGCCGATAATATAGAGAGAGAAAACTTCAGCTTTCGGTATGATTTTCAATTCTAACCTAAACACCCTCTATTTATAGAAATCGCTAGAACACCAAAGGTAAAATTTAATAAATTAATATTATTTATTTTCCACATCTTCCTACGATCCATGAATCTGAATTCAGCCATCCTAACACATGTTAAATATGCCCTCAACATATAAAAACGTTTTTGTTAATATAAATATTTAAAACTTCCAAAATCAATTATTTTCGAACTCAAACTTCAATAATTCATAATAAATAGCCCTTTCATCAGAAAATTCGAATCTCGCGAGTTTTTATAGGAAATTCAATTCTCTACAACTTTTCAGAAGAAAGTTTTTCCAAATTCCAAATAGAAATTGACCGAAATCCACAAACGGGCAATTTTACAAGCTATAATCAAATTTCAAACAAGAAATGGGGTCCACCGACACACAAAACATGTGTTAATCATTTATTGCAACAAAAATACTCTTCCTCCTCGTATACTCATATATCCCACATTCGTTGTAAAAATATCACCGTTAATATATTATTAAAATAATATATTTAAATGAATTATTTTATCAAAAAAAGATAAAATATTAATTTTCAACAATTGTCATTTTTAAAAATTTTCTCCATCTATATCCACATAAAATCAATATTTTCTCATCATATAAATCAATAATTAATTATTCACAAATAATATTACGTAATCACAATATCGACAACCAGTGCCCTTCAGAAAGAGGGGCTTCAATAAGAATTTCTTCATCTACAGCGCAATTAGGTGACCAAACCTCTCTTAGATGTAACTTTTAGACATTGCCAATAATGTTATCTAATAATATTATTCGGATAATATGAATTATCGCTTGATAATGAAAGATACCATGTAATGACAATTATCAAACAACAAAGAATATAAAATATCAACGCAGCAATTATTAACTCAATAAAATACTCGAATAAGAATTATCGTAACCATTATCGAGTAGTGCCTTTCACGTAAGAATCAATAATCAGTGCAATACCGTAGCTATCGCTCAACAACGCTGCGTTACTAAAGGTGTTTTAACCACCGGTATTCCAACAAGATAATTCGGAATAACTACGCCTGCTATTTAAAAACAACTTATTTTTGTCGCTTTCTTCATCCAATCGCTTTACATGTGGGCTCCACACATGGTCATCAAATCATATGAATATTCCCCGACAAAGCATTTAATATTCCACGACCAAACGAATATTCCCCAATAATAATGAATATTTTATAACCACTTGCTTATTTTGAAATATTTATGATTTAACCCTTAACTATCCACATTAATCAAATCAACCTTACTATTTCAAAAATAATAAATAAAGGAAATTCCTTTTATTTAAAAATTTCGGGTCTTACAGTTCGTCAATAATAAACAAACCAACAAGGAGTATTATACCAAAGAATTGCATTTTCTATCATCATCAAATTATCAAGATGGCTATGGAGTTTGAGGAAATAACCTTTATCCATCCCCCAAGTAGAATGACTTTCTGATGCATTAGCAACATTGATCCACATATCTAGTTGACGAAATTCTGATATCAAATTTGTATGCCTAAAGCGGCACCAAATTTATATGATTACATTCAAGTGTCGATTCCCATCAAACAACCCCTCGGTATCGTGACATCGAAAAATATCTTCGAGATATGGATATCACTTGGGCAAGTCAAGCGAAGAAATAAAATCCATAAAATGGCCATGAAATTCTATTTCGGCTGAGCGAGATGCACTTTATAAAAGGGATGCGAAATAGGCACATAAGATGCCTAGATAAAGATCGAGCCCAAGACTCATGGATGAAGTCCATGGTGGAGTATGTTCCATCCAATGGGTCCTTCTATTATTGAATCTCTCAAAGTTTTATTAATCACGTCAAGAGATGCTATCATGCCATTAAATACTGCTGTCGCGAATTACATTGTATGAAATCGTTAATGGAAGGAGGTAATCACATCTTCTTCGTGATTGATTACTTCTAAAAGTCTTTTCCTTTCCCAAAGTTAATAATAATCATTGTTTTCATAGATATATCGAATCGATATGGGCCGACAAAATGTGACTGATCGGACAATGATTAACTATTTATCCCAATATGGTCATCGATGGTCATCTTCGACCGATCAAACTATATCAAGAATTTATGAAAGATGTCTTCCAATCACGAGGATGGCCTCGACTTTAGAAATAATATCATTTATCTGCTAGTTTCGACATCAATAAGCTTCAATACCATTAGGTTACCTCTAGTTTCCATTAGTCTAATGCTATGGAATCTCAAATAGAAATGGAGTCATTAAGAGTGTTAATGGAATCTCAAAATGGATGAAGATCATCAGGGTATGCTCAACTGACCGAGCAACCTTTGGTCGATACAATCGATCATGAAAGATGGTCAAGAATTCTCCTCTCATCTATCAAAGATAAATGGTGGTATCGATCTTGCAACCACTGATCTTCATCCATTTGAGAGTCCATTAATACTCTTAACGACTCCATTTCTATTTCTATGGGGAGTACTGCTTCCATGCCATAGACTAGTAAGTAGGGGGTAGCTCTAGTAAAAGTTTGCATTGATGGTCCGTAGGCTAATAGAGTCAGAGGCAATGAGTCAGGCCATCCCTTTTGATTGACAAACATCTTTTGCATAATTTTCTTGATATTCTTGTTGGATGCTTCGACAACACCATTCATCTTGGGATGATAAATAACGAAATTAAGATGTTTAATATAGAATTTACTGCACAATTCCTTCATCATCTGGTTATTCAGATTCTTGGCATTATCCGATATGATTACCTCTGGCTGTCTATATCGACAAATGATATTGTTTCTAATGAAAACAATTATTACCTCCTTATTAACTTTGGGAAAAGAAGCAACTTCTGCCCACTTTGTTAAGTAATCAATCACAGTGAAGATGAATTGATGACCATTGCTAGCTTTGGGTTCTATTGGCCCAATCAAGTCCATTGCCCACATTAAGAAGGGCCACGATGAATTCATACAATGTAATTTGTTTGGAGGATTGTGGACGGTATTTCCATGGGCTTAGCATTGATAACATCTCTTGATGTGATCATCACAGTTAACTTTGAGAAAGATCCAATAATACCTTGTTCTTAATATCTTCTTAAAGAAGTAAAGGACCGCCATGTGTGGACCACATACTCCACCATGGACTTCATCCATTAGTCTTTGAGCTTGATCTTTATCTAGGCATCTTAGAAGGCCTATTCCCGCATCCCTTTTGTAAAGTGCGTCTCTATTTAAATAGAATTTCATGGCCATTTTATGGATCCGCTTTCTTTCATCTTGACTTACTTCAGCAGGTGTAGAGCCATCTCGAAGATATTTTTCGATGTCATGATACCAAGGCTGTTTGATGGGAGGTAGTTCATCTGACACTTCTCTAATGTAATTTCCATAGACTGGTGCCTTTTGGCATACAACTTTGATATCAGTAATTCCTATCCTACCAGATATGTGGATAAAGGAAGCCAATGTGCCAATACATCAACAAAATCATTCCTACTTCTAGGGATATGGATAAAGGTAATTTCCTCAAACTTTATAGCCATCTCTTGATAACTACTCATCATGATAGAGCAAAGAAATGCAATTCTTTGGTATAATACTCCCCGGTGGTTTATGTTAGTTCCCAGTAGGCACCTAATAGATCTAGAAGGGGGGTTGAATAGATCCTTTTTAATTTCAAATACTTTTCCTGTATATTTAGTATTGCTAACGAATTAGCATATGACAAACATAAGAATCTTTTCAAGCATAGCAGAATAAGTAAAAGATCCCCTTCATTGATATATTCATGAACATACATACATTGTTCGTAGAGTTAGTTTAATTGTAAACAGTTATACATACATAGCATTTATAGCAGTTAAGTACATAATGTAAATGATAGAAAGTAAATGACTGAATGTAAAAGACACGGGATTTTAAGTGGTTCAGAGACTCAAGCTCCTAATCCACTCTTCTGCTTTAATGAGCAGGGATTCCACTAAGTAAGGGCAACACCCTGAATCACTAAGATTCCTTCAAAGCCAGCAACCTTGGAACTTCAGTTCACTAAGAACTCTTAAAGCTCAGCAGGCTTGGAACTTCATTTAGTCCCTCCGGACAAGGACCCCTCAGGCCCTGACTACTTGTTGTTATTGTAGTTGTTGTTGGTGCCTTGCTGCTAAGATGTCTTGAAGCTTGAACATCTTTTGTACTTAGCAGCTTGTCGTGGTCCTCTTTGCATTCTGCGTAGAGTCTGGACCATTTCTTCTCTGGTGCAGCTGATCTTTATATTGTTCATCCCATCTTCTTCTGATGTCAGCTGTGCACCATCACCATTTAGGTTTCTTAAGTCTCTGAGCTTTTGGTAGACTTCATCTAGAACTTAGCATTCCCTGAACCCTTCTTGAATGATCTGCAGACATGGTTCTGCATCTGTTCTATTTTAGCTTTTGGTTCATGGTGATTCGTAGAGTGGCTCTCTGTATCTTCTTTGTGCTCTACCACTCTTCTGAATGCTATCTTCTTGGCCTTCTCGGCTCTCAGCTTAGCTTTCATCTTCAGTGGCATTCCCATCCTTGTTGAGTGAAGCTTTAGTCTGTTCAAGTCCTTCTTCAAATCTTCTTCACTTCCACCTTCGTAGTCTCACTGCCACTGAGACTTGTTCTGTTCAGCTCTGGTGGAACTCGTAGAGTCAACAATATAGCATTCCAACAACTCAACAATTTTGTAACTCAGCAACTCTTGATCTTTGAAGCTTTGACTAATATATATATTCCTCCACAATCTTCCCATTGGAATATAGTCGTTGGGAGCTATTTGAATTGCTTTGTAGATCTCGAGTTATTTGGTGCAGATTGCTTGATGTGACATGATAGCTCCTTTATGACTTTACTGACACAGCAGTTTGCTACCTTACCTACCGCCTTAGAGTTGTCACCTTTCCATGTCAGGCAAGTAGTCATCTTTATTTCTTCTTTCTGACTTCTCGATCAGAAATTGTCCTTTTGCATCGATGCTCTCAATTTAACAATGTTCGAATATCAGTCTTTAGATTAAACTGTTGCCAATGCTTTAATCTTCAGATGACTGAACTCTACGATTCTGATGCAGATGTTCTTGGACCTGGTTGTAGTGTGTCTTGTTGAATGTTTCTCATTGACTTGTTGAGACAACACTACGATCCTGAAGAAGTGTTCATTTTATCTTCAATGTGGAACACCTCTTCTTTCTCTTGTTCAGTGCTTCAACACTTCTGTTTGCCTCAACTAATCTCAGGAACTGATAGCTTGACTTCTTGTTCTGGCCTCTTCTGAATAGCAAGACACATCAGATTTGTGGCATGCCCAACTCTCTTTCTCCTTGTGATCTCCCGTTCACTTATCATCAATGGTCTGACCCATACTTAATCACTTTTACCTTGTTCTTCATAAGATGACCAGTATCTCTGTGTAAACTGCATTAGTTCCTGCTTTGTTTGGAAAACACTATGATCCTGGTTGATCCCAAGATCGTTATCTTCTGTTCTCTTGACAGCTACTGCACTTGCTGACTTTCCTTAGTCAGTCACTTTTACTGAAGTCTTCTTCTGATCGACATGTGGAAGACTTCATCTTGAATGGCTTTACAACTTAATCTGGATACTGATTAGGTTGGTGCTTAGAGCTTCTGTTAGCTTGCAAGCCATTCGTTGAGTGTTTTCTGGTTTCTTTAAGGTGGAATGTATCTTTGCAGCTCAGACTAGAGGCTTCATACTTTGGATATTTTGGGAGTGCTCATTTGTTGAGAATCGTGTTTACTCTACGATTCTACCTTGACGTTGTGAGCACCTTTGTTGAAGCATTAGTTCTGCACACTACGATTTGGCTTTGGTTCTGCATACACTACGACTCTGAGATAAGATCTTGACACTCTATTATTTCTGTCTTTTTGCTTGTTGTCCTCGTCTGATCTGGCTTGACTACGATCTCTGCCTTTGATATGATTAGTAGACTCCATTACTTCAAGTGCGACCTACGATTCTTGACTTGGCTCTGGAAGATGCTCGGTCGGCTCTTAGATAGGTTGTCTTTACGATTCTAAACATGACTTCCTCAGCAGACTACGGCTTTGAGAAAATTCTTCTCGACACACTACGATCCTTCCTCATCTCTTCTGGTAGTCTACGAACTCCGAGATCTACTATCTTGCCGACTACGATTCCGCCTTGATAGTTCTCGAGTTTTCCTTGACTCTCCTGGCAGACTACGATTCTGGTGCAGTGCTCGACAATCAGACATGCCTATCTATTACATTATAAGATCAACCTAACAAGCTTGATATTTCTATAATTATAGTCCTTGTGCATCATTTCTTTTTAAGAACTTTACAAAGCTGTTTTGCTTATGTAGGATCAACATAACATATTTGATCAATTCATACTAAATCCTTGTCCATATATTCATATTATCTATCAAAGGACTTTACAAATTTTCTTAATGCAAGCATACTTTCATATTCATTCATTTATATCATAATCAAATCATATATAAATAGGAATAACATTCTCATGTATATTCCTAACAATCTCCCCTATTTGATTATGACAAAAACAATTAGTGCATATGCATGAGATGAATGAATCTTATAGACAGTGAGCATCTGTATTTCTAAAACAGATAAGCATGAATGTCATTGATGATAATATGAAATTACATAAACTATGACACTTTACATCCTAGATCCAGAACATACCTAACTAGATAGAGATGTACCTTTTTGGCTCCATATGTGTCTCCAGGATGTCTGTTGATTAGCTACTCAGCTACTCATCTTTCTTTTCTTCTTTTCTCTGCTTCCCTTTAGATTCATGCTATTCTTCTTTGTATGGCTCTCCCTGAGACTCTGTGTTTATGGGATCATCATCCTTTGGCTCCCCCTTAGATGATTCTTCTTCTTCTTCTTCTTCTTCTTCTTCTTCTGCTGTTGTCTTCTTCTTCTCCTTCATTAAATTTCTGCTCTTGGCCTTCTCTTCTTCCTTCATTCTTTTCGCCTTACTCCTCCTTGAGTGCCTCTTTCTATGTCTCTTTTGCTCCCCCTTTTTGTCATTAATCACTTGTGAAAGCTGCTCCACATTTACATAAGTTGCTCCATCGGGTAAGATGAGTTACCAACCTCAATCTTGAGTTCTTGTTGGCTTAGCTCAAGTTATAGGGAAAGAGACTGATTCAGATTGTCAATCTTGTCATAGAGAGAGATAGAATTTGCTCTTTATAAGCCTTCTGTGCTCGTAGAGCTTCTTCCTTCTGATCATTAATAGCCTTTAGATAGATTTGATCGCTTTCTTTGATTTTGAGAGATATATCAGACATAAAGGCTTGGAGTCTGTCTTGAAACACATTATCTCCTTCTTCTGACAACATCTTTGCCTCTTCAGTGATGATAAATATGTTCTCAACCAACTCATCCGAATTCTTCAGTAACTCCTACTCCGTAGGGGTTTGGTCATTTGGTTGGGCAGACTCTTGTTGAACACCAGATTGGACTCCACGACTTCCATTTTTGGATAGTTTTTCAAAATCAGTGAGAATTTGATAAATCGTTGAGTGCCAATCACTGTTGGAGGATGAAGGATTATCAGATACTTCTGCTTGATCAGTATAGAGCTTCTCAATCTGTGTTTCATCATCTTCAATGGTAGAGTGGATGGACTCTACGACCATGAACTTGGATAAAAGCCTTCTGCCATCTGAACCCAATCTACAATCGTAGGGAATGTAGTGGTTACCAGCATGTCGGTAGACTTTGAAGTGAGACTGGTCTTTGATCAACTTTATTGCAAATTTCTTGACTCTTGGAAAGTTTTGAGACACCAGCTCCAGGTTTGGAAAATGTGAGTAGCACCAGCTGAAGTAACTTTCATCTTTACCAGTGTATGCCTTTAACTAGGGCATCCACGCGAAGAACCATCTCATCAGGAGATCGTCAGGATTGTACAGTATTGTAGTGCAATCTAACTCCATGTTTTTCCAGTTGTTAAACACATCGAATGTAGTCATCCTTACAACTTTGAGTTGTTCGTTTCCATAGCTTATCTATTTGTTTGATGGTTCATCTGGTGGTTCATCAAATACTTCCACCAATATTCTTTTGCGAATTCTTGATGGAGAGAGAACATGATAGTCTGCTGATCTCTCTGATTCCTGATTTATAGAACTAGAACCTTTTTCCATCTCTTCACATTCTGAACTTGAATCATGCTCAATTATTTCATCTGATTCATCAATGAATCCTTCATGCTGATTTTCATCACCAGTACCTTCTTCAACATCTTCTCCCTTGGATTCAGCCTCGTCATCACTGATTTCAATCGTCTTTGGAAACAATTCTCCCTTTTTTGAAACTATTTGAGCAATCAGTCTTCTACTCTTCCTTCTTCTTGGGGGTTCAGCTTCAGGAGTTTTAGACTTTTCTCTTTCTTCAGAATCTGAAGCCTCTGAATCATCAGATATGCTTCCTTGATGTTCAAACAAATGATAGGAACATGACGCCTTTCCCAAAATAGGTCCATTCCATCCAACCCATTCTCGAGTCGCCAAATACATGGTATGTAAATAACTACAACTTTATTATTACAACATATAAAACATATGAGTTTAAATACGTCCATTCCATCCATTGCCATCTAGACAATATCCACACGCAAAATAAATCCCCATCATAAAATTATCATACATTATTTTATTTTAAAAATGGTGAGGACTACTAAACAACTCTCTCTAGAACCTTCATTCCATACCCCACTAAGTACTCGCCACATTCTCGCCTCCCGAGAAGAAAAAATGGAACAACAAGGAAAAGGGTGAGCTCAACTAGCCCAAGAAGAATATTATGACTAAGATAATATACAACAAATTATCGTTAGTCTCCAACAGGAAAAATCTAATAGTAATACAATAGACAACCAGCTTTTAAATCAATCTTCGCAGCAATGAAATAATAATTCATTAGAAGAGTTAAGTAGAGAATGCAAACTACTATCTTCTATATATGAATTTAAAAGTTCATCGTCGATATTTTATCCCCTCAGTAACATCAATCAATATATATCCGAATCAAATATTCATCTTTGCACTACAAAACCAAAGATATTCATCACTGGTCATGTTCATCTAAACACTGCTCATCTTTGCACTACGGCCAAAGATATTAATCACCGTTCATGTTCATCTCAACACTGCTCATCTTTGCACTACGGCCAAAGATATTCATCAAGAAATCATTCATCTTTGCACTACAAAAGCCAAAGATATTCAAGAATATCATCATTTAAGACCGAGGATGATGAAAAATATTTTAAAGAAAACGAATCCAAAGGAAAACAAAAGAACAATTATTAAGGATTCATATTTTAAACAATCCAAGTTCAAAAATACTTCATAAATAATCGAGTGGAGTAAAATTCAAGAATGATCAAAACATGGATACAATCAAAGCTAGTATCCATAGAGATATTTTGGACAAAAAGAAGAAATTTCATTTTTCTATGAATAGTGTCGTATTCGTGAATAGTGTCAGATACGTGAATAAAGGTCGATACGTGAATAGTAACTCCGACACCAAAAGATAGAAATTTCATTAAAAAACATCTTCACGCTTCATGAATAGTACTCGTGAATAAGAACTCGTGAATAGTAACTCATGAATAGAACTCGTGAATAGTAACTCATGAATAGTAACCCCATATGAAAAAGTTCCAAATTTGATAAAAATTTCCAACCAATATTTCAAGATAATGATATCAAGAAATAATATCATTTTCGAATAAAATAACATCCCTTACCTCGAAAAGACAAGATTTCTAGTCAAAACACCTGGATATAAAGCTATGACTTGAACTCAAGACCGTATAGCAATACTCAAAGTATACTCAAAATACTCACAAGAATACGCCGATAATATAGAGAGAGAAAACTTCAGCTTCAATGTGATTTTCAATTCTAACCTAAGACCCTATTTATAGAAAAATGCTTAACACCAAAGTAGAAAATTTAATATAATAATAATATATATATATATATTTTTGTTCACGCCTCACTTAGAATCATCTGAATTCAAATAACTTAGCATGTGTTAAAGATGCCCACCAAACACAAAAAACGTTTTTCTTATTTAAATTATTTTAAACTTCCAAAATCAATTATTTCTGAGCTTCGAACTTCAATAATTCATAATAAATAGCCCTTTTATCGTAAAATTCAATCTCCGACTTTTTATAGGAAATTCAATTCTCTACAACTTTGCGTAAGAAAGTTTTTCCAAATTCCAAATGTAAATTGACCAAATCCACAAACCAAGGCGATTTTACAAGCTATAATCAAATTTCTACCAATAATTGGGTCCACCAACACACAAAATATGTGTTAAACATTTAATGCCACAAAAATACTCTTCCTCCTCATATACTCATATATCCCACATTCATTATAAAATATCACCATAATATATTATTAAAATAATATATTTAAATGAATTATTTTATCGTAAAAGATAAAATATTAATTTTCAACAATTGTCATTTTAAAAATTTTCTCCATCTATATCCACATAAAATCAATATTTTCTCATCATATAAATCAATAATTAATTATTCACAAATAATATTACAGAATCACAAGATCGCAAACCAAACCGCTCCTGTGAAAGAGGGGCTTTCCAATAAGGATCTCTCTTCATCAAGCAATTAGGTGACCAAACCTCTCCTGTAGATAAACTTTCTAGACATCGCCAATAATGTTATCCAATAATATTATTCAGATAATATGAATTATTGCTCGATAATGGAAAATACTATGTAATGACAATTTATCAAAAACAAAAGAATATAAAATATCAATGCAAAGAATTATTGAATCAATAAAATAAAATATCGAATAGTAAGAATTACCGTAATAATTATCGAGTAGTGCCTTCACGTAAGAATCAATAATTGGTGTAATACCGTGCTGCATCGCTCAACAACGCGATTAGTGTGTTTTAACCACCGGGTATTCCAACAAGATAATCTGTAATAACTACGCCAAGTATTTATAAACAACTTATATTTGTCGCTTTCTTCATCCAATCGCTTTCCATTATGGGGCCCACAAAAGATCGCTACCGTTGCATTTAATATTCCCGACAAAGATTTAATATTCCACGACCAAACGAATATTCCCCGATAATAATGAATATTTTATAACCACTGCTTATTCAAATATTTATGATTTTACCCATAACTATCCACATTAATCAAATCAACCCTTACTATTTCAAAATAATAAATAGAGGAAATTAAATTTCATTTATTAATAATAAGTGGGGTCTTACAACCTCCCTCCTTATGAAATTTCGTCCCTCGAATTTGACGACGCACTGTGTTTCAAAAGATGAGAATACCTCGCTTTCATTTCCGCTTCCAACTCCCGTGTCATTTCCTCAATAAAGATGGTTTCTCCACAAAACTTTAACTTGTGGTATAACCCCTGTGACATAGGACATGTTCTTTCCTATCCAAGATCTTGACAGTACCTCCTCGTATGTTAAGTCTTCTACTATCTCGTCCTGGCTCTAACTCAATGACGTGGTTCGGTCGTCCACATATTTACGTAACATCGATACGTGAAAAATGCGTATGAACACGCCATATACTTAGGCGGTAAAACGAGTCTATAGGCCACAGCTCCTATTCGATCGAGAATTTCAAATGGATTAATAAATCAAGGTTCGAGCTTTCCTCACCTCACCGATTCTCGCTTTTGAAATAACAACTTCGCACACCTCCTTCTTCAAATTCATCACCCGTGTAGCTTGAATAAATTTTAACTTTATCGATTAAAGTCGATTATACTCAGATATCATCACGCTGGTACCTAGAGTTTTCATCTCCATCTCTATTATTTGTAAATTATACGAAATTAGTCTTTGATAATATCGTACTCAGATTGTAGATACGATCTTCTACTCAACACGCCACCACCACGCTCGCTTTTCCAGATGGCATGGTCGTAACATGTGTTTGAAATGAGTCTCCTCTTGAGTTCTTCAAGCTCTTCCCACATTCCTTACTCCATTCAATTTTGTATCTCTACGAGTCACCAAGTTAATGGAATAGCGATTCGAGAATATCCTTCAACGAATCTCCGATAATAACCAACTAAGCCTCAGAAAGCTACGATTTCGACACATGACTTAGGTTGTTCTCAACTCGCGACTCATATCCCAACCTCGATAAGACGCTACAATGACACCTATCACGCTTTACTATCGCATCGAATATGGTGTCCCCTACGAGAGTCCGGCTTTTGCAGCATTCCACAAAGGAAGTCACCAGATAAAGGCTCAGTACCAAATTTATAGTTGAATTTTTAACTCCGAAGTTCAATAGAGCCATTCGATATGAGATTTTAGAAATGAGTTTTGTACCGGTTCAAAGTCGATACAAAATTTAATATCGTGCTTGGAGTAAGCCAAGAAATTCTTCAGAAATACGTCAGAAAAAATTAATAACAACAGAATATTATTCAAATCGACGTGTCTTTATTCAAATCCATAACATGGACTAAGAAAACTCGACATCCGTAATAAACGAATGACTTCATGGCTTGATATGAAAATGTTTGACTACAATGGTTTGATTGCTTGAATTCAATAACAAAGTTGCTTAGAATATGAAAACTAACAACCTTACGAAAGTAATCAATTTCTGCATTTATGAGTAGTTAACCTTAAAATCACATCAAAAGCAAATATCTCTATAAAAATAAGGTTAATGTGTAATGTGATAGTGCCAACCTGAATCAAGCAAGATTTCTAAACAACGGATGTAATGAAAGTTTCTCCTAACCTGAGTTCTCCATAAATAGTCAAAGTCTAATTTCTCCGTAGTCAAGTTCAAACGCTGAACGCAAAGCAAGAGAGATAAAAGAATGGGTAGAACCCAGATTCTAGTAAGGTATAAACTTCACAAGAATTTATAATTAACTAACCCGCGCTAACTTCGCTCGGGTTCCTCGTGATTTTGACCGGCCACGACAAACGCCTTCCAGAATCGCTGACTTTGACTTTTCTCGACATCCTTTTGAGTCACCATTCCCGCTTGACTGGTTTCGATACTGCATAACTCGAGCGATATGTCCTTCTTTTTCCATAATTATAGCATACCTTAAACTGCTAGGCGCTTAATGATATGTCCTCTTCTCGTGATTTGTAACATACGACCGGTGGTCTTTCTCCTCCTCGAACCAGTTACATCAAGCGCCGACGCCTTCAAATGGTCGTTGTTGAATCTCCTTTTTAAATCTCCTCCCGACTCGCTTCTTCTATTTTCATGGCCACGATTACCACCAGAGTGGTTACCGCTTTGTCCGTATTCTTCTTTCTCCGCCGGTTATCGTTATTCGATGATCGCTATCTTCTAGATGATCCTCGGTTACGGTCCCTCTCATTGAACGTATTCGTTATCTCGCCTAACAACCGAGCCCTCGCTGACAACATCCGAATAGAGAGAAAATTTATGAGAAATGAGATATCGACGATGCCGGGTTTCAAACCCTCGTAAACATCCGCCACCATACTCCTCATTCTCCACCAAATGAGGTGCAAACTCGATAACTCCGCTAACTTCACCTCAGACCGACACCGCCATGTTATTCTCGCCCACCTAATAAACTCCACTTCCTTCATATGATTTAATACTTTCGTGGAAGTACTTGTCATTGAACTGCTTCAAATGTCTCCCACGACATGCCGAAAAGTAAATGGATGGGTACGCTTCACGATTCCCACCAAGAATCGCCTCGCCACGAACATAAAGGTGGTGAATGGAACTTCTCTCGTTCCTCCGCATCCCAAGACATCGAATATCTTGTAATTTGTTTGACCCATGCTTCCGCCTTGAATCGGATCCGGCTTTCCCTGCAATTCGTGGTCCCAACTTTTGAATCGCTTGGTGTGACAACCCGTGAATTGCTATCATTTCATCCTCAGATTTGAACACGAGTCTCCTCGTCTTCGATTTTGCATGAACTGCAAAAAAGCTTCTAAACATCCCTCGCTCATCATCTCGCCAAAGGTGGTGTTGTTCATGAGAGGTACATTGCCACCACAGACGCTCTCCTCGCTGGTAAGATACAGCATCTCCACTTGGCCTCATTTACTCCATCATTAATATTCTCAATGACATTCTCAAATACTCGCATAAAACAAGGGTTAATTAAGGAAATCAATATATCACATAATATCCCTATATACTAACCAACTAACAAATAAGCTTAGTAGACACACTAGCTAAGGATTTACTCGCCTCCCTCCTAGTTCTATTCCCCGATCTCCGCCAGAGATCATATCCCTAAGCTCGATACCAACCGTGACGCCCCAAAATAGGTCCATTCCATCCAACCCATTCTCGAGTCGCCAAATACATGGTACGTAAATAACTACAACTTTATTATTACAACAAAATATATAAATACTGTGAGTTTAAATACAGATATTGCCATCTAGACAATATCCACACGCAAATAAATCCCCATCATAATTATTGATACATTATTTTACAAAAATGGTGAGGACTACTAAACAACTCTCTCTAGAACCTTCATTCCATACCCCTTACTAGTACTTGCCACATTCTCGCCTCCCCGAGAAGAAAAAAATGGAACAACAAGGAAAAGGGTGAGCTCAACTAGCCCAAGAAGAATATTATGACTAAGATAATATACAACAAATTATCGTTAGTCTCCAACAGGAAAAAATCTAATAGAATACAATAGACAACCAGTTTTAAATCAATCTTCGCAGCGGAAATAATAATTCATTAGAAGAGTTAAGTAGAGAATGCAAACTACTATCTTCTATATATGAATTTAAAAGTTCATCGTCGATATTTTATCCCTGTAACATCAATCAATATATATCTGGAATCAAATATTCATCTTTGCACTACAAAGCAAAGATATTCATCACCGTCATGTTCATCTAAACACTGCTCATCTTTGCACTACGGCCAAAGATATTAATCATCGATCATGTTCATCTCAACACTGCTCATCTTTGCACTACGCCAAAGATATTCATCAAGAAATCATTCATCTTTGCACTACAAAAGCCAAAGATATTCAATAAATATCATCATTTAGGACCGAGGATGATGAAAAATATTTTAAAGAAAACGAATCGAATCCAAAGAAAACAAAAGAACAATTATTAAGGATTCATATTTTAAACAATCCAAGTTCAAAAATACTTCAAAATAATCATAGTGGAGTAAAATTCAAGAATGATCAAAACATGGATACAATCAAAGCTAGTATCCATAATAGATATTTTGGACAAAAAGAAGAAATTTCATTTTTCTGAATAATAGTCGATTCGTGAATAAGGTCAGATACGTGAATAAAGGTCAGATACGTGAATAGTAACTCCGACACCAAAAGATAGAAATTTCATTAAAAAACATCTTCACGCTTCATGAATAATAGTACTCGTGAATAAGAATCGTGAATAAGAATTCATGAATAGTAATCATGAATAAGAATCTCATGAATAGTAACCCCCATACATGAAAAGTTCCAAATTTGATAAAAATTTCCAACCAATATTTCAAAGATAATGATATTGAAGAAATAATATCATTTTCAAAGAAAATAACATCCCTTACCTCGAAAGACAAGATTTAAATAAACACCTGATATAAAGCTATGACTTGAACTTGCACCGTGATAGCAATACTACTCAAAGTATACTCAAAATACTCACAAGAATACGCCGATAATATAGAGAGAGAAAACTTCAGCTTCTCGTGTGATTTTCAATTCTAACCTAAGACCCTATTTATAGAAAATGCTAGAACACCAAAGTAGAAAATTTAATATAATAATAATATATATATAATTTTTCTACGCCTACTTAGAATCATCTTGAATCTCAATTCAAAGAATTAGCATGTGTTAAAGATGCCCACCAAACACAAAAAACGTTTTTCTTATTTAAATAATTAAAACTTCCAAAAATCAATTATTTTGAGCTTTCTAACTTCAATAATTCATAATAAATAGCCCTTTTATCAGAAAATTTGAATCTCGCTTTTTTTATAGGAAATTCAATTCTCTACAACTTTGCGTAAGAAAGTTTTTCCAAATTCCAAATGTAAATTGACCAAAAATCATAAACTATTTTATTTTACAAAGCTATAATCAAATTTCTATTAATAATTGTGTCCACCAACACACAAAAATATGTGTTAAACATTTAATGCCACAAAAATACTCTTCCTCCTCATATACTCATATATCCCACATTCATTATAAAATATCACCGCTAATATATTATTAAAATAATATATTTAAATGAATTATTTTATCGTAAAAAGATAAAATATTAATTTTCAACAATTGTCATTTTAAAAATTTTCTCCATCTATATCCACATAAAATCAATATTTTCCTCATCATATAAATCAATAATTAATTATTCACAAATAATATTATAGAATCACAAGATCGACAAACCAAGCCGCTCCTCAGAAAGAGGGGCTTTCCAATAAGGATCTCTCCTTATCGCAAGCCGCAATTAGGTGACCAAACCTCTCCTTAGATGTAACTTTCTAGACATTGCCAATAATGTTATCCAATAATATTATTCAGATAATATGAATTATTGCTCTCGATAATGGAAAATACTATGTAATGACAATTTATCAAAACAACAAAGAATATAAAATATCAACGCAAAGAATTATTGAATCAATAAAATAAAATACCGAATAAGAATTAATGTCACAATTATCGAGTAGTGCCTTCTTACGTAAGAATCAATAATTGATGCAATACCGCAGTGCACTGCTCAACAACGCCAGATTAGTGTGTTTTAACCACCGGTATTCCAACAAGATAATCTGTAAATAACTACGCCATTATTTATAAACAACTTATATTTGTCATTTTTTCATCCAATCGCTCACATGGGGCCCATAAAAGATCATACTGTCATTGCATTTAATATTCCCCCGACAAGATTTAATATTCCACGACCAAACGAATATTCCCCACAATAATGAATATTTTATAACCACTTGCTTATTCAAATATTTATGTATTTTACCCATAACTATCCACATTAATCAAATCAACCCTTACTATTTCAAAATAATAAATAGAGAAAATTAAATTTCATTTATTAATAATTTGGGGTCTTACAAGCTTTTTTAGTGTCGATCTCTTCAGGGTTTCTTTTCTACCCAATAATCTTCTTAGCTTTTTTTTCGGACTAGGTTAGGAAAACCTAAGCATTGATTGATGTCAGAAGATTTCAGCTTAAGAATTTGACCTTTTACCTTGGTGGAAAGGGTTCCAGAATTTATGGTTACATTTGAGTGAAACTCTTTAACCAGGTCAACATATATTCGAGTGTTCGCCTCAAGACATTCTGAGAATCCAGCCTTCTTTACAAGTTCAAGAATATCTCTGAACTTCTTCTCAGATTTCTCAAACGTCATGGTTCCGAGCTAAATGCTAGTGATTACTCGCCAATCTGCCATTTAAAGAGTTCAAAGTATATGGGTATTTAATCTTAGAAGTTTTATGAGAGATAGTTGAATGCAATTTGGGCAAAGCTAGAGGTTTAATGGATTCAGGCTTTGCAGAGGATTTTAGGGTTTGAAAAGGGAGGGATAGAGGTTCGATAACTTTTAATAACTATTTGATGATTTTGAATTAGGCTTAATGGCAGTTCCTTTTGACTCTGCATAAGTTGTGATGTGTCAACCAACCATTGGTTGCGCGATGCCCAATAAGAAATTGTAACTCCCCATAAACTGAATAGTTTTTTAGTTTTAATTTTCTCTTAAGAAAATAAGCATTACTAATGTAGTCTGACCATTGACTTTTTCAGTACGTAGAGTAGCTTGATGAGATAACTATAGACTCTTCGATTTTCTTTAGCAACTCAACGATCATCTTCTGAGAGATGCTTTAGTGAGCGTTTGACTCTAATCCTCATCTTGAAGTTGCATGGCTTAACCACTGACGCGCCCCAAGAGAGTTCGGGCACTGAAATTCTGAAGTGAATTTGCAAGACGTCTTTCCAACCTGTATCCATAACTTCCCTTCACACGATCTGAATAGTTGGTCACGTGTCGAGTTATGTCGAGCTCCCTATGAGCTAGTGCATCCTTTGGGAAGACTGCAATTGTCGAGGCTGCTCTATGATCATTGAGTTTACTGCTAAACATACTTTACGATCATTGTCTGTCATGGTTCTTGTGATGAACTTTGACTTAGCATTCCTTCTGGGTTAAGGTAACTCAGGAAGGACCACCCTCTTATCTTAGTGCTAAGGGTCAGGTTTGTCCCCTGAGGCGCTTATCAGATGTAGAACTTTAGACATGATTAGTACTGATATTGCATTTGATCTCTCTGCTGGGGAGTTCATCTACCAACTCTGGATATACATTGATGTTTCGTGGTGTCCTCCTGCTTTTACACTATGATCAATTGTTTGATCGTAGGCACTCCATGATTTTGAGTTGGGTGGTTGATATGGTTATCAATGGCACATTTTGAGACGTTCCTATGGATCTTCATTTGGTTCATCACCCACAAAGTTTTCGGACTTTGTAACTGGTATATTGCTTCAAAGTGCACGTCTGATACTTTTAGTGTTGTTGTTCTTTAACAGATCACTGCTCCCCCATAGTTGATACTATCTTCTCAGAGAGGTGTGAGTTCTTCTTCTTCATGTGCATTAGAAGGCAACCTTGCATATCTCCTTCTGATTGAAATTATTACTATCATTTAACCTGCTTTGATCATAGAAATAGATATCTTCAGGACTGATCACTCTACGATTGTTGACAGAACTACGAACGTAGTCTTATTTGATAGATTGCACTCGTGGAGTTCTTCTTCTATAATGAGTTCTTCATGATTAATGCTCGATGATCCTCTAATGTGAATTTCCTCGAGGATTTTTCTCAAATGATATGCTTTGTATGAGTGACCATATAAGACCCTTTTCATCTTAGCATGAATGGTCTGCTTCCGTATGGAGATCAGCAACCATGTGAGCTTCATTCATGTTAGCTCAGGAAGTCTTCAAGAACAGGCTTTGACAAAGAAGGATTTTGTCAGAAACATTTTTGAAATGTCTTAAGCCTCCAGCTGGTTGAATCTTCTCAACTGGAATCATTTGCTTCAACATTCCTTAGTGTGGTCAGATAGACCAAGTACCTGCAGGTTAGATAAATTTCTATTTTTTGTACCCATGGTTATATAGGTCTTACTAGGTTAGTTTTCCAAAATCCCTATTCCTCATATATTTGGATTTTCATCACATTGATCACCAATCAATCATATTCATGCATGTATCCAAATTAGATATGACATTTTAAGATGAATGATGATGAATGTGTGTAAGATTTACCATTTTAATAAAACACTCTTTTTTCTTTGATGGTTTCATCATTTGCTTGGTTATGTTCATAGATTTTAAATGTTCACAGAGTGAGAATCAACTCTATCACTTATTTGTATCTGGTTGATTCATAGAGGTGATCAGTTTCTACGAATCTTCAAGATACTCTTGTAGAACTGATCATACTCTATGTATTATAAAAAACCTAGAACATAGGTTTGTACATACATACTAACCCATCAGCAAGGATTACTCCACTTAAGATTAATTAACTCTTGATATGTTTATAACCTATTTCAGACTTCTTTCAAGATGTTATCTTCAACCTAAAACTTGGATGGAGAGAAAGTTTGTTAGTAGTTGAATTTCCAACCTTAGTGTACTTTCTCTCTTCCCCTTTTTAGGTAGAGTATGGTCTCTTGATAGAGTACTGTTATAGTACATAAGTTGTTGCAACATGATGTACACATTTATGTTAATAAGGAACCGTACCTTTCCACTGTTAGTTTCTTGACAATCATTTATCTTGATATAATGAGGTTAGGCATTGATGTGCATATTTTTACATTCATTTCTAACAGCTTGTTGCTCCAGTTGTCCTTTGATCAATCAGTCATAGTCTTGAAGATGTAAGCTAAGAAAATCTTGACATCCTTAGTTCTTTGACACCCTTTAACCTCAAGGTTCACATCCAGCTGTTGGTTAGCCAAATACATATTTGAGAAATTCTTTTTTCCCCTTTGGATAAGTATTTTTTAGTATATATGGCCTTTCATCTTTCAGACTGGTGGATGTTTGACTCTTTGCTGTTGATGCCTCTTAACCTCCCATCTCTGGTCTTCAGACTACGAGATTGACTGTGGACAAGGATTGGTCTTATTGCTATGTCATTTAAGAACATGGACCAATCTTAGCAGCTTTAGGTGTATATACACATTTACCTGTACATAATATTTCCAACGTGTGAGGTCATCTGCATTTACAAGTGACTTACTACTAAACTAAGTTTAGAACAATGTTTGTGCCTAGGATCAGACTCAAAGCGATTAGCTTTTGAATATTGTTGGTCGGAAAACCGATCACTAAACACGCGCAAGTATACGCGGTCTAACAAGTAATACAGTGATAAGTAGAGTGTCGTACCCATGAGGAACTATCACTAATATTTACCTAGTACCGAATTTGTATCGCTAAAGTCTTATTCGAACAACAATAAATGGAAGTGTGAATAATCTAGTTATAACTAATTATCAAAGTAAGTAAATGGATAACGAATGGTACTCGAAGGAATTACAAGCTAAGGTTACAACTTCACCCCACTCAGGCATTATGTCGAACACCTGGCTTGCTATGCTTCATCAAACTACCTACCTTTCTCTCTTTGGTCTTAATGGTCACGACAATTTGTCGACCGAGAACACACAGGTGCTCATACACATCTGTCGAGGTATGCATGAAACATATCTGTCCGAGATCCACGAAAATAGAATAGAGCGAAAAGAACGTCCAATCTAGGTGATAATCCTACACATGTCTATGCGAATTAACCTAACAAGGATTTAGGCATAAGTTCTCTATTAGGTCACACGTGGCACACAAATATATGTCTATTCTACGCACAACTTATGCAGTTGAAAACCACAATCACATACCAATATATTTAGATGTAAATCTACAATTCTTCTGTCGATATCATATAACGAGAATCATTAAGCATGAATATATTAAACCAAATTATATGGTGTCAACCAAAGAAATAAGACAGTCAATTTAAATAACAAAGGGTTCCATTATAACCTTAGAGCCAATATTCAATTCATAGCTATTGAACAAAATATAAGTAGCAATAAAGACAACATTTATAGATTACAAAATCAGAGGAAATAAATGGATAAGAATAAACTATGTCATGGCTCTTCAGTCTCCAAGCATTTCGCTCCTCTCAAGCTTTCTAATCCGTGTAGCTCACTGCTCTTGATGCTCTAAGGAAATCAAACTTCTCCCTAAACTACCTAATCTATATTTATAGACATTACCTAAGAACTAGAGAGAGAAAGTACAAAAGAGGAGAGAGAACTATACTATTCTATGCTAATCTGTACTAAGCTATCCGATGATATCTCTTTGGCTCACAGAGGCTTGATTGGCTATATACTCAGTTCCCTTCAAGCTAGGTCAAAATCAAGCCTTTACTGTCTGGGCACTGGAAGTGTCTGCATGAGCAACAAGGCATAGAGTGGCTGGCTATACCACCATGGTGACATCAAGACGGATTACACGGAGGTGGCGCCACTGGCCACGGAGCTATAGGCTAGAGCTTTAGCATGGCACATGGCTACATGTAAAATGATCGTTTTTGCCCTTGAAAGCATGAAAAAGACCTAATAAGCCCTACATTGCATCGGTTAAGCAAAATAATACTAAAATAATATAAAACTATATAAAATCAACGAAGATCAGGCAGCTATTTAAGCCATAAAGTATCTGATTCGCGGGTATAAATTCCACTCATCAAATACCCCCAAACTTATGTCTTTGCTTGTCCTCGAGCAAACCATCTAACACAAAACTAAAAATAGTAAATAAGAAAAATAAAACTACAAACTAGTATCATGGCTTCTAAGCTCGATCATAGCTACTCTAGAGAACATGGCAAACACATACGAGTAAGGGTTCGTTAAATTTCAAGCATAAGACTATATTCGATCCAATCTGTGTGTGTGTGTGGAGACCAACCATCCTAACTAATTATAGCTCAACTAAGTTCGCACAGTCGATTGTTAATACCAATATGCACACTCCGCAACTTAAACATTCAACAAGCATTAAGAATAAGACGCAAGTGCAGGAAAAAATTAAAAGACTCTAGCATGAAAACAGTAAAATCTGACTCGGACAGTCCTTAATTACCTTAGGCTATTCAGAACTACCCATTAATGAGCTTTTGATCAGTGACTCCCAAGCCAGATGACTTTAGGGTACTAGGTGTAGAACACCCCTATGAATCTAATAACTCGAGCAGTAAAGGCCACGTAATCAACATAAGCCAACTGAGACTTTACGAAAAAACAAAGATTATTCGGCGAGTGCATTTTATGCTCCATCTCAACATCGGTCCTGCGTTTATGGGCGAGTGCGTTTTACACTCCATCTCGACCCACCGCAACACTTTCGATATTCAATCTTCTTTTCTTTTTATTCTCAATTCATTCATTTTTTATTTTTTTTTATATGTCAACATGCTAGAATCCAAGATCCAAAACTGTAAAAACGTCTAAGTCTTTTATTACCTTGTACAAATGAAAATTTATAAGAATGAACAAACTCTCAAAGCAATAAACACGCGAACTAAATTCGAAAAATAACTAGTTAACACAGTTGGTCGGTGCTTGCTAAGAAGGATGAATCAATAACAGTCTCGACTTATCGATTGAACAACCCCTAGCTCATACATGCTTGACACGACTCTAAGAGATAGACATAATTACTTGGCGCTTGTCATTAGCCACAATAAAAAATTAATGATAAATATAACACCCTTGCTAAATAGCAGGTCAAAATAGGGTAAAAAGGCCATTCACATGGCACAATCATCTAAATCTTTATAAGCCCCAAAAAGATGGCTATAAACCACAAACATGCTAATAAAAATCAAAGCATTAATAAATAAAAACAAAAAACAGTTCATGGCATCCATAATAATAAAATTTAAAACATAATCCCGCAGTTCAAAATGACTGCACCACAATACTGAAAATACTGATAATAACATAAGCAACGTACTAAAGTAGCAACCTAGCATGGCAATGGACAGTAATAAACAGATATAAGCCAAAACACCCCCAAACTTAAGGTGAGCAATGCCCTCATTGCTAAACATATATCAATCGATACGAGAGGGCTTCCCTGAAGATTTCTCACTCATCAGTTGCATCGTCCTCATCAGCTTTGGCAAGCAATGATGGTGGAGGGTAGGGTGAGAAGACAGGAGGCCCTGGGAACTTGAATGGCGTGAACTCAGCATCCTCACCACTGTACACGATGTATATACTCTGCATCATGTTGACCAGCTCAGCCTGATACTGCATAGCAATGTCATGCCTCTGTGCCACTACTACAATGTGCCTCTGCTGCCTCTGTGCCTCGGCGTCGTGTTTCTGATGCAACAAGGTGAGGGATGCCATAATATCTGCCAGCAGTCCATGTGAAGCTGGGCCTGCGTCTGGTGGCTACGAGGGATCTGGCTCAGCTGTAGGAGGTGGCGTTGTAGGTGACCCGTAGCCTTCGCCTCTAAAATGAGACTTTGCCCCATCCCACACATTGAAGCGTGAGATTGTTTGATGGTCAATGACGGACATGGGCGGCAGAGCTATCTCTTCTTGCACAACAGAGTGATCAAGGATGGATGTGGGAGTCCCGCAGTGACGATGCTCTTGATCGCCTTCATGATGGATTCGTGGATAAGAACACCGATGTCCACGTTTAGTCCCGTGACAATAGCGAATAAGAGGATCGCTATGTCCTTAGTCACGTCGCTCAGGTGATGGGTTGGAATCATGTTAGCACATATGAAACTGAACCACGCCTTCCCATAACGACTGAGCGTTGAAGTCGGGAAACTGGTCTTTTCACCCGTATAGTCATTCTTCTTCCAGGTAGTCCCGGGCTTTCAAAGCCTCCTAATGATATCCTCGAGGTCATAGCTGCGGAGTCCCGGCTCCATATAATCCTTGCCCTCATAGTTGGGTGTGGCAAATAGTGCGTTGATAGCTTGGCTTCCAAAAGCCACTGATTTCCCCCTAACTTGGACAATAGAAGGACCCTCGGCACTAGCATTGGCGTAGAATTCCCTAACCACAGAAATAATTGCCGATTCGGGTGACCTTATGAAATGGATTCACTGGCGTCCCGAAATCATGGCCACCAACTAGCCATCTTTTTTGTCCGGCCTCACACCCCGCTCAGGAATCAAGTTTCGCGCAGCAAATGAGCTTTTGTATCTTTTCTAGGCCTCTTCGCTCATAAATTTGGTGTTCTCCCAAGCTTGTGGTGCTGCGAACGAGGACCCGATGCTCAGGCGTTGCCTTTTTGATGCCATGTCAAAATTTTATGCAATTGGTATGAACACAAACAGAAAAACCCAATTCAATACTCCCCCAAACATAGGCTCGAATACCCCCAACGATTCCAATGCTAAACAGCCCCAAACAGTAGACTTTTTCTCTCAGGCAATTTCTCAAACACCTTGCGTGCATTTTAAAAACCAAACTAGATAACCCTAGGTTTGTTGATGCTCTAACTAGATTTCCTCAAGTGGAAATCACACAAACAGAAAACAAGATTTTCATAAATACCACAATTAAACGAAAAATATATCTGCTTGAATGAAATCCAACAAAAATACCTTGACTTGAAAACCCTAAGTGAGAAACCCAAAGTGAGAAATCGTGTGGGCTCGAACTCTGACAAGTAAATTGATGGAGGCTTTTGGTTTGTGATGGTGGTTTGAGATGAGCAATCGATAGCGGCTGGGATTTTGTGGGAGGGACAAAGGTTGTTGGGCTGCTTAGGCACCTTTGTGATGCCGAGTCTGTCGAGAAAGAGGAGGGGTAATGACTTCAAGCTACTGGCCTAAATTGTTTTTTAAAGACAAGATTTCGTTTGCGGCGCCGCTGACAATCCTTCTTTGCTTGGCGCTGTGGCGCGAATTAGCAGTGGGTTGGGCTCACGTTTAGCGCTGCATTGACATAACCTTTGTTTAGGTGGCGGCAACAACGAGGTGTAGCATGATTAATAAATACTTTCAAGTAAGCCATACCGCCATTTCTTATGAAAGCAATATCGTATTTAGAAGCGCCATCCTTCAATACTTGTTTTTCTACCTATTTTCTACACATGCAAAGACAAGGATAAAAACTACACTACAAAGGCAAACATACATTATTAACAACCACATAAAAACTACTGTAACTCTACAATTATATATACAATACATCATAACAAACATACTGCCTGCAGATGATAGTCACAAAAACATTAATACCCAATCTCACAGCTATGTTATCAACTAAAGCGAAAAGACACAAAGTAAGCTAGACATAAATAAGGAAAAATAGAGAAAATTTGTAAGACCCCAACTTTTTGAATAAAGATTAAATTTTCTCGAAATATATTTTTGAATATTATGGTGTGGATTTGATATAATGTTATAGTTGTGGGTAATATTTATAAATTTTGCAAAGTACGCAAGTTGTTATATAATATTCGATTGGTCGGGGAATATTCATTTTAACAGGGAATATTCGTACAATGGTACAATCATTGGTGGACCCCACACAATGTAATTATCATTTTGATCGAGAAAACGACAAAAATGCTTTTATGAAAATAACGGCGGAAGTTTTATCGTTAACTGTTAAAACACCCTTGTTAAAAGTACAAGAATATCGCTGTGGTTGAATAAAGAGCACACGGTATTGATTATTGATGCTTACGTGAGAAGTCACTCGCTTATACTCAATTATTACTACAAATGGTGTTTGCATCATATCTATCATATTATTGATTCAATTATTGTCACAAAGATCATCTCGCATAAAATGTTTTTTATTAAATCAATACTTGAGATTTATTAAAGTTATTCATATTATAAATTGCAATATTTATAATGTCTAGAAGTTCTCACAAGGAGAGGTTTGGTTACCTAATTGCGCATGATAATAGAGAAATCCTTATCGAAAGCCCCTCTTTCTCGGAACGACTTGGTTGATAAATATTTTAAGTTATAATATTAATAATGAATATTGTTCTGAGTTGAATTTGGAGACGCGATGTGATATTTGAGTCCTAAATGATCGAAATTAGTAAAATATTCTATAAACACAAAATTTTTCGAGATTCACTATTTGGTCAAAAAGTCAACAAGCTTAACTTTTTTTGTGAAAAGTCAAACTTCAAAATTTCAAAATTTATATTTTTGATAAAAATAGTTTCATTATGTTGGAATTGTTTGTGTTAGTGAAAATCGACATTTATTCCGATGATAATTGATGTCTAGGGGTTATATTGATAAATCGGGTAATTTATCGGATAAATGAGGAATTAATTGCTACTAATTCACATGCTTATATAACTATTTGTTCACATATGTGTACTATTGAATCACATTATTTACTATTAGGGGAGTTGGTGCAAGATTGATAATACTTGCATGACTAAATTAAAAATGGAGGTATAGATGGAGGTACTATACTGGAAATTCGTATTTTCACATGATTATACTATTGATTCACATGATTGAACTATTGATTCACATTATTTACTATTAGGGGAGTTGGTGCAAGATTGATAATACTTGCAGGACTAAATTATAAATGAAAGAAAAGTTGGAGGTATTGTACTGTAATTTTCGAGCCCCAAAACGTGCAATTATTGAAACTATATTTTCCTATAAATAGAAGCTCATTCTTCCTTCATTTCTCACCAATTCACAAAAGCTTTAGAGCGATTATTATAGAGAAAAATTATAGAGAGAAAGAAGAAGAGAAATCTGCTACCTCACTATTCCAGTATCCAGTTTTTTCCATGGTAGGGAGTATTATTTCTTTCTTTCGTCTTCATGAAGAGAACTTCATTATTCCATTCTTTATTATTCTGCTGGAATAACTCAGATATGCTGCTACCCTATACTTGGTGAAATTCTTTACATTGTTCCATTCTTTATCATTCATTGAACATCCTGCTCACATGCGTTCTCACGCCGACACGGTTCCGCCTTTATTATTATTCTCGCTGGAATATCCTGTTTAGGTGCGTTCTACATCGGACTGGTTCCGCTTTTATTATTCTATTGGAATATCCTCGTCTCATGCGTTTTTTACGCCGACCGATTCCGCCTTTTATTATTACATTGGAATATCCTCATCGAAAGCGTTTTTGGCCGGACACGATTCCGTCTTTTTATTATTCTCATTGAATATCCGTATGCATGCGTTTTTAATGGGACCGATTCTCGCTCTTTATTATTTTGTTGGAATATCCGTCTGCTACGCGCGTTTCGTCCTGACATGATTATATTATTTATTATTCTATTGAATAACTTCACTGTGTCGCGTCTATCGCATGCTGGTGATTTCTTTTGTTATTCCATTCCTTATTATACTCAGTTGGTTAAAGTTTTGACTTATACTCCATGAAATTAGTGGAATATCCTCGATATTTGCACTTCATCCAATATCTTTTCATGGAAATATTCTTCGAGCATTCTTGAATTTTACTCTACAAAGCAAAGATCATGTTGACAATTTGGACGTTATTAATTCCTGGATAAATTAATTCTTGAACTTGTTTTATTGAATTCTTATATCATTGTCATCATCCTCATGTTTATATTTTGTTGAAAGTCATCTGTGGCCTATAGTGCATAGATGGACTTGGTATGATTATGACCAGGGATTATTCGGTGTAATCATGACCGTAATGTTACAAATGATGTGGAAAAAGTCCTCATTGACCCGTAGTGCATTGATGGACAGTTGTTGGCATGATCATGACCATTATTGAATATACAAATATTCTTGGCCCGAAGTGCATGGATAATTGTGGTCGTGATACTAAAGAATATCCTTGGCCGTAGTGCAGGGGTGATTCGATGATGTGGATTATTTATTAAGTTGAGTTCCAGCGAAAAAAGTGATGAAAAACCTTCTAAATCATAAAAGATAGTAGATTTTATTCTCTACTTAACTCTTTTAATGGATTGCTTGTTCCGCTGCAGTTAAATTTATGGTTGTTATATTGTATCAGTTTAACACTGTTGAAGGCTAACGATAATATATTCTGCATTATCTTAGTCATAATATTTCCTCTCGGGCTAGTTGAGCTCACCCTTTTACTTTTATTGTTCTCTTGAGAAATGAGAACGTAGCGAGGACTAGTCGAGGAACCGGAGTGACGAGACGTATGATAGCATTAGTAGTCCTCACTATTCTGTGGAATAGTATAATAATAATTGTAATAAGGACTCCTTTTGAGTTTGTATAATCTCTAGTAGATAATATTTGTATTCAAACTCACAGTTTATGTTTTGTCGTATTGTATACGATAAATTGTATTATTAAGTTGTATTTGAATTTATGTACCATATAAGTGGCGACCCAAGATGGGTGACTTATACCTAATTTTAGGGCGTCAGCGGTTGGTATCAAAGCTTAGGATATGATTCCCGGCTAAGATGTGAGACTAGAACTAGGAGGGGAGAGACGAGGAATTCCTTCGCTAGTATGACCTACCTAAGTTTATTTGGTATTTGATTGGTCTGTCAGAGTATAGTGATAATATGTTGCATGTCAATTAACCCTTGTTTTGTGGCGGTGTTTGAAAATGGCATCCGAGAGAATGTTGAGAACATCAATGGAGCACAGGGAGACCGCTGAGTCTCCACCGATCAATAACCGTGACAACGTGAATCGTGAAGGCGACAATCCTCATGCAAATAACAACACTAACCAAATGATGAACGATGGAATGTTCCGAGGCTTCATGCAATTCATGCAACATCAAAGCGAGAGCGGCTCTGCTTCAAAATATAGGTGTAAACACGGAAACTCTCGACGGGTCACCGCTAAAAAGCATTCGAGCTGGGACCACCGGAGTTTATTGAGAGCCAAAACCACTTAAGGCGCGGAAGCATGGATAAAGCAAATCACCAAGATATTTGATGTCTTGGGATGCTCCGAGGAGCAAAGGTTCCTTCGCCACCTTTATGTTGCGTGAAGAAGCGAGATTCATGTGGGAATCAGAAACGCGTACCCGACTTTAATGCACTCAAGATGTCTTGGGAGAAGTTCCAAGAGTCGCTTCAATGACAAGTACGTTCCCGAAAGTATTCGTCATATGAAGGAGGTGGAGTTTATCAAGTTGGAACAAAACAATATGATCGTGTCGCAATACGAGGCTAAATTTGCAGAGTTATCCCAGTTTGCATCCCATTTGGTTGATAATGAGGAGCGAATGACACGAATGTTTTTAAGAGGTTTGAAACCAGAGATACGTCAATATCTTATTTCATAAACCGTATTTGTACTCGATGTTGTAAATAGGGCTCGCTTATTGGAGCGCGATAACGAGTCAACTCAACCAAGAGAAAGTAGCCGTGATGAAAATACTCGGTGGTATCACCATCGAGCGGTGACAACAAACGTGGAGGGAATCAACATGCTGTAAATGGTAACCACTTCGTGGTAATCATGGCCAAGACAAAGAAAATGGACATTTCAAGAAAAGGAGATTCAAGAATGATGGAAAGACGCCGCAAGACCAAAGAACCGTGGTTAAGGAAGGAGAACGACCACCCATCATATGCTTCAAATGCGAAGGGAGGTACATATCACCAAACCTGCGATGCCATCCAAAGCATGTTATAATTGTGGAAGAGAAGGTCACCTAGCCCGATTTTGTCGTTCACCAAGATAAGTTCAGCCAGGATGGAGGCACCAAAGGTCATTCCCGGAGAAAAGTCAAAGCCGGTGGTGCAAGGAGAGCATTTGTTGTGACCTCCCGAAAAGCAAGGAACCCGAACGAGGTCATCACGGGTAAGCTTATCATAAACTCTAGTGAAGTCTATACCTTATTTGATACCGGGTTCTACCCATTCTTTTATTTCTCCTACTTGCAAGCTCCAACGCTTTAAATTTGACTTGGAGAAATTAGACTTTGACTTATCCGTTGAAACTCCATTAGGAGAAACCTTCATTACATTCACTGTTTATAAGTCTTATTTGATTCAAATCGGTAACCGCACGTTACCTATCGATCTTATCTCTTTAAAAATACTTGCATTTGATGTGATTCTAGGGATTGATTGGTTAACTACTCATCATGCTAAAATTGATTATTTTCGTAAGGTTGTTAGCTTTCATATTCCTAATAAACCTATTATGTGAATTCAAGCGACCAAACCATTAAAATCAATCACGGTCATCTCAAGCCACAAAGCTATTCGTTTATTGAAAAATGGATGTCAAGCTTTCTTAGCTCATGTCACGGATTTAAAAAAAAAATACGCCGATTTGAAGGATATTTCTATTGTTAATAAATTTCCTGACGTATTCCCTGAAGAACTTCCTGGCCTACCCCAGAGCGTGAAGTTGAATTTTGTATCGACCTTGAACCCGGTACAAAACCCATTTCCAAAGCCCCATATCGAATGGCTCCTATTGAACTTCAAGAGTTAAAGACCCAATTGCAGGAATTGTTAGACATTCATTTCATTCGTCCTAGTACGTCTCCTTGGGGTGCTCTTGTTCTATTCGTGAAGAAGAAAGATGGGAGTATGCGACTTTGTATTGATTATCAGAAGTTGAAGCATGTCACCATCAAAAATAGGTACCCATTGCCACGTATTGATGACCTATTTGATCAGTTACAAGGAGCACAATTCTTTTCAAAGATCGATCTTCGTTCTGGATATCATCAGTTAAAGGTTAAAACTGAGGATATTCCAAAGACCGCCTTCGTCCTTCGATGCGGGCATTATGAATTCTTAGTCATGTCTTTTGGATTGACTAATGCTCCTGCTGCCTTCATGGATATGATGAACCGAGTATTCATGGAATATTTGGATCACTTTGTGGTCATCTTTATTGATGACATCCTTATTTATTCCAAAAGCCGTGAAGATCATGAGCAACACTTGAGGCTAATACTCCAAAAGCTTCGTGAATATAAGCTTTATGCCAAGTTAAAGAAATGCGAGTTCTGGCCTAAGGAAGTAACATTCCTTGGGCACGTAGTATCAAGTCATGGAATATCCGTTGACCCGGCAAAGATTAAAGCTATTCAAAGCTGGGAGCAACCCAAATTAGTGACCGAAGTACGTAGCTTTCTCGGTTTAGCTGGTTATTATCGGAGATTCGTGGAAGGATTTTCTCGAATCGCTACTCCATTAACTCAACTAACTCGAAAAGATACAAAGTTTGGTTGGAGCGAGGAATGTGAGAAGAGTTTTCAAGAACTCAAAAGGAGACTCATTTCAAAGACTGCTCGACAATACCATCCGGTTCGGAGGATTTGTCATCTACAAAGTGATGCTTGAGCAAAGGGTTAGGATGTGTTCTCATGTAACATGGGAAAGTCATAGCCTATGCCTCAAGACAACTCAAGGAATATGAGAGGAATTATCCTACTCATGATCTAGAGTTGGCAGCTGTTGTTTTCGCACTTGAAATTTGGAGGCATTACTTGTATGGAGAGAAAGTGGAGATCTTTACGGATCATAAAAGCCTCAAATATTTCTTCACTCAAAAGGAACTCAACATGCGACAACGACGTTGGCTTGAACTGTTGAAAGATTATGATCATACCATCTAATACCATCCCGAAAAAGCAAACGTGGTAGGTAGCGCTTCGAGTAGTAAGATCATATGCGGGTACGAGTGCAATATTGTCAACGCAAAGGCCCATTTTGTATGACTTGTAAAGGATGGAGTTAGAGATAAAGACTCCAAGGACCCACATGATGATGGCAAACATACGAGTAAAATCGACTTTAATCGATAAAGTTAAAGCTGCTAAAGCTACAGACCTGGAGCTAATGCGTATGAAGAAGAAAGTGCAAGAAGGTGTTATGTCGGAAGCAAGAATTGATGAGGAAGGAATACTTCGAGTCAACTCCAGACTTTGTGTTCCTAACAACCCTGATTTAAAGTATAAAATAATGATGGAGGCGCACAACACACCGTTTGCAATCCATCCCGGGAGTACCAAAATGTATCGTGATATTCGACATACATTTTAGTGGAGCAATATGAAGAGAGAGATAGCAGAGTTTATCTCAAGGTGTTTAACTTGTCAACAAGTCAAGGAAGAGCATCAAGTACCAAAAGGTCCATTGCAACCACTTGAAATTCCAGAATGGAAGTGGAAACACATTACTATGGATTTCGTTACTGGCCTTCCCAAGGTTTCTCAAGGCATAGATGCAATTTGGGTCATTATTGATAGATTGACCAAGTCTGCTCATTTCTTACATATATGAGAAATTTATACACTTGAACGTCTTGCTCGTATGTACATAAACGAGATTGTAAGACTGCATGGTATGCCAGTATCCATAGTTTTTGATCGAGACCCAAGATTTACTTCAAGATTTTGGGTTAGTTTGCAAAAAGCTATGGGCACGGATTTATGATTTAGCTCGGCATATCATCCTCAGACGGACGGGCAGTCGGAGAAGACCATTCAAACTCATGAAGATCTATTAAGACTCTGTGTCCTTGACTTCAAGGGAAGTTGGGATAAGTTCCTACCATTGGTGGAGTTTTCCTACAACAACAGTTATCAAGCAAGTATTGGCATCGCTCTATTTGAGGCGTTGTATGGAAGAAAGTGTCGTTCTCCAGTATACTAGGATGAGGTGGGTGAAGCAACGTTGTTGGGACCGAAGTTGGTACGTATGACTAAGGAAAAGATTCAAACGATCCGACAACGTATAAAAACCTCACAAGATCGACAAAAGAGTTATGCTGATCTTCATCGAAAGGACGTGGAATTCGATATTGGAGATCATGTGTTATTACGTGTTGCTCCATGGAAGGGAGTTACGAGATTTGGAAAGAGAGAAAAGCTCAACCCTCGATTTATTGGCCCATTTTTAATCCTCGATCGAGTAGGAACTGTGGCGTATAGACTCGCTTTACCGCCATGTATGTCTCGTGTTCATAACGTTTTTCACGTATCTATGTTACGTAAATATATGAAAGACCCGAACCACATTATTGAATTAGAACCAAACGAGATAGAGGTAGCTTTAACGTATGAAGAGTTACCTGTTAAAATCTTGGATAAAAAGAATCATATTCTACGCTCCAAGGTTATACCTCAAGTTAAAGTTTTGTGGAGAAACCACGATGTGGAAGAAATGACCTGGGAGTTAGAATCTGAGATGAAATCAAGATATCCTTACCTCTTCGACATACCGTGTCGCACCCTAATTTTGAGGACGAAATTTCATAAGAAGGGGAGGTTGTAAGACCCCAACTTTTTGAATAAAGATTAAATTTTCTCGAAATATATTTTTGAATATTATGGTGTGGATTTGATATAATGTTATAGTTGTGGGTAATATTTATAAATTTTGCAAAAGTCGCAAGTTGTTATATAATATTCTATTGGTCTGGGAATATACGTTTTAACAGGAATATTCGTATAACCAAGACAATCATTGGTGGACCCCATTAATGTAATTATCAGTTTGGATTGAGAAAACGACAAAAATACTTTTATGAAAATAACGGTGGAAGTTTTACTGTTAACTCGTTGAAACACCCGGTGTTAAAAAAATACGATGTCTGGCGCTGGTTGCATAATAGCACACGGTATTGATTATTGATGCTTACGTGAGAAGTCACCGGTTATACTCAATTATTGCTACAATAATTCTTTGCATCATATCTATCATATTATTGATTCAATTATTGTCACAAGATCATCTCGCATAAAATGTTTTTTTATTAAATCAATACTTGAGACGAAAAAAGTTATTCATATTATAAATTGCAATATTTACAATGTCTAGAAGTTACATCGAGGAGAGGTTTGGTCACCTAATTGCGCGCCAATAGGGAGAAATCCTTATTGGAAAGCCCCCTCTTTCCTGGGAACGACCTGGTTGATAAATATTGTGAGTTATAATATTAATAATGAATGTTGTTTGGAGTTGAATTTGGAGACGCGGAAGTGATATTTGAGTCCGGAACGTCGAAATTAGTAAAAATAGTCTATAAACACAAAATTTTCTGAGATTCACTATTTGGTCAAAAAGTCAACAGTTAACTTTTTTGGGAAAAGTCAAACTTCGAAAATTTAAAATTTATATTTTTGATAAAAATAGTTTCATTATGTTGGAATTGTTTGTGTTAGTGAAAATCGACATTTATTCCGATGATAATTGATGTCTAGGGGTTATATTGATAAATCGGATAATTTATCAGATAAATGAGCAATTAATTGCTACTAATTCACATGCTTATATAACTATTTGTTCACATATGTGTATTATTGAATCATATTATTTACTATTAGGGAGTTGGTGCAAGATTGATAATACTTGCATGACTAAATTAAAAATTGAGGTATAGATGGAGGTACTATACTGAAATTCGTATTTTTCACATGATTATACTATTGATTCACATGATTGAACTATTGATTCACATTATTTACTATTAGGAGAGTTGGTGCAAGATTGATAATACTTGCAGGACTAAATTATAAATGAAAGAAAAGTTAGAGGTATTGTACTGTAATTTTCGAGCCCCAAAACGTGCAATTATTGAAACTATATTTTCCTATAAATAGAAGCTCATTCTTCCTTCATTTCTCACCAATTCACAAAAGCTTTAGAGCGATTATTATAGAGAAAAATTATAGAGAGAAAGAAGAAGAGAAATCTACTACCTCACTATTCCAGTATCCAGTTTTTTCCAAGGTAGGGAGTATTATTTCTTTATTTCGTCTTCATGAAGAGAACTTCTGTTATTCCATTCTTTATTATTCTGTTGGAATAACATGTATCTGTGCTGCTACCCTATACTTGGTGAAATTCTTACATTGTTCCATTCTTTATCATTCTGTTGGAACATCCATACATGCGTTCTTCACGCTGACACAGTTCCATCTTTATTATTACATTTGGAATATCCATGCATGTGTTTCTACATCGGACTGGTTACATCTTTATTATTACTTGGAATATCGTATACATGCATTTTATGCGGACTGATTCCGCTCTTTATTATTCTGTTGGAATATCACATGCATGCGTTTTACTGCCGGCTCTGATTCTGTCTTTATTATTACATTGGAATATCATATACATGCATTTTACGCTTTGGACTTGATTTCGCCTCTTTATTATTTTGTTGAAATATCATGTATGCACATGCATTTTACGCCGGACTGATTCCGTTATTTATTATTATTCATAGAATAACTTTTCTGCGCTTGATCTATCGCATGCCGGTGATTTCTTTTGTTATTACATTCCTTATTATACTCGGTTGGTTAAAGTTTTGACTTATACTCCATGAAATTAGTGAAATATCTTTGATATTTGCACTTCATCGAAAGATCTTTTCATGGAAATATTCTTCCGAGCATTCTTGAATTTTACTCTACAAAGCGATCATGTTGACAATTTGACGTTATTAATTCTGGATAAATTAATTCTTGAACTTGTTTTATTGAATTCTTATATCATTGTCATCATCCTCATGTTTATATTTTGTTGAAAGTCATCATGGCCTATAGTGCATAGATGGACTTGGACGTAGGTATGATTATGACCGTGGATTATTCTTAATTGTAATCATGGCCGTAATGTTACAAATGATGTATGTAAGACCCCAAATTATTAATAAATGAAATTTAATCTCCTCTATTTATCATTTTGAAATATTAAGGGTTGATTTGATTAATGTGGTTAGTTATGGGTAAAATGCGCAAATATTTCAAATAAGCAAGTGGTTATAAAATACTCATTGTTGTCGGAGAATATTCGTTTGGTCGTGAAATATTTTTCTTTTGTCGGGGAATATTCGTAATGCACTGGCATTGCGACCTTGTGTGGGCCCCATAACAGAAAGCGATTGGATGAAGAAAATGACAAGTATAAGTTGTTTATAAATAACGGCGTAGTTATTACCATTAATACTATTGGAATACCCGATGGTTAAAACACGATGTCTACGCGTTGTTGAACAAGAAGCATTACGGTATTGCACCAATTATTGATTCTTACGTGAAGACACTACTCAATAATTGTTACTGATGAATTATTGTTCGAAGATTTTATTTTATTGATTCAATAATTGTTGCGTTGATTTTTATATTACTATTAATTCAATAATTGTCACTACACAATATTTTTCATTATCGAGACAATAATTCATATTATCCGAATAATATTATTAGATAACATTATTGGCAATGTCTAGAAAGTTCATCTCAAGGAGAGGTTTGGTCACCTAATTGTGCCCGATGAGGAGAAATCTTTATTGAAAGCCCCTCTTTCCGAAAAGCTACACAGTTGCCACAAGATCGTGATTCAGTAATATTATTTGTGAATAATTAATTATTGATTTAGGCGATGAGGAAAATATTAATTTTATGTGGATATAGATGGAGAAATTTTTTTAAAGTGACAATTGTTAAAAATTGATATGTTATCTTTTCTGATAAAATAATATTTTATTATATTATTATAATATATTAATGATGATATTTTTACAATGAATGTGGGATATATGAGTATATGAGGAGGAAGAGTATTTTTGTTGCATTAAATGATTAACACATGTTTTGTGTATCGGTGGACTCCATTTCTTGGTGAAATTTGATTATAGCACAGAAATCGTCTCGGTATGTGGATTTCAAATAATTTCATTTGAAATTTGGAAAACTTTCTTCTGCAAAGTTGTAGAGAATTGAATTTCCTATAAAAAGTCGCAAGATTCTAATTTTCTGATAAAAGGGCTATTTATTATAAATTATTGAAGTTCCAAAGTTCCGAAATAATTGATTTTTAAATATTTTAATTAAGAAAAACGTTTTTATTGTTTTGGTTGGTCCCCATGTGTTGTAGACATGCTGAATTCAGGAGTCTAAGTGGGCGTAGGAAAATTTTTATAATATATTATTATTTTATTAAATTTTTTGCTTTGGTGTTCTAAGCATTTTCCTATAAATAGGGTGCTTAGGTTAGAATTGAAAATTATACCAGAAACACAAGTTTTCTCTCTCTTTCTCTCTCTATATATCGAGCGTATTTTTGTGAGTATTTTAGTACTTTGAGTATTGCTATACGGTGCAAGTTCTTTCAACACTATATCCAGTATTCTAGTCAGAAGTACTATTCTTTCTGAGGTAAGGGATGTTATTTTATTCAAAAATGATATTATTTCTTCAATATCATTATGCCGAAATATTGGTTGGAAATTTTTATCAAATTTGGAAATTTTTCATGTCGGGGTTACTATTCATGAGTTACTATTTATGAGTTACTATTCACGAGTTACTATTCACGAGTTACTATTCACGAGTACTATTCACGAAGCATGATATTTTTTTGTGAAATTTCTATCTTTTAGTGTCGAAGTTACTATTCACGTATACGGCACTATTCACGTATCTGACTATTCATGAATACGACACTATTCACGTAAAATTAAATTTTCTTTTACGTGTCCAAGATCGTCTGTTATGATTCCTATCTTGGATTGGATCTATGTTTTGGTCTTCATTCTTGAATTATACTCCACTCTGATTATTTATGAAGTATTTTTGAACTTGGATTGTGTAAAGTACGAATCCTTAATATTTGTTCTTTTGTTTCACCGGGATCGTTTCCTTTAAAATATTTTTCATCATCCTCGGTCCTAAATGATGATATTCTTGAATATTTTTGGCACAGAGTGCAAAGATGAATGATTTTTACGATGAATATCTTTGGCGTGTGTCTGAAAGATAAACAGGTGTTTAGATGAACATGACCAACTGATGAATATCTTTGGCCCGTAGTGCAAAGATGAACAGGTGTTGAGATGAACATGACCAACAGATGAATATCTTTGGCCTATAGTGCAAAGATGACTATTTGATTTATGATGTATATTGATTGATGTTACAGGGATAAAATATCGATGATGGACTTTTAAATTCATAGATGATAGTAGATTTCATTCTCTACTTAACTCTTCTAATGAATTGTTGTTTCCGCTGCCAGTTGTTGATCTAAAACTTGTTGTCTATTGTATTCTATCAATTTTTCCCTGTTGAAGACTAAGGATAATTTGTTGTACATTATCTTAGTTATAATATTCTTTACTGGGCTAGTTGAGCTCACCCTTTTCCTTTTTGTTCCATTTTTCTTCTCGGGAGACGCGAGAATATAAGCGAACTAGTCGGGGTGTGGAGTAATGGTTCAAGACAGTTGTTTTAGTAGTCCTCACTATTTTGTAAAATAGTGTATCAATAATTGTAATGAAGACTTATTTGAGTGTGAATATTGTCTAGAAGACAATATTTGTATTCAAACTCACAGTTTTTATCTTATATTAATAAAGTTGTAGTTGTTTCTGTACCATGTTTTTGGCGACTCTGAATGGGTGTTGTATACCTGTTTTGGGGATGTCACAATGTGGAAAAAGTCCTCATTGACCCGTAGTGCATTGATGGACAGTTGTTGGCATGATCATAACCATTATTGAATACACAAATATTCTTGGCCCGTAGTGCATGGATAATTGTGGTCGTGATACTAAAGAATATCCTTGGCCGTAGTGCAGGGGTGATTCGATGATGTTGACTATTTATTAAGCTGAGTTCCACCGAAAAAAGTGATGAAAAACCTTCTAAATCATAAAAGATAGTAGATTTTATTCTCTACTTGACTCTTTTAATGGATTGCTTGTTCCGCTGCAGTTAAACTTGATGGTTGTTATATTGTATCAGTTTAACACTGTTGAAGGCTAAAGATAATATATTCTGCATTATCTTAGTCATAATATTTCCTACTGGGCTAGTTGAGCTCACTCTTTTACTTTTATTGTTCTCTTTAGGAAATGAGAACGTAGTAGGGACTAGTCGGGGAACGGAATAACAGACCAGAAGATAGCATTAGTAGTCCTCACTATTCTGTGGAATAGTGTAATAATAATTGTAATAAGGACTCCTTTTGAGTTTGTATAATCTCTAGTAGACAATATTTGTATTCAAACTCACAGTTTATGTTTTGTCGTATTGTACACGACAGTTGTATTATTAAGTTGTATTTAAATTTATGTACCATATAAGTGGCGACCCAAGATGGGTGATGTATACCTAATTTTGGGGACGTCACAAAATTGATATTGAGATGGGGGTGCCTCCCCACCAAGCGCTTGTTTTAAAGTCGCCGGCTTGATTGTATCGACGCCGCTCAATCCGATTCATAAGCGAAAATGACCATTTCATGCCGCCTATTCGTCAATTCCTTTGGAATTTTGGCAGACATGGATGATGGATCATCCTCATTTTCTTCACCCATCGACACGAAGAATCTTTCACCATTGGAATTATCCACTAATTCACCTTGTTCATCAAGTTGAAAATGTTCTTGTGCGATAGCGGGCCTCCAGGGTTTCCACAATCGTGAGCGTGGTTTCTAACTGTTGATTACTCTTGATAGTGTACCCACTGTTGATCCTCTCTTCTTATAGTTCAACCTCCACAGGTTGGTCAGTTTGCACCTTGACATTGCCCCCAACAACTTGGTGAGACTCATCGCCTTCTCCTCGCGTATCCACCGTGCACTGCTCTACTTTTTCATCGTTGAACTCAATTATGACCAGAAAAAAGTTTGGCAGTGGATTTGTAATGGCAATGACGAGTTGTCCCAATTAACTTTCGAGGCTTTGCAATGCGACTTCTTGGCTTGCCATCTGAACCTCATTTCTCTCAATAAAGTTGGTGAGAAGCTCTTCAAGCTTGTTCTCTTCTTCTCGTGTTGAGTACTCAGGAAAGTTCTCATTGGGTCGAGACGTTAACTCATATTGCGGCAGAGACTGATATTCAAACTGATAGGCATGGTTCGGATAATGATATTTCTCTTGACTGTAGTCCCAAGAGTTTGGATAACCCTTGCAGTTTGGATGATAGGAAATCGGTTCAAAGTTAACTCGTTCCTGACAATAGGCATTCTGAGTGGACTGATACTCTAGATTGTCAGAAAACCTCAAGACATTTGCAATTTGAATTTGCAATTTCTCGAGTCCTTCTTCTGAGTTTGGTTGTGTCATCCTCTCATATGGCCGTTGATAACATTGATTGTCCATAATCTGTAAACTTAAAAACAAAAAGAAAGAAAGATCAAACAAATAAAAGAAATATATATATACGTTCAAATTAAGACTAAATTGATTTAAATCAATATTAGACAATATTAGAATAATAGTTCCCCGATAACGGCGCCAAAAACTTGTTGGTCGGAAAATCGATCACTAAACACGTGCAAGTATACGCGGTCTAACAAGTAAAATAGTGATAAGTAGAGTGTCGTACCCACGAGGAACTATCACTAATATTTATCAAGTACTGACTTTGTATTGCTAAAGTCTTATTCTAACATCAATAAATGAAAGTGTGAATAATCTAGTTATAACTAATTATCAAAGCAAGTAAATGGATAACGAATGGTACTCAAAGGAATTACAAGCTAAGGTTACAACTTCACCCCACTCAGGAATTTTGTCGAATACCTGGCGTGCTATTCTTCATCAAACTACCTACCATTCTCTCTTTGGTCTTAATGGTCACGACAATTTGTCGATCGAGAACACACAAGTGCTCATACACCTCTGTCGAGGTATGCACGAACATATCCTCTCCAGATCCACCCGAAAGGGAATAGAACAAAAAAGAGCGTCCAAACTAGGTGATAATCCTACACATGTCTATTCGAATTAACCTAACAAGGATTTAGGCATAAGATCTCTATTAGGTCACACGTGGCACACATATATATGTCTATTCTATGCACAACTTATGCAATCGAAACCCACAATCACATGCTAATATATTTAGGTGTAAATCTATAATTCTTCTGTCGATATCATATAGATTACCAAAATCATCACTAATGTCTTAGCAAGAATCATTAAGCATGAATATATTAAACCAAATCATATGGTGCCAACCAAAGAGATAAGACGGTCAATTTAAATAACAAAGGATTCGATTATAACCTTAAAGCCAATATTCAGTTCATAGCTATTTAACAAAATATAATTAGCAATAAAGACAACATTTATAGATTTCAAAATCAGAGGAAATAAATGGATAAGAATAAACTCTGTTGAGGCTCTTCAGTCTCCAAGCATTTCGCTCCTCTCAAACTTTCCAATCCGTGTAGCTCACTGCTCTTGATGCTCCAAGGAAATCAGACTTCTCCCTAAACTACCTAATTTATATTTACAGACATTACCTAAGAACTAGAGAGAAAAAGTACAAAAGAGGAGAGAGAACTATATTCTAATATATACTAAGCTATCTGATGATATATCTTTGGCTCACAGAGGCTTACTTGGCTATATACTCAGTTCCCTTCAAGCTAAGTCGAAATCAAGCCTTTACTGTCTGGGCACGGTGAGGTCATACCAGCAAGCGCGACAACAACAAGAGCATAGAGTTAATGCAGTACCATAAAGTGACATCGTGAGGACACGGAGGTGGCAATCAGCATCGGAGCTATAAAGTGAGCTTTTTATATGGCTGCTTATATGTAAAATGACCATTTTACCCTCAAAGCATGGAAAAGACCTAATAAGCCCTACATTGCATCAGTTAAGAAAAATAATACTAAAATAATATAAAACTATATAAAATCAAGGAAGATCGGGCAACTATTTAAGCCATAGAGTATCCGATTTACGGGTATAAATTCCACTCATCAACAATAAAAGGGCCTTCCCAGTTTGGGGCGAATTTTCCTTTGGACTGATCTTGGTTGTCAATGATTTTCTTCAAAACCAAGTCATGTTGTTTAAACTAACGTAGCCAGACTTTTTTGTTATAGGATCTGGTGATCCTTTGTTGATATAACTGACCGTGGAAGATAGTTGTGGCTCGCCTTTCGTCTATTAGAGACAATTGGTGATACCTATCTTATAACCATTAGTCTTCATCCAGGTGAGCGTCTATCAACACTTTGAGGGATTCCATTTTCACTTCTATGGAGAGCACTACTTCTATCCCATAGGTTAATGAGTAGGGGGTTGCCCTAGTGGAAGTGCGCATTGATGTTTTGTAGGCTAACAGAGTCAGAGGCAATAAGTCAGGCCATCCTTTGTGATTGGCGGACATCTTTTGCATGATCTTCTTAATGTTTTTATTAGCCGCTTCAACATCACCATTCATCTTTGGACCGTAGATGATGGAGTTGAGATGTTTGATGTGGAATTTACTGCATAACTCCTCCATCATTTTGTTGTTGAGGTTCTTAGCATTGTCTGATATAATCACCTCTGGTTGTCCATATCAACAAATGACATTGTTTCTGATGAAAGCAATGATAATGTGACAACCTGAGAATTTGGATATTTGTAAAATTTTAAAATATTGAATTAAGGTTAAATAATAAACCTAGACATAAAATAAGTGAATGAATTTGAGATTTTCGGGAAAGAATTTTGTGGATTTAAAAATTATTTTGGACAATTATTGAGGATTAAGTGTATAAACGTATATGTTTTGTGTATATGGTATTATATGAGTTCAGTTTGTGGTTAAGGGTCAAGGTTTGACCAGATAAACTATATCTATGACAAACTCTAGGTATATATTAAGAACGTCAGCGTTCAGTTAGAAAACCCTAGCGAGTTGTTTGAAAACCCTAATTTGGGAACCCTAATGCTAAGTATAAAACCCTAAGGGTTAAAAGTTATATGAGTAATGAATATGAATATTATGTGATGGTTTATACTTGTTTATTATATAAACAAATAAAAGAAACTAGAGTGATCCTAATTATATATTAGGAATGACAAATTTATTTAACTTAAGGGTTATGGTATGAGAGAATAATATTGGTATTTAAAATTTATACTAATTCCAAGAGATTTAATTTACACATCTCAATTAATTAATTTTATAACCTAACTATAGCAAGTCTAATTGGGTTAAGAAATTAAATGTACATAAGTAAGGATTTGGATTATAATTGAATAAAGGGAAAACCTAATTTAATGATTAGCGTAAGATAGAATTTAAGATAATGGACCATATTAATTCTTATGGCCCAAACATTTTAGTTAAAAAGTCCAAATATTTTAATTGGATAGCCCAAAAGAATTAGCTCAAGTGTTGGCCCAATTATGGAGGGACATTTTGGACAATTAGTAAAGCATGTTATAACATTAAAATTTTACAAAAATTGGGAGAAAAAGGAAGCATGTGATGTAATGATGATAACTTATTTTAGTTTACAAGGTGGTTCACCAACTACAACTAGGTGTCTCTCTTTTATTTGGCCACATAATTTTATTTAGATTACAAGCAAGCATAAGTTTTCAAGAAACCTTATAATGATGAAGAAAGAGAAAGAGAGAGTGAATGGGGGGAATGAATATTAGATATACAATTATATCTATACATTTTTTACTAAACCACAAAAACCATTTCAATTCTCTTCATCCTATTACTTCCTTTTTAGCTAACAAAAGAAAACCAAGTAGAAAGAGAGAGGAGAGACCATTTTTAGTCAGCCACAGAGAGAGAGGTAGAGATTTTTCAAGCCATCTAGCTCCATAATCAAAGCTTAGCAAGAAGGAAAAAGAAAAATCAAGCAAAGGTATACCCTAAACTAGATTATGTAATTTATTGTTGACTTTTCAAAATCAAAACTTGGATATATGATTCAAAACATTAAAACTCTAGATTTATATAATCTAGAGTGTGTTATGTGTGGATCTATCCATTTTGTGTGTTAAAAGTTAGATCTAAAGAATGAAATGGAAACTAGGTTTTTCAAAATGTAGAAATCCTAATTTTTCTTAGCCTCGATTGTGTTAATCTTGTGTTTGATGATTGTTTGATGAAATAGATCATGTATTATGGTAGATTCATGGGTTTATGAAGTATTAGTAAGTATTATGATGAGTTATGTTGGTTATTATGTGAGAACATAGAAGTTTTCTTAGAAACCACAAAAGGTTAAAAATCAGATTTTTGTGAAAACGAAACATGAAATTCAAACGACCATATCTCCTTATATATTTTGAATTTTTTAATGTGGTCCAGTCCTAGAGTTAGATCTATGCGTTTTCTAACTTATCCAAGTGGAATTACTGGAAAATGTGTTGTAGATGTTTGTGTGGACTGATTTTAGCAAAGGAGTAAAAAACAGAAAAATGACAAAAGTATACTGCCACGATTTTTACAAGGGCTGTTTCGGCCACTTAATTTGTGAGAAAAATTCCTGCCTTTTGGGAAATGAAAATATATGGTATTAAGTACCTCATGTCCAAATATGAGCTCATTCCAACTTAAAATGACCAAGTTATGACCATTTCAATGTTTGTGATTTTCTGACGAAAACGGCTATAACCGGAGTTCTATAACTCCGATAGCCACGAAATTTAAACTGGAGGCTCACGTTAACACGTACAAGATTGTGTCAAGAGATGGAAATTTATGGAGTTGAGAATGATAGGGCTAATTTTTTAAGCTACGCACTAAAAATAATTTTTGGAAAATACTAAAGGAAGTTGGAAAATTATGGAAAAATACTTTTTGTGTATGATTTATATGTATATGTGTTTGGAAAAAGGATAGAAAAATAATAAGCTAATTTGGTATTTTCGTGAAAAGGATATGGAATCCAGCTTGTTGGATTGAATAATTTATGCAAACAGTTTATTGAATTGAAAATATGTTGAATCCAGCTTGCTGGATTGCAATCTAGTTGCTGGATTTGAAATCCAGTTCTTTGGATTCATGAGCTTGTTTCTTTTGGATTGGCCATCTAGATACTGGATTTAGAATCCAGCTAGATTCTAAATCTGGGTTGCTGGATTGGTATTTGACTTATATGTTCAAGAAAAACTTATAATATATGAGATTAAAGTATTTAAATCATATAAATATGATAGTAATGATTGAAAAATCTTTTTAAATAATAATAATTATGTGAAAATTATTACGAGCTTATGAAAAATGTTTTGACGGATAATTTAATTATCTAAGATAATTGTTAAGTGTTTAGGCAGAGTTTAATGGAACTTAAACTCGATATTTATCCGAATAGGCCGTCAGAATGTCAGAATTGTACCGAACTCGACTCAAACTGTAAAAGTTTGACTTGAGGTTAAGTCTTATATGTGTTATAGACGGATAGGATTATGTGATAATGTGTTTAGGCTATTTTAAATATTGTGATGATATTATTCTAACTTAGAAATAAATATTATTTATATATTAGGTTCAGACAAAGCTTATTATTGCATAACGGTAATCAACGGTTTAGACAAGTTTTTCTTAACTCGACCTCGAGTTGTATTATTCAATTATACTTGTGGTTAATCATTTCTGATTGCCATGTCTAAGAATTATTACATCGCAATCTGTGCATACGGAATGTATTCATCGGTATGAAAAGTGATCACCTTCATTACCATTCTCGAGATATATATATATATATATATATATATATATATATATATATATATATATATATATATATATATATATATATGTGTGTGTGTGTGTGTGTGTGTTCATGTTCAATGTTTGTTCAAATATGTAAAATTTGTTCGTGCTAATTCACAACTATATTGTTGAATTATAGCCAACTTATTATTCAAATTCTTTCAATCATGATATATCCTTAAATAAACTTATACTTGCTGGGCAAACCTATTGCTCACCCTTGTTATATCATGATTAACATTGCAGATTAAGACGAATACGTCGGATATAGAAAAGGACAAAGCCAAGTTCAGCTTGGGATTATGTGTGCAGTTAAAATATAATAGTTTAGTATGATAATAACGTTATATATTAGATAGTTTATGAATTGTGTATAAATTAAGGTTACTCGACCTTGGGGAAAAGTGTGTAAGTTTATTATATAAACAATTTATGTTTATATCTTCCGCAATAGTTATAGAATGATTGTACCAGATCCGTGGTGATTTAGGATCCGAATTTGGGGCTTTTACAGTTGGTATCAAAGTTGTTGGTTATAAACCTAGGGTAGTGATACCTTAGACTAATAACCGCAATGATTAAGATAAGTACTAACTCAAATAGAGTTAGTGTGTCGGTAAGATTCAAAGACAAATCTCGGTGAGTTATAAAGATACAGAGTTCCCTAACTCTGATATTTAAGTTGAACAATAGTGATGAAGAGATAAAGTCTAAAAGACTAAAAGTACAGTGATAGGAGATCGTAAAACAAAACGATCAAGACATAGAAATGAATCGTAATGTACACGATGATATCACCTCGTGATTTGATAAGGTTATAGTATGGAGAAGGATCAAGCGAATGATTAAACAGTTTACAGCAAGATTGTTGTGTGTCTATGAATGGATACGAATTTAGGAAAGGATTATGAATACAGATTAAATGAAATTCGTATTGAGAAGGGAGTTAAGATTAGGTGGGGATTTCAATTGAGGACTCATGTCAGCAGCTAAGTTGTATGATTCTTCGTACGGGAGCTGAATTGTACTTGGTGTAACAACCACTTAGTTTCTTACACTGATAATCATTGAAATGTCTGTGTCGCACTATTTGTTATATGCATGTTAAGAGGGTGATTCATTTCTCATGTGTATATCAGATAGATAGGGTATAGGTAGAGAATATCAGGTTAAGTACAAGTTCTTAAAACTCATACTTGTGATACGTTTGTGACTCACGATTTTATGAAATGTTTATGAACCCCTCAGCAAATGGATGCCAAAGGTCTGACTAGGACAAGTTCTTAAACTTATATGATTGTGGAAAGTTCCTGAACTCATGAGTGTCGTTTGATAAACTAGGTAGAACTATGTGTAAACGGAATATTGAGGATTATAGGAACGGAAAGATTTTTAAGCAATTGATCATTAGTGGAGACATACGTTTTCCAAATCTTCTAGCTATGCTAGACTCAAAATTTTTTGACATCAAGTTAAAAACGCACTATGTGCTTTTGAAAATAAATTTTTATTCTCCACTCCAGGTGACCATTGTGTATGAGTGGACTTCGGGCCACCGACACATCGTTACCTGTTGAGGTAATAAAACACAATTGTAATAATTTTTGAACGGTTTAAAGAATAGTCTATGCTCTACTTATTTCAGCTTGACGATAATGATTTGAAATATCAAAATATTTATTTTTTTTTATCGCTTATGTACTATGTAACCTAGTGCAGCGATGATAAAAAGTTGATGTAGTTATAAATGCAGGTAGGAGTGATCATTCGGTTATAACCGAACCGAATAGGCTATTCGGTTATAACCGAATACCGAATTATCCATAATTTTACTATCCGAACACTAACCGAAATTTGGAACTAACCGAATTACTGAATTGTATAATTCGGATATTAGGGTAATAACCGAATCAGTGCTCTTTTTAAAATTAACAATACAACAACAGTTAATTGTTTAAAATTAAAAATACAGCAGCAGTGCAGAATGTCTTTAACAAAGTTTATGACTAACAAAGTAATTATAATCTAGCAACATCCAACATGCAACTAGCAGCAAATTGTAGGTTTTTCAAAGCCTAACGAGAGCTATCACCCAAGGCAAGCCAGGTTGTTGTGCAACAACAACAACATCAACAAAGAACAACAACGAGCAACAAGCAACAACAACATGCTTACACAAGTAAGCAATAGATATCCCAAAGAGGGCATGAATCGCATAAATGCCTGCACAAAGCACAAACAATGGAAAATGGGGGGTTTTCACCTTCACTCAATAAACAACTGGCTTAACTATTACCTATCAACTACTCAAAAAGAATAGAAACAAAAAAATGTCTTTCCAAAATTTATGTAACAAATGGGGTTGAGACAAGATCAGTGAAATCAGAACATTGTCCACTCAGAAGAAGATAATTCCCAAAATTAGAAGACGTTGCAAACACAGAATGTAACACCATCAACATGAAAGAAAACAAAAACACATAAAGCAATTTTTATAAGATATTTAAGGTACATTGCCTATGTTTTCCTCCATTACACTTTTAACTTGTGAAACTTGAGCCTTCACTTTCAATAGCTTGTCAAACTTGAGCCTTCATCATCGTGTTTTAGTTTTTCTTTCATGGTCCACTATTATTTATAAATTTGAAATTAAATGACTGGAATGCCCTAAAAACAACACAAATACAGACACTAATGAATTAGTAATTTAATAGCAAGATTTACATGCAATGGCCAGGCCAGGCCTAGTTAACACAAAAATGCAAACTTCAACAAGTTCAAGTTTGGGGTTTACAACAAAGACTAATTTAGCTCAATGTTGAACACAAGAAGATCTCGAACTAATAATCATAAGCTAAACAAGCAAAATCCATGAGGTCCATAACTCGGTAATAGCTTTATGAAATCTGTATCAATAAAGCGCAAAATCCATGAGGTCCATCACTACCCATACATCCGGAGAGAATGGAAAATTCAATGAAATGATGGAATCCTAAAAGTCTAAAACAGTCGTTCAAAATCGAAGCCAATTAATCATTATCCAGGTTTATCCTCGAAATGGAAACTTTAACATAAAAATTACGAAATCATACCAAATACTAGAGTTAAACTAAAAAATGGACAAATACACAAATCGATTATCGGACAAATTACCAATTTAGATGAGCGATGTCGTAAGAGAGTGGAAGATTGAGACGGGGAGAGGCGAGCTGCTAAACCATGCGAGACAGACGAGCAGCGGGAGCCGAGATTGAGACAAGGAGAGCGGAGGCCGGAGAGTCGAGAGAGACAAGACTAGAGGATTTGGGATTTGGGGTTTGGGATTTGCGATTTGGGCTAGGGCTAGGGCTAGGAGTAAACCGTAGTCTATGAATACATAATAGTGAATAGTGATAGACTCATTCACTTATAGACAGTAAGGCAGATAGACTCGTACTCGTACATATATAATTATAAAATTTTTACTTTTTAATTAATAATTTCGGTTTTTCGGGTTATCCGAATAACCTATTTTTTAACAGCGAATCCGAAACCAAATACCGATAAAAAATTCGGATATAACCAAAATTAGAAAAAAATCAAAAAACCGAAATAATTCGGTTAAAATAATTCGGTTGTGTTCGGTAGTTTGGTTTTATCCATTTTTTTCTCACTCCTAAATGCAGGAATACTTAGTGTTGAATTTGATCTAACATCATTATTCCACTATTATATGATGTGTTATGACAAAGTCACTCGATGATGGCATCCTCAAACGGGTTGTTAATACAATACGACATCATGGCGTCATTTTCAAACTATTTTAAATTTTAATTTTCCAACGGCATTTGGCTACACACATTCGTAACTCGATTGAAGATGGTTATTGATATGAGTCTAAGCTATTTGATTCGGCTAAACCAACGTTTATGAAATTTCTAAGCGTTCTTTGAAAATTTTCCCGAACCAACTTATTTTGGTGCGGATTCCGATAAGACTGAGGTAAAAATTTTGTGCCTATGGCGTTGATTTAGAAAGCATTTAGACCAAAGAGTACTTAATAAGTACAGGGCATACCGAGCTAATTACCCACTATGTCCGTAAGTTATGACGGTTTGCGGATGAATTTCCATATAACCTTTGCAAAAATGACAGACAATAGTCTATAAACTCCTCAGCACAATTTCAAAATTTTTACTCTTGTGAGGAATGTATTGGGTAGCATGTGATGATGAGAATGAATTCTGTATGGTGTATGGTGTAAGGTGTAAGGTAAATTTCAAGGACGAAATTTTTAGAAGAAGGGGTGAATATGACAACCCGAGAATTTGGATATTTATAAAATCTTAAAATATTGAATTAAGGTTAAATAATAAACCTAGACAAAAAATAAGTAAATGGATTTGAGATTTCCGGGAAGGAATTTTGTGGATTTAAAAATTATTCTGGACTATTATTCAGGATTAAGTGTATAACCGTATATGTTTTGTGTATATGGTATTATATGAGTTCAGTTTATGGTTAAGGGTCAAGGTTTGACCAAATAAACTATATCTGTAACAAACCCTAGGTATATATTAAGAACGTCAGCGTTCAATAAGAAAACCCTAGCGAGTTATTTGAAAACCCTAATTTGGGAACCCTAATGCTAAGTATAAAACACTAAGGGTTAAAAGTTATATGAGTAATGAATATGAATATTATGTGATGGTTTATACTTGTTTATTATATAAACAAATAAAAGAAACTAGGGTGATCCTAATTATATATTAGGAATGAAAATTTTATTTAACATAAGGGTTATGGTATGAGAGAATATTGGTATTTAAAATTTATACTAATTCCAAGAGATTTAATTTACATCTCAATTAATTAATTTTATAACCTAACTATAGCAAAGTCTAATTGGGTTAAGAAATTAAATGTAAATAAGTAAGGATTTGGATTATAATTGAATAAAGGGAAAACCTAATTTAATGATTAGGGTAAGATAGAATTTAAGATAATGGACCATATTAATTCTTATGGCCCAAACATTTTAGTTAGAAAGTCCAAATATTTTAATTGGATAGCCCAAAAGAATTAGCTCAAGTGTTGGCCCAATTATGGAGGGACATTTTGGACAATTAGTAAAGCATGTTATAACATTAAAATTTTACAAAAATTGGGAGAAAAAGGAAGCATGTGATGTAATGATGATAACTTATTTTAGTTTACAAGGTGGTTCACCAACTACAACTAGGTGTCTCTCTTTTATTTGGCCACATAATTTTATTTATATTACAAGCAAGCTTATGTTTTCAAGCAACCTTATAATGATGAAGAAAGAGAAAGAGAGAGTGAATGGGGGGAATGAATATTAGATATACAATTATATCTATACATTTTTTACTAAACCACAAAAACCATTTCATTTCTCTCTCATCCTATTACTTCCTTTTTAGCTAACAAAAGAAACCCAATAGAGGGAGAGAAGAGAGACCATTTTTGGTCATCCATAGAGAGAGAGAGGTAGAGTTTTTGCAAGCCATCTAGCTCCATAATCAAAGCTTAGCAAGAAGGAAAAAGAAAAATCAAGCAAATGTATACCCTAAACTAGATTATGTAATTTTTTGTTGACTTTTCAAAATCAAAACTTGGATCTATGATTCAAAACTGTAAAACTATAGATTTAAATGATTTAGAGTGTGTTATGTGTGGATCTATCCATTTTGTGTGTTAAAAGTTAGATCTGAAGTATGAAATGGAAACTAGGTTTTTCAAAATGTAGAAATCCTAATTTTTTTTAGCCACGATTGTGTTAATCTTGTGTTTGATTATTGTTTGATGAAATAGATCATGTATTATTGTAAATTCATTGGTGTATGAAGTATTAGTAAGTATTATGATGAGTTATGTTGTAAGACCCTGAATTTTATGAAATGAAAGTATTCAATTTTCTTATAATTATTATTTTATTTCGTAAATGGTTAAATTGATAAAAGGTTAAAGTTAAGGGTAATATGTGAATTTTTTTTGCAAAGTAAGCAAGTGGATTTCGTTGTGTTGAGGAATATTCATTTTAACAGGGAATATTCATACAACGACACGATCATTGGTGGACCCCAGCATGAAGTATTATTGTCGTGTTTAGAAAAACGATGAATTATCTTTTATAAAAATAACGGCGAAAGTATTACCGTTAAAAGCTGTTGAATTACCCTAGTAGTAAAAGTACGATGTCTGGCGTGGTTTCATAGTAGCACCACGATATTGATTATTGATGCTTACGTAAGAAGTCACTCGATTATACTCAATTATTATTACGATGATTTCTTTGCATCATATATCTCGTATTATTGATTCAATTATTGTCACAAAGATCATCATCATATAATATGTTATATTATTAAATCAATAATTGAGACGACAAAGTTATTCATATTATTATTTGCAATATTGACAATGTCTAGAAGTTACATCAATGAGAGGTTTGGTCGCTTTAATTGCGCGAATAAGGAGCAATCCTTATCTGAAAGCCCCTCTTTCACGGGAACGACACGGTTGTTAAATATTGTGAGTTATAATATTAATGATGAATAAGTTCGTGTTGATTAAAGATGAAATTGATAGTTCTATTGTGTGAGAATTATTTGTGTTAGTGGAAATCGACATTTATTTCGACGAAAATTGATGTCTGGAAGTTATATTGATCAATCGGGTAATTCACCTGATAAATGAGCAATTAATTGCTATTAATTCACATGCTTATAACTATGTGTTCACATGTGTGTACTATTTATTCACATAATTTACTATTAGGGGAATTGGTGCAAGATTGATAATACTTGCATGACTAAATTAAAAATAGAGGTATAGATGAAGGTATTATACTGTAATATTTTTTTTCACATGATTAGAACTATTGAGTCACATGATTTACTATTGATTCACATGATTTACTATTAGGGGAGGTGGTGCAAGATTGATAATACTTGCAGGACTAAATTAAAAATGAAGAAAAAGAGGAAGGTATTATACTGTAATATTTCGAGCCCCAAAACGTGCAATTAACGAACCTATATTTTCCTATAAATAGAAGCTAATTCTTCTTTCATTCTCACCAATTCACTAAGTCTCACAAGAGAAATTATTATAGAGAGAAATTATAGAGAGAAAGAAGAAGAGAAGTTTGCTACCTCACTATTCCAGTATCTAGTTTCTTCTAAGGTAAGGGGTATTATTTCTTTCGTATTCATGAAGAGAGTTATTTTCTTTCAATACTTGTAAGGGTTGTTATTCCATTCTTTATTATTACATTGGAATAACTTTGTTTGTCTTGATCTATCGCATGCCTGGTGAATTCTTTTGTTATTCCAATCTTTATTATTCTATTGGAATAACTTTGTCTTTCTGATCTATCGCATGCTTGGTGAATTCTTACATTATTCCATTATTTATTATTACATTGGAATAACTTTTATGCTGTGCGGTCTATATTGCATGCCCGGTGAATACACGTCTCTTACAGACTACTGCATGCTTGGTGAATTCTTCATTTATTCCATTCTTTATTATTACATTGGAATAACTTTGCTCATGCGGTCTATCGCGTACACGTGAATTTTTTGTTATTGCATTCTTTATTATTACTGTTGAAATAACTCATTTCACGCAGACTCTTTGCATGCATGGTGAATTATTCATTATTCCATTCTTTATTATTCTATTGTAATAACTTTTGTCTACATGTGGACTACCGCATGCATGGTGAATGATCCTTCAGTATTCATTCTTTATTAAATTGTGGAAATGATGCATCTGACGTGGATTACTGCATGGCGGAGTGAAAATCCATTTGCGATTTAATATATTCTATTATACTCGTATGAGATATCATTTCTTTTGTACTCGTCATGGAATATCTGTGAGACCCCGAATTTTATGAAATAAAAGTATTCAATTTTTCTATTTTGGTAAATAGTTAAATTGATAAAAGTTTAAAGTTAAGGGTAATATGTGAAAATTTTGCAAAGTAAGCAAGTTGATATAAAATATTCGTTGTGTCAGGGAATATTCTTTTTGTCGGGGAATATTTGTACGAAGGTAAATCATTGGTGGACCCCACAATGGAATTATTGTTTGATTAAGAAAACTACAAAAATATTTTTATTAAAATAACGGCGGAAGTTTTACCGTTAAAACTGTTGAACTACTTGGTAGTAAAAGAAATGCGATGTCTGGCATGTAGTTGCATAGTAGCACACAGTATTGATTATTGATGCTTACGTGAGAAATCACTCAGTTTTGTTCAATTATTGCTACAGTAATTGTTGCATAGTATCTCACGTTATTTGATTCAATTATTGTCAATATTTTATATATTATTAAATCAATAATTGAGACGACAAAGTTATTAATATTATTATTTGCAATATTAACGATGTCAGAAGTTACGCCAAGGAGATGTTTGGTCACCTAATTATGCTTGGCATGATAGGGAGAAATCCTTATTGAAAAGCCCCTCTTTCTCGGGGAGCGACACTGGTCGATTAATATTGTGAATTATAATAAAGGTGATAAGTTTTATTTTATTATTATTATAAATGTAATAAAACAGAAAACTTTTTATATAAAACAAAATACTTTTATAAAGTTATTTATTTTATTAGACTATAAATAGAATATATAATATTCTATTATGCATAGTGTTTGCATAGTGCCTGCATAGTGTTTGTATAGTAAAATATTTTTATATAAAATAGAATACTTTTATAAAGTTATTCGTTTTATTAGATTATAAATAGAATATATTATATTTTATTTAAAAGATTTTGTTTTATTAGAATATTTTTTTAATACTTCATAGTAAATCATTATGGACCGTCCGTTTAAAAGTAAATCAATCTGGACCGTTCATGAATTAGTTACTATTCAGTCCATTCTCCTATAAATAGAAGCTCATTCCTTCATTATTTCTTACGAATTCACTGAAACTCTATAGAGAGAAACTATAGAGAGAAAGAAGAAAAGTATTTTGCTACTTCACTACTCCTATATCCAGTTTCTTTTAAGGTAATGGATATTAGTTGTTGTACTCGTAAGGGGTATTATTTCTTTCGTATTCATGAAAAGAACTTTTGTTATTCCATTCTTTATTATTACGTAGGAATAACTTTGTATCTGTGAGACTACCCTATACTTGGTGAAATTCTTCTATTATTCCATTATTTATTATTACATTGGAATATCATGTATACGTGCGTTCGCACGACTGGTTCCGATTATTTATTATTACATTGGAATATCACGTACGTGCGTTTCGCATGACCGTTTCTATTTTTTATTATTACATTGGGAATAACTTTTCTGCATGCGATTCTATCGCATGCATGGTGAATTCTTACATTATTTTATTCTTTATTATTACATTGAAATAATGCATACACGTGGATTACCGCGTGGCGGCGAAAAATCCATTTGTAGTTTTCGTAATTTTTTCGACCCTCAAAAATTCTGAAAAAAATTTGAAATGATAATTTGATGAGTTTTCTATATTGTGTCCAAAATGGCAATTTTGGATGTATAGATAAGAGTTATGATTTTCTTTAGTAATGATTATTTTAAAAGTAAACCCTTATAACTCCTGTGGTTAACTCCAAAATTGGTGAAATATTTATTGGGAGTACATGTATATAACAAGAGTATACCACATAAATTTTGGAATGTTTGGACAAAAGTACAATTTATGATAAATGTCTAAATATTAAAGTGGTTTGGCCATGTGAAAATAGTAAATGAATTTTAAAAATTAAAGAAAAATAGATGTTTAATATGAGATTATATTACGCTAAATCCCGGAAAAGAAATATTTTTGGAATTGATTTGGTATTTTTCATGAAAATGGACTAGTTGTGAGTAAATGAATTAAATATGTTATGTAAAGTAACAAAATTGGAAAATAGGATTTTATGGCTTGTGAATCCTATATAAGGTATATGCAGATCTTTGTTAATGGTTTTCATTATTGATGATGAAATCTTATGAGTTTGGCATTTTAGGATAATTAAATGCATTATTTGGTAAAGTGTAAACAATTAAAATAAATTGTTTATAAGTTTAAGAAATGATTAAAACATTGTTATAATATTAATGATATTAGATTGTGAGATTATTAAGTGATTGATAACATTGGGATAGTCTTGAACCCTAGATAAATTATATTATAAATGTTTAATATTTATCCTTTATCGCATTTGATTGATTCTTTATATCATTGTCATGATCCTCATGCTTATATTGTGTTGAAAGTCATATGTGGCTTATGTGCATAGATGGAGTTGACATGATTATGATCAGGGATTATTCGGTATAATCATGACCGTAATGTTACAAATGATGTGTTAAAAGTCATCTTTGGCCTGTAGTGCATAGATGGACTTGGTATGATTATGACTAGGGATTATTCGGTATATTCATGGCCGAGTAATTGAAAACACGAATATCCTTGGCACATAGTGCATGGATAATTAAGTGGTCGTGATACTATTAAGTCGAAGTCTCGGCGTTATTGGTTTCTGATTGTATATCTTTGGCCGGTAGTGCAAAGATGGACTGTTGGTTATTAGTTTTACAGTTGTATATCTTTGGCCTATAGTGCAAAGATGAACTGTTGGTTATTGGTTTTACAGTTGTATATCTTTGGCATGTAGTACAAAGTTGGACTGTTGATTTACTTGATTATAAATATTAATTGTGATTTAATTATAATCTGTGGTGGTTTAGGTAAAGACATGTGATGAAAATTATCTTCGTCCTAGATGCGAAGAGGAATTTAGAATCACAATTGTGATTATGAGTTATTCACATGATCGTGGACGGGAATTGTTGATTGATGTTATAGGGGTAAAACATTATTGGTTGACTTTTAACATAGAGAAGATAATAGACCTTATGGTCTATTTGACTCTTCGAATGGATTGCTCGTTCCGCTGCAACTATGGTTGCAAAGTTTTATTATCTACCATATGTTCTAAATTTCTGATTTATTATTGATGAAAGCTATTGATAATTTAATTATCTTTAGTCATGATATTCTTTACTGGGCTAGTTGTGCTCATCCTTTTACTTCACAATTCCTTTCAGGTAATAAAAGTGTAGTTGGGTCGAGCGGGGTATTAAGAGGATTAGAACGGTGGTCTATAGCTGTTGAGGTTCTCCCTAAATAGTATGGAAATAATTTTATTGAGAACTTTAGATAAGTGTGTCGTATTATACGTCGTTTTGATATTTAATTTTGTGAATCAGAATAGGGTGAGGAGAACCCAATTTTGGAAGGGTGTTTTGCCACTATCATACAAGATGTCTAATGACATACAACCTCGTGTTATCATAAGACAGGCTTGTGCACATCCACTTGTTGAGTATATCTACGAGCACTACCTATATGATCTTGGAGTTTATTTGAAATATAATTTTCACTTGGAGACAGTGAGAGATAGTTATATGTCGAGAGAAACTCACCATTGGAAAAGAAAATGATAGTAATCTTCTCGTTTTTCTTTGGGGTCTATTAGGTCAACCAAGGATAATTACGTGGACATATGATATCTATCATAACCTGTAGACGCATGACCTCCCCATGCACGAAGGTTTCATTGAGCACTTCCCAAAATTTTAATTTCTAAAAGCAGGTTTTTGACTATACTTTTATGTAAAGTACCATTGTAAGGTTGTGGTTGAGGCACCATGAGAGTTATATACATTTGTATTAAAACTCATGATTAAGCGTGGTCGTATTCTATATAACGATTCAGCAGTTTTTATAAATGAAGTTTGTATTTGATTTTTACGATTGTGATATCGGCGACTTAGAATGGGTGATGTATACCTATTTTGGGGCGTCACAAATGGTATCGAGCTTAGGGATATGGTCATTGGCGGAGATAAGAGTCTAGAACTAGGAGGGAGAGACGAGTTATATACTTCGCTTAAGTGTGTGACTTACCTAAAATTTGAAATTGTTACTTGATAAGTTGACAAATTGTGATATGTCAATTAACCTTTGTTTTGAAGCTATATTCTAGAATGATATCTGAAATACAGGAGATGAGAAATGGGAAAATCATGATAGCGAGGAAATTACCAGGAAGGTACAATCTGAAAAGAAAACAAGGTATTCTCATCTATTCGAATATCAGGTACGTACGTAAATTTCGAGGGCAAAATTTCATGAGGGGAGATTGTTAGACCCCGAATTTTATGAAATAAAAGTATTCAATTTTTCTATTTTGGTAAATAGTTAAATTGATAAAAGTTTAAAGTTAAGGGTAATATGTGAAAATTTTGCAAAGTAAGCAAGTTGATATAAAATATTCGTTGTGTCGGGGAATATTATTTTTATCGGGGAATATTTGTACGACGGTACAATCATTGGTGGACCCCACAATGGAATTATTATCGGATTGAGAAAACGAAAAAAATATTTTTATTAAAATAACGGCGGAAGTTTTACCGTTAAAACTGTTGAACTACTTGGTAGTAAAAGTACAATAATACGCATGGTTGCATAGTAGCACACGATATTGATTATTGATGCTTACGTGAGAAGTAACTCAGTTTTGTTCAATTATTGCTACAAATAATTCTTTGCATAGTATCTCACGTTATTTGATTCAATTATTGTTAATATTTTATATATTATTAAATCAATAATTGAGACGACGAAGTTATTAATATTATTATTTGCAATATTAACATGTCTAGAAGTTCTGCCAAGTAGAGGTTTGGTCACCTAATTGCGCACCAATACGGAGAAATCTTTATTGGAAGGCCCCCTTGTGATGCCCCCAAAATTAGGTATACATCACCCATCTTGAGTCGCCAGATACATGGTACAGAATTCAAATACAACTTAATAATGCAACTGTCGTGTACAATACGACAAAACATAAACTGTGAGTTTGAATACAAATATTGTCTACTAGAGATTATACAAACTCAAAAGGAGTCCTCATTACAATTATTATCACACTATTTCACAGAATAGTGAGGACTACTAATACACCATCTACAACCATCACTTTGTTCCCCGACTAGTCCCAGCTACGTTTTCATTCCCTGAAGAGAACAGTGAAAGAAAGGGTGAGCACAACTAGCCCAGTAAATAATATCATAACTAAATATAATTATATTATCAATAGCTTTTGTCAATAATAAATCAGAGATTTAGAACATATGGTAGATAATAAAACTTTTCAACCATAATTGCAGCGGAATCAACAATCCATTAGATGAGTCAAGTAGAACATAATGTCTACTTTCTCCTCCAAATTAAAAGTCCATCGTTAATATTTCGTTCCTATAATACTCATCAACAGTTCTTCGTTGTACCCAAGACAGAGAGAATTTTCATCACCTGTCTTCACCTGAACCACTAAAGATTTTAATTAAGTTCACAATTCATATTTATAATCATGTAAATCAATAGTTTCTCCTTGCCAGAAAGGATTAATAGAATGTTTACTCAATATCCTTACCCCAAAGGTTGAAGATATTCAAATGTAATAACAATGATCATACCAATCAGTTGTCTATCTTTGCACTACAGGCCAAAGATATTCAACTATAAAACTAATGGTCATGATCATACCAATCAATTGTTTGTCAGTGCTCTACGGCCAAAGACATTCAACGGTTAACTAATGGTCATGATCCTGCCAATCACATCATTGAATTATCCATGCACTACGACCAAGGATATTCATTATTATCACTAGTGGTCATGATCATGTCATACACCTGTCCATCTTCGCATACTTCGGTCAAAGCTATCAAACAACGGATCATCTTTTTTGCACTACTGAGCCAAAGATATTCAACAACATATCATCTTTGCACTACGGGCCAAAGACATACAACCTGTAAAACCCATAACCAACAAAAAGATAATAAAGAATGGAATAATAAAAGAATTTCACCATGTATGAAGTACTTCGCGTGAGACAGTTATTCGAATATAATAATAAAGAATTGAATAATAAAAGAATTTCACCATGTATGCGATTACTTGCATGTAGCGGGTTATTCAACATAATAATAAAGAATGGAATAATGAAGAATTTCACCATACATGCGTAATTACGCGCACAGACGGAGTTATTCGAAAGAATAATAAATGCGAATAATAAATAATAGAACCAGTCCCACAGAAATGCATGAGATAGGATATTAAAATGAATAGTAAAGAATGAAATAATAAATAATGGAATAACAACAGAGACTTCACCGTATCACGATGTCCACAGTATCTGAGTTATTCCAATAGAATAATAAAGAATGGAATAACAACAGACTTCACCAGTATACTGATGTCCGCAGTATCTGAGTTATTCCAATGAGAATAATAAATAATGGAACCAGTCGGTGAAATTCAAATGACGAGGATATTACGACGAGAATAATAAAGAACGGAATAATAAAAGAATTTCACCAAGTATCTTTGTACTTAGCATAAACAAGTTATTCAACATAATAATAAAGAATGGAATAACGAGAAGAAGATCACCAAGTATTGGGTAAACCGCATATACTGGTCATTCCACAAGTATAGGTAAAGCCAAGCATATCTGAGTTATTCCAACGAATAATAAATAATGGAATAACGAAGTTCTCTTCATGAATACGAAAGAATAACACCCTTACTGAATACAACAAATAATCTCCCTTACTATAATAATATCCCTTTACCTTTCAAATAAGAGTATTAGATAGCTAGTAGGCGAGGATATACTAGAAAAACTTCTGACTACTCTCAAAGTTTTCTTAAACTCTAAAGAAATACGCTTCAAGATTATAGAAGAAGAACTCTCTATAGTTTCTCTCTCTAGAGTTTCGAATTGAATTAAAAGAAATAATGAAAGAATGAGCTTATTTATAGAAGAATGGAATGAATAGTAACCAACCCATGAACAGTCTAGATTGATTTACTTTAATCGGACGGTCCATATTTAAAAGCAAAATCTTTTAAATAAAATATAATATATTCTATTTTATATAAAAAGATTTTTACTATCTGAACACTTACTCATGTATGTTATATGCAAACACTATGCGTAATAAAATTTAATATATTATATTTATAGAATAACTTTAATAAAGTATTCTATTTTATATAAAATGATTTTACTATCTGCAACACATATGCATAGAATATAATATATTCTATTTATAGAATAACTTTATAAAAGTATTACATTTTATATAAAAAGATTTTACTATGCAAAACACTATGCATAATAGAATATAATATATTCTATTTATAGAATAACTTTATAAAAGTATTCTGTTTTATATAAAAAGCTTTTTTGTTATAATTTTAACCAACGGTCTGAAAAATTAGTACATCTCTTCATGGAATAATATTGTACACAAAAATGATTTGGACCGAAAAGAAATATATTTTGTTCGGGTGAATAGTATCCCGTGAATAGTAACTCGTGAATAGTACTCCGACACAAAAAGTGTCCCAAATACCCGAGTGAATAATACTAGAGTGAATAGTAACCGGATATTTTATGACAACTTGTCTACTTAAAAAAAATTCACATATCACTCTTAATTTTAACCTTTTATCAATTTAACCATTTACTAAAATAGAAAAATTAAATACTTTTATTTCATAAAATTCGGGGTCTCACACCCCTCTTTCCTGGGAACGACCTGGTCGATTAATATTGTGAATTATAATAAAGGTGATAAGTTTTGTTTTATTATTATTATAAATGTAATAAAATGCGAAAACTTTTATATAAAATAGAATACTTTTATAAAGTTATTTGTTTTATTAGACTATAAATATAATATATAATATTCTATTATATATAGTGTTTATATAGTAAAATCTTTTTATATAAAATGAATACTTTTATATAGTTATTCGTTTTATTAGATTATAAATAGAATATATATTATATTTTATTTAAAAGATTTTGTTTTATTAGAATATTTTATTAATACTGCATAGTAAATCATTATGGGATGGTTTAAAAGTAAATCAATCTGGACCGTTCATGAATTAGTTACTATTCAGTCCATTCTCCTATAAATAGAAGCTCATTCCTTCATTATTTCTTACGAATTCACTGAAACTCTAAAGAGTGAAACTCTAGAGAGAGAAACTATAGAGAGAAAGAAGAAAAGTATTTTGCTACTTCACTACTCCTATATCCAGTTTCTTTTAAGGTAATGGATATTAGTTGTTGTACTCGTAAGGGATATTATTTCTTTCGTATTCATGAAAAGAACTTTTGTTATTCCATTCTTTATTATTCTGTTGGAATAACCTGTATACGCGGACTACCCTATACTTGGTGAAATTCTTCTATTATTCCATTATTTATTATTACATTTGGAATATCGTATACGTGCGTTCTGGCGTGACACAGATTCCGATTATTTATTATCCTGTAGGAATATCCTGTCTGTGCGTTTACGCATGACCTGGTTCCATTTTTTTTATTATTATGTTGGGAATAACCTGTCTGTGCGGTCTATCACATGCATGGTGAATTCTTCTGTTATTTTATTCTTTATTATTCTATTAAAATAATCTGTCTACGTGGATTACCGCATGGCGGGTGAAAATTCATTTGTAGTTTTCGTAATTTTTCTGACCCTCAAAAATTTTGAAAAAATTTGAAATGATAATTTGTTGAGTTTTCTATATTGTGTCCAAAAATGGCGATTTTTGGATGTATAGATTAAGAGTTATGAATTTTATTGTAAAAGACTATTTTAAAAGTAAACTCTTATAACTCCCTGTGGTTAACTCCAAAATTGGTGAAATATTTATTGGGAGTACATGTATATAACAAGAGTATACCCTGTAAATTTCAGAATTTTTGGACAAAAGTACAATTTATGATAAATGTCTAAATATTCGGCGGTTTTGGCCATGTGAAAAATAGTAAATGAATTTTAAAAATTCCGAGAAAAATATATGTTTAATATGAGATTATATTCTGCTAAATCCCAGAAAAGAAATATTTTTGGAACTGATTTGGTATTTTTCATGAAAATGGACTAGTTGTGAGTAAATGAATTAAATATGTTATGTAAAGTAACAAAATTGGAAAATAGGATTTTATGGCTTGGGAATCCTATATAAGGTATATGCAGATCTTTGTTAATGGTTTTCATTATTGATGATGAAATCTTATGAGTTTGGCATTTTAGGATAATTAAATGCATTATTTGGTAAAGTGTAAATAATTAAAATAAATTGTTTATAAGTTTAAGAAATGATTAAAATATTGTTATAATATTAATGATATTAGATTGTGAGATTATTAAGTGATTAATAACATTGGGATATTCTTGAACCCTAGATAAATTATATTATAAAAGTTTAATATTTATCATTTATCTCATTTGATTGATTCTCTATATCATTGTCATGATTCTCATGCTTATATTGTGTTAAAAGTCATCTGTGGCTTACGTGCATAGATGGAGTTGGCATGATTATGACCAGGGATTATTCGGTATAATCATGACCGTAATGTTACAAATAATGTGTTAAAAGTCATCTTTGGCCCGTAGTGCATAGATGGACTTGGTGTGATTATGACTAGGGATTATTCGGTATATTCATGACCGTAATTGAAAACATGAATATCCTTGGCCCGTAGTGCATGGATAATTCATGGTCGTGATACTATTAAGCTGAGTCTCAGCGTTATTGGTTTTACAGTTGTATATCTTTGGCCAGTAGTGCAAAGATGGATTGTTGGTTATTGGTTTTATAGTTGTATATCTTTGGCCTGTAGTGCAAAGATGAATTGTTGGTTATTGGTTTTACAGTTGTATATCTTTGGCATGTAGTACAAAGTTGGACTGTTGATTTACTTGATTATAAATATTAATTGTGATTTAATTATAATCTGTGGTGGTTCAGGTAAAGACATGTGATGAAAATTATCTTCGTCATGGATGCGAAGAGGAATTTAGAATCACAATTGTGATTATGAGTTATTCACATGATCGTGGACGGGAATTGTTGATTGATGTTATAGGGATAAAACATTATTGGTTGACTTTTAACATAGAGAAGATAATAGACCTTGTGGTCTATTTGACTCTTCTAATGGATTGCTCGTTCCGCTGCAACTATGGTTGAAAAATTTTATTATCTACCATATGTTCTAAATCTCTGATTTATTATTGATGAAAGTTATTGATAATTTAATTATCTTTAGTCATGATATTCTTTATTGGGCTAGTTGTGGTCACCCTTTTGCTTCACAATTCCTTTCAGGTAATAAAAGTGTAGCTGGGTCGAGCGGGGTATTAAGAGGATTAGAACGGTGGTCTATAGCTGTTGAGGTTCTCCCTAAATAGTATAGAAATAATTTTATTGAGAACTTTAGATAAGTGTGTCGTATTGTATATGTCATTTGATATTTAATTTTGGTGAACTGAATAGGGTGAGGTGAACCCAACTTTGGAAGGGTGTTTTGCCACTATCATACAAGATGTCTAATGACATACAACCTCGTGTTATCATAAGACATGCTTGTGCACATCCACTTGTTGAGTATATCTACGAGCACTACCTATATGATCTTGGAGTTTATTTGAAATATAATTTTCACTTGGAGACAATGGAGATAGTTATATGTCAAGAGAAAACTCACCATTGGAAAGAAGATGATAGTAATCTTCTCATTTTTCTTTGGGGTCTATTGGGTTAACCAAGAATAATTCTGTGGACATATGATATCTATCATAACCTAAACGCATGGCCTCCTATGTACGAAGGTTTTCTTGAGCACTTCCCAAAGATTTTAATTTCTAAAACAGTTTTTGACTATACTTTTATGTAAAGTACCATTGTAAGGTTGTGGTCGAGGCACCATGAGAGTTATATACATTTGTATTAAAACTCACGATTAAGCGTGGTCGTATTCTATCTGACGATTCAACAATTAATATAAATGAAGTTTGTATTTGATTTTTATAGTGTGATATCTGGCGACTCAGAATGGGTGATGTATACCTATTTTGGGGGCGTCACAATATCATTTTCTTTGGTATTTTTCTTTTACGAGTTACTATTCACCCGGTTACTATTCACTCTAGTATTATTCACTCGGGTATTCGGGGTACATTTCGTGCCGGAGTACTATTCACGAGTTACTATTCACCCAATTACTATTCACTCTAGTATCATTCACTCGGGTATTCAGGACACTTTTCATGTCGGGGTTCTATTCACATGGTACTATTCCCGAAGTACTATTCACGAGGTACTATTCACCCGAAAAAATAATTTCTTTTATGTCCAAATTATTTTTAGTACATGAATATTATTATTGAATTTTACTCTGCAAAGCAGTATCATGTTGACAATTTGGGAGTTATTGATTTCTGGATAAATTAAATTATAAATCTTTAAAATTTATCCTTGAACTTGTTTTATCGAATTATTATGTCATTGTCATCATCCTCATGCTTATATTGTGATGAAAGTCATCTTTAGCTTACGTGCATATATGGACTAGGTATGATTATGACCAGGGATTATTCGGTATAATCATGACCGTAATGTGACGAATGATGTGGTAAAAGTCCTCATTGGTGTGACGCCCCCAAAATAGGTCCATTCCATCCAACCCATTCTGAGTTGCCAAATACATGGTACAGAAATAACTACAACTTCTTTACTATTACAACATATAAACTGTGAGTTTAAATACAGATATTGCCATCTAGACAATATCCACACGCAAATAAATCCCCATCATAATTATTGATACATTATTTTACAAAAATGGTGAGGACTATTAAACAACTCTCTCTATAACCATCATTCCATACCCCGACTCGTACTTTCATTTACATTCTCGTCTCACGAGAAGAAAAATGGAACAAAAAGGAAAAGGGTGAGCTCAACTAGCCCAGTAAAGAATATTATGACTAAGATAATATACAACAAATTATCGTTAGTCTTTAACAAGGAAAAATCTAATAGAATACAATAGACAACCAGTTTTAAATCAACAACTACAGCGGAAACAATAATTCATTAGAAGAGTTAAGTAGAGAATGCAAACTACTATCTTCTATATATGAATTTAAAAGTTCATCGTCGATATTTTATCCCTGTAACATCAATCAATATATATCTCGAATCAAATATTCATCTTTGCACTCACAGGCCAAAGATATTCATCGATTAATCATGTTCATCTAAACACTGTTCATCTTTGTACTACGGGTCAAAGATATTAATCGATGAGTCATGTTCATCTCAACACTGCTCATCTTTTTGCTCTACGGCCAAAGATATTCATCAAGAAATCATTCATCTTTGCTACTGGCCAAAGATATTCAATAATATCATCATTTAGGACCGAGGATGATGAAAAATATTTTTAAAGGAAATGAATCCGGTGAAACAAAAGAACAAATATTAAGGATTAAGTATTTTAAACAATCCAAGTTCAAAAATACTTCATAAGTAATCGTGAGTGGTGTAAAATTCAAGAATGATCAAAACATGGATCTGATCAAAGCTAGTATCCGAATAGATATTTTGGACAAAAAGAAGAAATTTCATTTTTCGGTGAATAGTCTTGTGTATTCGTGAATAATACCAGAGTATCGTGAATAGTCTTAGTATATGTGAATAGTAACTCAGACACCAAAAGATAGAAATTTTCAAAAAACATCATCACGCTTAGTTGATAGTACTTTCGTGAATAGTAACTCGTAAATAGTAACTCATGAATAGTAACTAACTCATGAATAGTAACTCTCAGACATGAAAAAGTTCCAAATTTGATAAAAATTTCAACCAATATTTCGGCATAATGATATTGAAGAAATAATATCATTTTCGAATAAAATAACATCCTTTACCTCGAAAGACAAGATTACTTAGTTGAAACAGGATATAGGCTATGACTTGAACTTGCACCGTATATCAATACTCAAAGTATACTCAAAATACTCACAAGAATAAACTCGATAATATAGAGAGAAAACTTGATTTACGATGTGATTTTCAATTCTAACCTAAGCACCTATTTATAGGAAATTGCTTAGAACACCAAAAGCGAAAAATTTAATATAATATATTATAATTTTTCCACAACTTCATCATTTTACTAACAATCTGAATTCAGCCTCCTAATCATATGTTAAATGAGTTTCAAAAATGAAAAAACGTTTTTGTAATTAAAAATATTTTAAACTTCCAAAAATCAATTATTTGAACTTGAACTTCAATAATTCATAATAAATAGCTCTTTTATCAAAAATTCGAATCTCGCGAATTTTTATAGGAAATTCAATTCTCTACAACTTTACGAAGAAAGTTTTTCCAAATTCCAAACAGAAATTGACCAAAAATCCATAAGCAGGCGATTTTACAAATTATAATCAAATTTGATTCGATAATTGTGTCCACCAACACACAAAAAATATGTGTTAAACATTTAATGCCACAAAAATACTCTTCCTCCTCATATACTCATATATCCCACATTCATTATAAAAATATCACCGTTAATATATTATTAAAATAATATATTTAAATAAATTATTTTATCGAGAAAAGATAAAATATTAATTTTCAACAATTGTCATTTTAAAATTTTCTCCATCTATATCCACATAAAATCAATATTTTCCTCATCATATAAATCAATAATTAATTATTCACAAATAATATTACGGAATCACATCTTCTGGAACCGGTAGTTCCGGGGAAAGATGGGGCTTTCCAATAAGGATCTCTCTCTTCTTGGCCGCAATTAGGTGACCAAACCTCTCCTTAGACGAACTTTCTAGACATTGCTAATAATGTTATCCAATAATATTATTCAGGATAATATGAATTATTGCTCAGATAATGGAAAATACTTGTATGTAATGACAATTTATTGAAACAACGATAATATAAAATATCAATGCGTGAATTATTGAATCAATAAAATAAAATCTTGAATAGTAATTCTTTAACAACAATTATTGAGTAGTGCCTTCTTACGTAAGAATCAATAATTGGTGCAATACTGGTATCTTCTTGTTCAACAACGCGTATTAGTGTGTTTTAACCACCGGGTATTCCAATAGTATTAATTGATAATAACTACGCCAAGTTATTTATAAACAACTTATATTTGTCGTTTTCTTCATCCAATCGCTTTCCGCTATGGGACCCACAAAAGATCTGCTTGTCGTTTAATATTCCCCGACAGCATCTGAATATTCCACGACCAAACGAATATTCCCTCGACAATAATGAATATTTTATAACCACTTGCTTATTCGAAATATTTGCTTATTTTACCCATAACTATCCACATTAATCAAATCAACCCTTACTATTTCAAAATAATAAATAGAGGAAAATAAATTTCATTTATTAATAATTTGGGGTCTTCTGACCTCCCTCCTTATGAAATTTTGTCCTCGAAATTGACGTGACGTACACAGTGTTTTGAAAAGATGAGAATACCTCGCTTTCATTTCCGTTTCCAACTCCCGGTCATTTCCTCGATAGCATGGTTTCTCCACAAAACTTTAACTTGTGGTATAACCTCGATACATAGGACATGTTCTTTCCTATCCAAGATCTTGCGGTACCTTCTCGTATGTTAAGTCTTGGCTATCTCGTCCGGTTCTAACTTCATTGGCGTGGTTCGGTCGTCCACATATTTACGTAACATCGATCGTGAAAAAAACGTTATGAACACGCGTCGTACTTGGCGGTAAAAAAGCGAGTCTATAGGCCACGATTCTATTCGATTGAGAATTTCAAATGGATTAATAAATCGAAGGTTTGAGCTTTCCTCACCTCACCGATTCTTGCTTTTGAAATAACAACTTCTTGCACCTCCTTCTTCAAATTCATCACTCCGTGTGTAGGCTTGAATAACTTTAACTTTATCGATTAAAGTCGATTATACTCAGTATATCATCACGTGGGTACCTAGAGTTTTCATCTCCATCTCTATTATTTGTAAATTATACGAAATTAGTCTTTGACAATATCGTGCTGTATTTGTATATCGATCTTCTACTCAACACGTCGGCTACCACGTTCGCTTTTCCAAGATGGCATGGTCGAACATGTCTTTGAAATGAGTCTCCTCTTGAGTTCTTGAAGCTCTTCCCACATTCCTTGCTCCATTCGAATTTTGTATCTCTACGAGTCACCACGTTAATGGAATAGCGATTCGAGAATATCCTTCAACGAATCTTCGATAATAACCAACTAAGCCTGAAAGCTACGTATTTCGATTCTGACTTAGGTTGTTCTCAATGTGACTCATATCCCAACCTTGGATAAAGCGTTACAATGACACCTATCGGTTTACTATCGCATCGAATATGGTGTCCCCTACGAAGAGTCCGCTTCGGCATTCCACAAAGGAAGTCACCGGATAAAAAGACTCGGTACCAAATTCTATAGTTGAATTTTTAACTCACTGAAGTTCAATAGGAGCCATTCGATGTGAGATTTTAGAAATGAGTTTTGTCTGGGGTTCAAAGTCGATACAAAATTTAATATCGAACTTTGGGAGAAGCCAAGAAATTCTTCAGAAATACGTCGGAAAAATTAATAACAAGCTGGAATATTATTCAAATCGGCGTGTCTTTATTCAAATCCATAACATGGACTAAGAAAACTTGACATCCGTAATAAGCGAAGGACTTCATGGCTTGATATGAAAATGTTTGACTACAATGGTTTGATTGCTTGAATTGAATAACGAGTTGCTTAAGAATATGAAAACTAACAACCTTACGAAAGTAATCAATTTTGGCATGATGAATAGTTAACCTTAAAATCACATCAAAAGCAAATATCTCTATAGAAATAAGGTTAACGAGTAATGTGATAGTGCCAACTGAATCAAGAAAGATTTCTAAACAATGGATGTAATGAAAGTTTCTCTAACTGAGTCTCCATAAATAGGTCGAGGTCTAATTTAAGTAATCAAGTTCAAACGTTGGCGCAAGCAAGAGAGATAAAAGAATGGGTAGAACCAGGTATCTAATAAGGTATAAACTTACATAGAATTTATAATTAACTAACCCGTGCTAACTTCGTTCGGGTTCCTCGCATTTTAATGGATCACGACAAACGCTCTTCCGGAACCATTGACTTTGACCTTTACGGGACATCCTTTTGAGTCACCATTCCTACTTGGATCGGGGTTCGATCTGCGTCTGATCTCGGCGATATGTCCTTCTTTTCCACAATTATAGCATACCTTAAACTGTTGTGGGCGGTTTGGGGCGATATGTCCCTCCTTCCGCATTTGTAAATATACGACCGGTGGTCTTTCTCCTCCTTGGAACCGGGTTACTCTCTTGGTCGACGGCGTCTTCACATGGTGGTTGTTGAATCTCCTCCCGACTTGCTTCTTCTATTTTCATGGCCACGATTACCACCAGAGTGGTTCTGCTTTGTCCGTATTCTTCTTTCTCCGCTAGTTATCGTTATTACGATGACCGCTATCTTGATACAATCCCGGGTTATGGTCCCTCGGTTGAGCGTGATTTCGTTATCTCGCTCTAACAACCGAGCCACATTGACAACATCTGAATAGAGAAAATTTATGAGAAATGAGATCTTGGCGTATCTTGGGTTTCAAACCTCTCGAAACATCCGCGTCATCGTTCCTCATTCTCCACCAAATGAGGTGAAAACACGGATAACTCATGAACTTACGCCTCGTCTTTGGACAATTGCCATGTTATTCTGCTCCGATCTAATAAACTCCACTTCCTTCATACGTATGACGAATACTTTCGGGGAAGTACTTGTCATTGAATCTGCTTCTGAAATGTCTCCCATGACATCTTTGAGTGCGGATGATGGAGTGCGCTTCTGATTCCCACGATGAATCTGCCTTCGCCACGGAACATAAAGGTGGCGAATGGAACCTTCTGTTCCTCCGTGCATCCCAAGACATAGAATATCTTGGTAATTTGTTTGACCCACGTCTCGCCTTTAATCGGATCCGACTTTCCCAATTTTGGTGGTCCCAACTCTTTGAACCGCTTGGTCATTGTGACCACCCGTGAATTGCTATCATTTCTCCTCAGTATTTTGAACACGAGTCTCCTCGTGCGATTTTGCATGAATCGCAAAAAGTTTCTAAACATCCCCTCGTTCATCATCTGCTTTCGGTGGTGTTGTTCACGGAGGTACATTGCCACTTGTTACGCGTCTCCTTGTTGGTAAATCTGAGGCATCTCCACGGTCTCATTTACTCCTTTGTTAATATTCTCGATTGACATTCTCAAATCTTATCGCCAAAAAAAGGGTTAATTAAGAAATCAATATATCACATAATATCCTATATACTTAACCAACTAACAAATAAGCTTAGGTAGGACACACTTTAGCGAAGGATTTACTCGTCTCTCCCTCCTAGTTCTATTCCACGATCTCCGCCAAAAGATCATATCCTAAGCTCGATACCAACCGTGACACCCCCAAAATAGGTCCATTCCATCCAACCCATTCTCGAGTCATAGGAATACATGGTACGAAATAACTACAACTTCTTTATTATTCAACACATATAAATCGTGAGTTTAAATACGAGATATTGCCATCTGATAATATCCACATGCAAATAAATCCCCATCATAATTATTGATACATTATTTTACAAAATGGTGAGGACTACTAAACAACTCTCTCTATAACCATCATTCCATACCCCAGGCTAAGTACTTTCCATTACATTCTCGCCTCCACGAAGAAAAATGGAACAAAAAGGAAAAGGGTGAGCTCAACTAGCCCAATAAAGAATATTATGACTAAGATAATATACAAAAAATTATCGTTAGTCTTCAACAGGAAAAAATCTAATAGAATACAATAGACAACCAGTTTTAAATCAACAATCTGCGGTGAAAACAACAATTCATTAGAAGAGTTAAGTAGAGAATGCAAACTACTATCTTCTATATATGAATTTAAAAGTTCATCGTCGATATTTTATCCTGTAACATCAATCAATATATATCTGGAATCAAATATTCATCTTTTGCACTCTGAGGCCAAAGATATTCATCGATTAGTCATGTTCATCTAAACACTGCTCATCTTTGTACTACTGGTCAAAGATATTAATCGAGAGGTCATGTTCATCTCAACACTGCTCATCTTTGCACTACGGGCCAAAGATATTCATCAAGAAATCATTCATCTTTGCACTACATGCCAAAGATATTCAGTAATATCATCATTTAGGACTGAGGATGATGAAAAATATTTTTAAAAGAAATGAATCCAGTGAAACAAAAGAACAAATATTATAGATTTGTATTTTAAACAATCCAAGTTCAAAAATACTTCATAAGTAATCAGAGTGGTGTAAAATTCAAGAATGATCAAAACATGGATACAATCAAAGCTAGTATCCAGAATAGATATTTTGGACAAAAAGAAGAAATTTTATTTTTTGGTGAATAATTATCGTATTCGTGAATAGTCTCAGTATACGTGAATAAGAACTCTCACACCAAAAGATAGAAATTTTCCAAAAAACATCATCACGCTTACGTGAATAGTACTCGTGAATAGTAACTTTCGTGAATAGTAACTCATGAATAAGTAACTCCACATAAAAAAAGTTCCAAATTTGATAAAAATTTCCAACCAATATTTTGGCATAATGATATTGAAGAAATAATATCATTTTCGAATAAACTAACATCCCTTACCTCGAAAAGCAATTACTTGAAGTTGAAACAGGATATATAGGCTATGACTTGAACTTGCACCGAGTATAGCAATACTCAAAGTATACTCAAAATACTCACAAGAATACGCTCGATAATATAGAGAGAAAACTTGATTTACGGTATGATTTTCAATTCTAACCCAAGCACCCTATTTATAGAAATTCTTTAGAACACCAAAGCGAAAATTTAATATAATATATTATAATTTTTCCACAACTTCACGCGCACACTAACAATCTAAATTCAGCCTCCTAATCACATGTTAAATGAGTTTCAAAAATGAAAAAAACGTTTTTGTAATTAAAAATATTTTAAACTTTCAAAAATCAATTATTTCGGAACTTCAGAACTTCAATAATTCATAATAAATAGCCCTTTTATCAGAAAATTCGAATCTCGCGAATTTTTATAGGAAATTCAATTCTCTACAACTTTACAGAAGAAAGTTTTTCCAAATTCCAAACAGAAATTGACCAAATCCATAAACGGGTGATTTTACGGTGCATAATCAAATTTCTATTAATAATTGTGTCCACCAACACACAAAATATGTGTTAAACATTTAATGCCACAAAAATACTCTTCCTCCTCATATACTCATATATCCCACATTCATTATAAAAATATCATCAATTAATATATTATTAAAATAATATATTTAAATAAATTATTTTATCGTAAAAAGATAAAATATTAATTTTCAAAATTATCATTTTAAAAATTTTCTCCATCTATATCCACATAAAATCAATATTTTCCTCATCATATAAATCAATAATTAATTATTCACAAATAATATTACGAGAATCACAAGATTTGGCGCAACCGGTAGTTCTAAAAGAGAGAGGGGCTTTCCAATAAGGATCTCTTCTTCTTCTTGGTAGCATGATTAGGTGACCAAACCTCTCCTTAGATGAACTTTCTAGACATTGCTAATAATGTTATCCAATAATATTATTCGGATAATATGAATTATTGTCTGATAATGGAAAATACTATGTAATGACAATTTATTGAAACAACGATAATATAAAATATCAATGCGTGAATTATTGAATCAATAAAATAAAATCTTGAATAGTAATTCTTTGTAACAATTATTGAGTAGTGCCTTCTTCACGTAAGAATCAATAATTGGTGCAATACTGAGTATCTTCTTGTTCAACAACGCCGTATTAGTGTGTTTTAACCACCGGGGTATTCCAACAAGATAATAGCAGAATAACTACTGTGAGTTATTTATAAATAAATTATATTTGTCGTTTTCTTCATCCAATCGCTTTCCATTATGGGGACCACAAAAGATCTGGCCATTGCATGCGAATATTCCCAGATGATCTGAATATTCCACGACCAAACGAATATTCCCCGGCAATAATGAATATTTTATAATCACTTGCTTATTCAAATATTTATGATTTTACCCATAACTATCCACATTAATCAAATCAACCCTTACTATTTCAAAATAATAAATAGAGGAAAATAAATTTCATTTTTAATAATTTGGGGTCTTCTGGTGGCACATAGTTCATTGATGGATGGATATTGTTGGTATGATTATGACGAGGGATTATTCTTGTATAATCATGACCATTGATGATTACATGAATATCCTTGGTCGTGGTGCAGGGATGATTCAATTTTATTTTTTAAGTTGAGTCTCAGCGATAAAGTTGATGAAAAACTTTTTAAATCATTGAAGATAATAGATTTTATGCTCTACTTGATTCTTTTAATGGATTGCTTATTTCCGCTGCAGTTGTTGATCTAAAACTTGTTGTCTATTATATTATATCAATTATTATACTGTTGAAGGCTAATGATAATTTATTCTGCATTATTTTAGTCATAATATTTCTTACTGAGCTAGTTGAGCTCACCCTTTCTTTCACTGTTCTCTTCAGGAAATGAGAATATAGCTGGGACGAGTCGGGGAACGGATTGACGGTCCAGATGGTTATCTTAGTAGTCCTCACTATTCTATAAAATAGTGTGACAATAAATGTAATGAGGACTCCATTGAGTGTGGATATTATGTAGATGACAATATTCTTATTAAAACTCTTAGATTATGTTTTGTCGTATTTTACACGACTGATGTATAATTAAGTTGTATTTGAATTTCATACCATGTATTTGGCGACTCAAGATGGGTGATGTATACCTATTTTGGGGGAGTCACATATGTTGGTTATTATGTGAGAACATAGAAGTTTTCTTAGAAACCACAAAAGGTTGAAAATCAGATTTTTGTGAAAACAAAACATGAAATTCAAACGACCATATCTCCTTATATATTTCGAATTTTTGAGTGTGGTCAAGTCTTAGAGTTAGATCTATGCATTTTCTAACTTATCCAAGTGGAATCACTGAAAAAGGTGTTGTAGATTTCTGTGTGGACGGAGTTTAGCAAAGGAGTCAAAAATAGAAAAATGACAAAAGTATACTGCCAAGATTTTTACAAGGGTTGTTTCAGCCACTTAATTTGTGAGACAAATTCCGGCCTTTGGGGACATTACAATATATGGTATTAAGTACCTCCTGTCCAAATATGAGCTCATTCCAACTTAAAATGACCAAGTTATTACCATTTCAATTTTTGTGATTTTCAGACGAAAACGGCTATAACCGGAGTTCTTTAACTCCGATGACCACGAAATTTAAACTAGAGGCTCACGTTAACACGTATAAGATTGTGTCAAGAGATGGGAATTTATGGAGTTGAGAATGATATGGCTAATTTCTTAAGCTACGCACAAAAAATGATTTTTAAAAAATACTAAAGGAAGTTGAAAAATTATGGAAAAATATTTTTTGTGTATGATTTATATGTATATGTGTTTGGACAAACACTACACCAAAAATGGCCTCTAGCGAAGGAAATTTTGTGAAGGAATTTATTTATTCACATGAGGAGTTGTTTAGCGAAGGAACAGTGAAGGAAAAAAGTGTAGTGATAATATAGTTATTAGCGAAAGAAACATCCTTCACAATTTATATTTTTTTCTCGCAAAATTGGGGCGATAGAAAGATTTTTGGAGACAATTTATGATGAAAATTTGCGAGGAAAAAATCTATTTAGTGAAGAAATTATTACTTACTATATATCATTATTCAGAAGTTTTTTGCGAGGGATAAAATCGGTCGCTATCTTGTTCTAAATAATTTTTTTTGAATTAATTGTGGTGAATATAAATTGTAAAATAAATAAATTAAATTTTTTATAGTAGTAAATTTACTTTTAATAACACTTTTTAAGTAACTTACAAAATAAACTATTTCTATTAATAAACTATGAAGTAAATAATTTTACACTACGTTAAAACTTTAAAATTTCATACATTGATCATGATAAAAAAAAGAAGAAAGATAGTGACGCTTTTTTTTGTGGAATAGAAGCACAAATGCTAAAAAAATACTCATATATTTTACCGAAAGAGTTAAGTTTTAATTTGTTCTTTAATTTATAATATACTACAATTCAAATTGTAATGTAATTGATATATTAATAGAAATTTTATTGTTAATAATAATTTTAAGTTATTTAAACTATTAAGTTTTAATAATTTAAATTTTAAAATATTATAAATTGACAATACATAAAATTATAATAATTATGACTCTTTTGTGCAACAGATTACAAATGTTAAAATATTAATTTTTTGTTATACAAAAGAGTTATATTTCAATTTGTTATAATTAATTTATGATATCCAAAAATTTAAATTTAGATTTATTTTTAAGATTTAGAAATAATAATTTTATATATAATATTACTCCTAAAAGATTTGTCTTTTATTTCTTTTCTAAAATGTTATCAAACTCTTGTGTAGGAATAGAGTTCCTCAGTTGTGTGCGTGGTCTGGAAAGTATGAAACAGAGATCAATTTGAGTTTTACCTCTCTTCTTGAGCCAAAATTCACATGTCGATGTTTCAATTAGAGAGATGCGCTAGGTTTCTCTTCTACCATTTTTGATTTCTCTTCTCTTCCTTAGCCATAATTTGCGCGGGGCGAATGAAAAACGTAGCACTAAATTTTGCCGCAATTAACAGATCGATAATTGATTGTGTGAAGAATGTTTTCTACGGCTAAAGGGATTATCATTAATCCCAAAAAATTTCCCCCAACTTCATCTTCACATTAAAAATTCTGCTCTTTCTATCCCAATTGCAGATGCCCTAACAGCAAAGACACTTCAATTTGTTCGAAGGTATTATTTTCCAACAATTTTGTTCCTCCGTAATCATATAGCTTAAACACATGTTACAAGTTTTTCCATTACTTGCTGAAATGATTTATATATATAGGCATATGTATGTATGTGTATATTTGTTTGTGTAAGAGGGAGATTACGCTATTCTTATACTTTTTGAATCACTTGTGAAACTGTAATTTCGTAAGTAATTGGTCTTGAATCACTTAATATATTTTTTATTTTTTTGTGTTTTACATATGATAATTAGTTTGATTGTCAACGAAATTGATGAGAAGGGAACAAATCTTAATTTTTTTAACTATGCTTGAACTTCTTTTATGATTAGTTTTTTGATTCAGTACTTGGGAATGTACTATTTTGATCAGTTGAATCTTTGAGAAAATATGTAGTGGTCCTTCTATAGGGAAGAGAGGTCTGGGGAAGCTACCTTTAGAATGAGGTGGTTCTGTTTCATGGGTGAAGAATGATTCTGCAAAATTTTATAATTGAAAAGGCACATGTGGTTTAAGCGGCATGTTTGGTTGATTGTTTTTACAATTTTGTTGATGGGTTTTCTCTTTAGTTTTGATTTCCTTATCTTTTCCTTTTTTGATTATGCTATTTTTAAGAGCCGTTCATCTCCAAGACAATCAATTGGGCCAAAGGTATAGATGTTCGCCTTTATTAGGACTTATGTAATTTTAGAGTGCATTGGTCAGAAAGTAGCTAATGTGATGATAAACTTATCTATCAAATTTATGGGTAAATTCGGTCTTAAGTTGTTCTTGAACTCTGAAGTTTTACATTTCCGACAACAGCTTAGAGCTAAAAATAGGTACAATGCCCCACTCCAAGAGTTATCCCAATCGATTAGCTTGCGGAACTCTTAATTATTATTTTTGATCTGTTTCAATGCATCATAGTTAATGTCATCTATATCTGAATAGTGAATAAAAAGTAGAGCTTTTGTATACATTCATAGCAACATGAATAGATAATGCTTTATTACTTTTTACTGTTATATGTTCTATATTCTGTTTCCTTACATCTGCTTTGTCGGAAACAATTTTCAAGAATTTTCAGGAGATCTTTAAAGTGGTGATGTTATTCTCTTAAATCTTGAACATCATTCTCATAATTACTTCCTGTTTATTACAGGAGAGATTTTAGATGCTGGTGTGAACCGCAGCCCTAGTGCTTATCTTAATAATCCTGCAGCAGAGCGCAGTAAATACAAGTATAATGGTGACAAAGAAATGACCCTTCTAAAATTCGTAGATGATGATTGCGGACCAGTAGGTAGCTTTAATTGGTTTGCAACTTATGGAACTTCTATGAGTCGTACAAACGGGTTGATAAGTGGAGACAACAAAGGAGCTGCTGCACGGTTTATGGAAGACTGGATTGATCAGAATGGTGCTGGAAGTATAAATCTCGATGAATCAGAAGTTAATGAAATACCCTCAAAGAGTTTCAAACATAATTCCCGGCGTTCATCAAGCTCGTAAGTTTATAGCACTTTAACATAGTTTCGTTTTTGATTTCGAATGTCAAAAATTGATTGGAGCTGTTTGGGGGTGCAAAACTTAAAGATATATGGCATATATGCCTATATGGAATATCTAAAAAATGATTGGTATCTTCTAGCAAGCATAATTATTAACTAAATAAAAATCTATTCTCTACAATCATCACCATTGCTTGCCTGCTAGGTTCTGTAATTGTCTTCAACCGTCAAAAGCCTGAACCCTCCTTAAATCTCAAGCTTATTTGTGATGAGCAGAGAAGTGTTGGGCCTCATAAATATATGTTCATACTTGTGAAAGTTTCATACCCCCAGCCGTGCTCAAGTTATAAAATAGTATTACACTATTAAACTAACTAGTTAAACAAATGAGGTATACAATCTATATAACATCTTAAACCAGTCTCTTTACTGTTTTCAGCTCCAAAGACTCTTGCTATTGTATCTTCACTGTGTTGATTATGAATCTTGAGAATCCTGTTACTTTTATAATAATGTTGTTCCACCGGCTTGTGACAATGATCCAAACTGCATCAGTACTGAGCTTGAATGCTGCATAGCTTTTAGTTTCTACTCAGTATGTTCAGTAGTCTATGAGTAAAGTTCCTTCAGTGATTAGAAGGATATTCCTATCAGAATAATTGATCGGTTCATTATATTAGATCTTAAAAGTATGATATTTGTGTAAGCCAAATTCTTGATGTAAGCTGTTATTTATATCCGATTAGTACAGTATCTGACTGGCAATTGTATACTACAACTACAAAGGTTAATGATCTTATATCATCATACCATGGCAAAGCAAAATTTTGTTCGTGAGAATCTTAACAAATGTAGATTGTGAACAGTGCACATAGAATCATCTGATTTGGATGTGACATCCTCATCCATTTCATGTATATGTTGCATAGTCCTCTTCTTGGCGCTTCTAGTGGATTTAATAACCTATCAAATAAAGAAGTTGAAATAGACACAACGTGGATTAGAGAGTATCTGAGACAAATTATCTGTGTCAATATGAAGAGAAGAAATAAAATATAGCAGTAAAGAGTAGTTTGTTAAATGCAGACCATGAAATACTGTAACTAGCTTCATCTTTCCAGTCTTCTTCTGGTAAACCAGCAACCAGAATCTTGAGTGTTGCAAATCGTGTCAGGAGTGCTCTTAGGCAGGCTGACAAGCCTAGAATTGTATCTGCATTTTGTCAATCCAACTGTGGTGATGTTAGTCCAAATGGTCTTGGCACATTCTGCACGGATACTGGGTTACCTTGCGATTTCAATCAAAGTACTTGCGGTGGGAAGAATGAGTTGTGCTATGGCCGAGGACCAGGGTACACATATTTCTATGTGCTTAGATTTTTTTAATGTGAAACATATTTGGTCTTGTTACTGATGTATTATTTTCATGCACAGCTACCCAGATGAATTTGAAAGTACACGTATTATTGGAGACAGACAATTCAAAAAAGCTGTAGATCTTTTTAACAAAGCATCTGAGCAGTTGAAGGGGAAGGTTGACTATCGTCATGCTTATCTGGACTTCTCGAAGCTTGAGGTGACACTTCTTAAACAAGGAGGAAGTAGTGAGATAGTTAAAACATGTCCTGCTGTCATGGGTTTTGCATTTGCTGCTGTTACAACTGATGGACCTGGAGCTTTTGATTTTAAGCAAGGAGATGACAAGGTAAATTTGAAAGTTGCTATATTTTAGATCCTTAATGACCATATATCATCACAAATTTATCCTTTCACATTCTTATTCTATCATCATTTTCCTCAAGGGAAATGCATTTTGGAGATTGGTTCGCAATTTGCTTAAAACTCCTACTAAGGAGCAAGTTGATTGTCATCTTTATATATTGCAAGTTAACAGAACATTATATGCATATAATTTCTCTAGAAGAAATATTCAACTTTTTAATGATTGAAGAATCTACTCTATTATGAGAGATGTTTACTCGAGGACGGGAAAAGTATCAACTTTTGTTTTGTTGTTCAATTTTTTTAGCTGATCGATATGAATGAGTTTCTTATTTATTGATTAACTAACTACGACCGGATCTTTTTATTTGTTGTGGGCAGTTGTTGGGTAATGATGAACAAATAGACAAGTAAGTTAGCTAAACTTCCAGATGAAGTCCGAGCTGAAATAACAAATTATTTTGTTGATACACCTGTTGTTGATAAAACCAACTCCAGTTTTATGGTGAGTTCTCTGTACTAGTTTAGGATCATTATCTGTTGCCAAAAGAGGTTTTTATTTTATTTTATTTTTTTAATTTAAGTTCACCAGTTTCATCTTTTCTTATTCCTCGTCTTATTGAAATTGAATTTTGGTGTTTCTTTTGCAGCATGAAGTTTACATGCCCAACCTTGATTTTTTTGAAGAAAATGATGATGAAGTAGATCTAACATGTCACACTTTATTCCTTGTAGTTCATTGTTATTCTTTTAGTTTTTTTATGTTAGTTAATAAATTTTGTAGGTATTATGCTCTTTGTGAGACCAAGATACAATAACAATTTTTGTAGTTATTGTGACTCGAGTATTATGATCTATTTATATGAGAAGTTTTGATTTTATCAGCTCTTTATGCATTAGCGTATCAATTAGTTTGAAAAAAGTATGACAATATTTATATTTACTTGAAAAATATATTTAATATTTCTTATAGAGATTAATAATAATAATAAATATGAAATCAATGATTTAAAAATCAATTATAATTTTTAATGAATTTTGATTATTTAGCAATTAATTTTTTATTTAGAAATTTATAATTTGTGAATGAATTTTTCTCTCATTAATTTGAAGAAAGATTCTCAATTTATAATTAGTGAAGAAAAATATTCTTTTGTTAAATAAATTTGTTCCTCACAATATATTATTTGTGAGGGAATCAAGTTATTCACTAATTTTAAATAGTCCTTCTTAAAATATTATTTGTGAAGGAAATCAATCTTTTACTAAATAACAAAATTCTATTACTAAATACAATTTGTGAATAAAAAAGTTATTCACAATATATCCTTCACAAAAAAAACATTTAGTTACTACTTAGTGAAGGATACCCAATTCATGAGGAGAGTCTAATCTGAAAGACTCGTGTGAAAGAAATATTTCTTCATGATAAATCACTTTGTGAGTGATATAGGGCCTCTAGTGAAGGATTTGTCCTTCACTAGAGGCCATTTTTGGTGTAGTGAAAGAATAGAAAAATAATAAGCTAATTTGGTATTTTCGTGAAAAGGATATGGAATCCAGCTTGCTGGATTGAATAATTTATGCAAACAGTTTACTGAATTGAAAATATGTTGAATCCAACTTGCTAGATTGCAATCTAGTTCTTTGGATTTGAAATCGATTCTTTGGATTGCAGTTTAGTTTCTTTGGATTGGCCATCTAGATCTTCGGATTTGGAATCCAAACTTACCGGAATTCTAAATCAAGGTTCTTTGGATTGGTATTTGACTTATATGTTCAAGAAAAACTTATAATATATGATATTAAAGTATTTAAATCATATAAATATGATAGTAATGATTGAAAAATCTTTTTAAATGATAATAATTATGTGAAAATTATTACAAGCTTATGAAAAATGTTTTGACGGATAATATAATTATCTAAGATAATTGTTAAGTGTTTAGGCATAGTTTAATGGAACTTAAACTCGATATTTATCCGAATAGGCCGTCGGGATGTCGGAATTGTACCGAACTCGACTCAAACTGTAAAAGTTTGACTTGAGGTTAAGTCTTATATGTGTTATAGACGGATAGGATTATGTGATAATGTGTTTAGGCTATTTTAAATATTGTGATGATATTATTCTAACTTAGAAATAAATATTATTTATATATTAGGTTCAGACAAAGCTTATTATTGCATAACGGTAATCAACGGTTTAGGCAAGTTTTTCTTAACTCGACCTCGAGTTGTATTATTCAATTATACTTGTGGTTAATCATTTCTGATTGCCATGTCTAAGAATTATTAAATCGCAATCTGTGCATACTGCATGTATTCATCAGGTATGAAAGGCTGATCACCTTCATTACCATTCGGTCTAGATATATATATATATATATATATATATATATATATATATTCATGTTCAATGCTTGTTCAGCTATGTAAAATTTGTTCAAGCTAATTCACAACTATATTGTTGAATTATAGCCAGCTTGTTATTCAAATTCTTTCAATCATGATATATCCTTAAATAAACTTATACTTGATGGGCAAACCTATTGCTCACCCTTGCTATATCATGATTAACATTGCAGATTAAGACGAATACGTCAGATACAAGAAAGGACAAAGCCAAGTTCAGCTTGGGATTATGTGTGCAGTTAAAATGTAATTATTTAGTATGATAATAACGTTATATGTTAGATAGTTTATGAATTGTGTACAAGTTAAGGTTACTCGACCTTGGGGAAAAGTGTGTAAGTTTATTGTATAAACAATTTATGTTTATATCTTCCGTAATAGTTATAGAATGATTGTACCAGATCCGTGGTGATTTAGGACCCGAATTTGGGGCTTTTACAGATAACCTCTTTGGTAACCCTGGGGAAGGAGGCTGCTTATACCCACTTGGTGAAGTAGTCGATCATGGTGAAGATAAACCGTTGCCCATTACTGGCTTTGGGCTCGATGGGCCCGATCATGTCCATTCCCCACATTGAGAAGGGCTAGGGCAAACTCATATTGTGGAGCTCCCTTGGAGGGGAGTGGATAACATTCCCATGAATTTGGCATTGATAACATTTCTTGATGTGATCATCACAGTCAGCCTTGAGAGATAGCCAGTAATTCCTTGTTCTTAGAATATTTTTGACAAGTAGAGGGCCGCTCATGTGTGGGCCACATACTCCACCATGGATTTCATCCATGAGCCTCTGAGCTTGGTCCTTGTCTAGACATTTGACGAGACCTAGTCCTGCATCTCTTTTATAGAGTGTGTCACCGCTCAGGTAGAATTTCAGAGCCATTCGATGGATCCGCCTTCTTTCAGTCGGGCTCGCCTCAGCGGGTGTAGATCCATCTTGTAAGTACTCCTTGATATATTGATACCAAGGGTGTTAGATGTGAGGTAGCTCATTCGATACTTTTCCAACGTAGTTCCCGTAGGCTGGTGCCTTTTGTCGAGAAAATATGATGGTTGACATATTTTCCTTATCAAGTATATTGATCAAGGAGGCCAATGTTGCTAATGCATCCGCAAAGTCATTCTTATTTCGAGGAATGTGGAGGAAGGATATTTCTTCAAACTCTAAAGCCATCTATAGAACCTGCCGAAGGTAAGGCAACAAATATAACTCTTTGGTGTGATAGATTCTTGTGGTTTGTCTGATTATTAATTCGGAATCTCTAAAGACAATTAACCATCTGATACCCATTGATTGGGCAAGTTTTAGCCCCATGATACAACCTTCATACTTAGCTGTGTTATTGGTGTTGGCAAACTGCAATTTGACGGCGACGGGATGCTGCTCCCCCGTAACGGATACTAGAACTACCTTCCATGTTTATAGCTCCATCGAAATATATCTTCTATGATTGGTGTGCATTGTCCTGATGGTTTTGCTGAACTGTCATTACCCCTTCATCAGGGAAGTATGTTTCCAAGGGTTTGAAATCCCCTGAAGGTGCAGTGGCCAATTGATCCGCAATTCCTTGACCTTTGATAGACTTTTGTGTCACGTAGACGATGTCAAATTGTTGTAGGATCAACTGCCATCTGGAAAGTCGACGATTCAAAGATGGGTTTCTTGAACACGCATTTGAGAGGATCGACGCGGGATATGAGATGGGTTGTGTGACCATGGAGGTAATGCTGTAACCTCATGGAAGCCCATGCTAAAGCACAACCAGTTTTCTCAATCAGAGTGTACTTGTGTTCACTGCTACTGAATCTTTTGCTGAGGTAGTAGATAGCTCGCTCTTGGCCTCTATCGTCTTTTTGTCCCAGCATGCAGCCCATGGTATTGTCATTGATGGACAGGTACATGAACAGGGGAACATCATCACTGGGTGGTACCAAAATAGGAGCTTTAACTAGATGCCCTTTGATTGTAAGGAAGGCCTTATGACACTCATCATTCCATTTCATGGAGGAGTTCTTTCTTAACAACTTGAAAATAGACTCACAGGTTGCTGTGAGTTGGGAGATGAATCGGCTGATGAAGTTGATCCTTCCCAAAAATCCCCGTATTTCCTTCTCTATCTGAGGAATGAGCATTTTTGTGATGGCCTGGATTTTGGTGGGATCCAGCTCAATCCCCTTGTGGCTGACTAGGAAACCTAGCAACTTGCATGATTTCACACCAAAGGCGCACTTGGCTTGATTCAACTTCAAGTTGTACTTACGTAACCTGTTGAAAAGCTTTTTGAGATGGTCTAAGTGGTCTTCCTCCCTTTGGGACTTGACAATGATGTCATCCATATAGATCTCTATCTCTTTGTGCATTAAATCGTGGAAAAGAGCCATCATGGCTCATTGATAGGTAGCTCCGGCATTGATGAGGTCGAATGACAACCGTCTGTAGCAAAAGGTTCCCCAAGGAGTGATGAATGCAGTTTTCTCACGATCCTCTTCAGCAACCATGACTTGATGGTACCCCGTAAAACAATCAGCAAAGGAGTACATGTCGTATTGAGTTGTATTGTCAATGAGTATGTGGATGAATGGCACGGGAAAGCTATCTTTGTGGCAAGCTTTATTCAGATCCCTGTAATCCATACAAACTCGTACCTTTCCTCCAGATTTAGGCACGAGGACTATGTTGGATAGCCATTCAGGGTATGTTGACACCATGATGATGCCAGCTTGAAATTATTTCACAATTACTTCTTTAACTTTTAAACTCCACTCAAGTTTTAATCGCCTGAGTTTCTGCCTGACTGGTTTGAATCCATCTTTGATGGGGAGGTGATGAATAACAATGTCAGTGGATAAATCGAACATGTCTTCATGAGACCATGCAAACATATCTTGGAATTGGGTTAATAGAGTAACCATGTCATTCATTTGGTTTGGAGTGAGGTACGTACCAATCTGGATTTGTTTGATCAAGATTTGGCTTGGGTTTGTCTTCGACCCTTTCTTTGATCTCCTAAGGTATCTCATAGTCCTCTTGTATTTTCATCAAGTCTGAGTTCAACTTTACATCAAAGTTATAGTCCTCGTGGAGAATAGGCACCTCATCAACAAGTTTAGGCATATCTAACTTTAGAGTCCTGAAACAAAATGCTTTCACTTAATATATGAAACTGTTTAATCATACAAAGTGTTAGCATGTAATGACAAAAATAACTGCTAATATTGTACAGAAAAAGTAAGCAGTTATTGCTATCTACAGGGCAGAGGGAGTTTCTGCCCTTTTTACCCTCGTCGGCAAATGCAAGGAGTATTGCTCCAATTGCCAAGGGTGAAGTCCTGGTGGATGGATGCGATGAAGGGCTTGTTGTTGTCCTCGTTCTCCTGAATGATGACCATGATATCTGGACAATCATCGCCGGGTGTTTTTTTTGTTTTCATCTTGTCCGTGTGGACTATGATGCGTATGTTTGATAAGCGCCTTGCAATGTCCTGCTTACGCCTTCGATCCTTTTCCTCCTCCTCCAGATCTGATATCAAGACCTCTTTTCCTTTGACTGGTATCGGCTTAGGAAATAACATCGTCATCACAGGAGCAGGAACCTTTATAGAAATCTGTGTAGATTCAGCTCCTATAGGTGCAGGCAATCGCCGTATGGCTGAAGATGAAGGAACCTATTTTTTTTGTGAAGATTCATGTGAGTGGAGCTAGAAAAATAGCCTAGCCTTGCTGTCCTTGCTTGACTGGGAACTTGAATTGGGTGCTTAATGCCCTGATGGTCTTTGCTCAACCCTTGTCCTGGTTGATAACTCAAAGAAATCATCTCTTGACTCGCCGACATTACCTCAGCAGAAATTCTGGGCAGAAGAGGTGGCGCCCCAATGGGATGGTAGTGAGTGTTGCTCACCTCCAGGGCATGAAAGCTTATAGGCTAAACTTATGAATTGAAACTGATGAGTGGAATGTCACCTTGTTCAGGACATTCTGGCTCAGCATTAACATTAACTAGGCTATTATTAATGATGTATTTGAGTTACTGATGAAGGGTGGACGGGACGGCTCCAGCCATATGAATCCACGGTCTTCCTAAGAGTAGGTTGTATCCTGTAGCTATTTTGAGCACATGGAAGGATACACAGAATGTATGTGGACCAATCTCCACAGGTAGTTCAATCTCTCCGACAACATTTAGTCGGGATCCATCGAAAGCTTTGATAACCGTATGGCTGCTTCGGGTTCTATTGAGATTGATGTTCATCTTCTCCAAGGTGGCATAAAGGCAGATATTCAAGGATGATCCTCCATCTATAAGAACTCCTGCGACCACGCATCCGGAGGACATAACCGCTATGTGCAACGGCTTGCAATGACCCGTCCCTTCGGGAGGTATGTCATCATCAGTGAAGGATATCACATTGCTATTAAAAATGTGATCAACCAGGTAATTGAACTTTTCAACATCCACTGATTTAGGCAAGTGGGCTTCTTCTAAAACTCTCAATAAGACCTTCCTATGATCCTCTGAGGAGAAAACCAAGTCCAATATGGAAATTTGTTGTGGAGCATCTTTCAAGCTTAAAACCACCTTGGCTTCATTGTGTCCCATAGTACGGAGGAATTCTTCAATCTTCTCCATGGGAACTTTCTCCTTTGACTTGATGGTAGGCTTTATCACCCGTTGGGGAAGATAAAGTGGATTCTCTTTCGACACTACAACAGTTATGTGTGATGTGGATCCTTCAGCCTTTCCATAATTCTATGGAACTTTCTGTAGGTGACAACGACAGATATTGTGGCCTAAATTGAAAGATAATTGGCTATGACGCATCCACTTTCAAAGGATTCCCAACACCTTTGAGCTGAATTGGTTGAATTGTATGTGATGTGGTAGCCAAATCCCCTCGGAAGATATAAGCTGCTACGACTTCTTTCCATTTTGTAGAAATGTGTCCCCACTCTCCAATAATACAAAGGTCATCGCTCCGCAACTCACAGGATACTTGTAATGCAGAGAAGTTCCACGTATTATTAAATGAATTTATTAATGGAAATACTATTTATGTGAAAATAAATATTATTGATTTATGAGTTGGATAATATAATTGATTGTATTTGATCAATGCATGTTAAGAAGTGTGAAGTAACGAAGAGATTTATGAAATGCCTTGTGTGGCATAATGCAAAACGAGAAAATTCATTAAGTGAATTAGAACGAGAATTAGAAAGATTAATCGTATCAATCATGTGATTTCGTATAAGTAATTAATACGCTCGTGGACTTGTAGTAACAATTTTGTGGAGATCAATTCACGTCATGTTTAACGAGTTAGCATCAAAAATCGCACGCGTAAATCGTACCGATCTTAGCATTTGTCGAGGACACAGCAGAATGCTTGCCGTCCCATCAAGATAAAATGGCCAAGCTATCGCCATCATCATCGATTTAAGTTGGTGACTTTCTCTTTGAAAGTATTGAATTGGGGACATTAATGTGTGACATGGGTGAAAACTTATGATAAGGAGTATATTGTAATGAAAAATGTTATGTCCAACAACGGAATTGTTAATCCATTTATTAATGTTAATTAATTGTGGTGGAATATGGATTACTCGAGAATTGTATTCGTAATATACGATTGTTGTGACGCCCCCAAAATTAGGTATACGTCACCCATCTTGGGTCGCCACTTACATGGTACATAAATTCAAATACAACTTACTAATATAACTGCTGTAGGTATACAATATGACATAAAACTGTGAGTTTGAATACAAATATTGTCTACTAGATATTATACAAACTCAAAAGGAGTCCTCATTACAACTATTATCACACTATTTCACGTAATAGTGAGGACTACTAATGCTATCCTCCGGACCATTACTCCGCTCCCCGACTCGTCCAAACTATGTTCTCATTTCTGAAAGAGAACGGTGAAAGAAAAGGTGAGCTCAACTAGCTCGATGAAGAAATATTATGACTAAGATAATGCGAATAAATTATCATTAGCCTTCAACAAATGTTAAACCGATAAAATACAATAGACAACCGGTTTAATCAGAATGGAATATGCAATCCATTAAAAGAGTCAAGTAGAAAATAAAGTCTACTATCTTTTAGGTTTTAAAAGGTTTCATAAATTTTTATCACTAAGACTCAGCTTTAATGAATAAACCACAATATCTAATCATCCCCGTACCACGGTCAAGGATTTTCATCAAATTATCAACAATTACTACTATACCGAATCACCCCCGGTCATAATCATACCAAAAACTATCCATCAACGCATTACAGCCAATTGAGGACTTTTATCACATCATTTATAACAAGCCATGATTATACTTAGAATGATCCACTCGTCATAATCATACTAAGTTCATCTATGCACGTAAGCCAAAGATAACATATTATAACATGAAGATGATGACAATGACATAATAATTCAATAAAACAAGTTCAAGAATTATTTTATCTAGGAATTAATAACGTCCAAATTGTCAACAAGATACTATTTTGTAGAGTAAAATTCAAGAATGATCGGAAGAATATTTCCATGAAAAGATCTTTGGATGAAACGCAAATATCAAGAATATTCTACTAATTTCATGGAGTATAGAAGTCAAAGTTTTAACCAACCGGTATAATAAAGAATGGAATAACAAAGGAAATCACCACGTGCATGCGGTGATGTATGAAAAGTTATTCAAATGTAATAATAATAACGGAACCAGTCGTGAAATTCACACCAAGCGGGATGTTCCAATGTAATAATAAAGATGGAACCGGATCCGGTGTAAAACACACGATAGGATATTCCAATGAATAATAAAGATTTTAACCGTGTCCTGTAAAACACACGTACAGGATGTTCCAAATAATAATAATAAAGATTTTAACCAGTCCTGTGTAAAACACACGCATGTGGATGTTCCAACGATAATAATAGAAGAATGTCACCAAGTATAGGGTAAACCATGTATACAGATTATGTATAGGTATACGCACAGATACAAAGTTATTTCAAAATGTAATAATAAAGAATGAAATAACGAGAGGATTTCACCAAGTATAGGGTATGTCACAGATACAAAGTTATTCCAACAAAATAATAAAGAATGGAATAATGAAGTTCTCTTCATGAATAAGAAAGAATAACTCCCTTACGGGTACAACAAATAATATCCCTTACCGTAAAAAGACACTTTGGATATCAAAGTAGTGAAGTACCGCATACTCTTCTTCTTTCTCTCTATAGATTTTCTCTATAGCTTCTCTATAATTTCTCTCTAGTAGTTTCAAAGAATTAAATAAGAAAATAATGAAGGAATGAGCTTCTATTTATAGGAAAATAGAATGCATAGTAATTAATCCATGAAACGGTCCAGTTGATTTACTTTAATCGACGGTCCGTATTTAAAGCAAAATCTTTTAAATAAAATATCATATATTCTATTTATATAAAAACATTTTACTATGCAAACACTATGCAACACTATGCAAAACATTATGCAACACTATGCATAATAAAATATAATATATTCTATTTATAGAATAACTTTAATAAAGTATTCTGCTTTTATATAAAAGATGTTTCGCTTTATTACGTTAATAATACTGAATAAAACAAAACGTCCATTATCGCTATAATAATTCATATTATTAATCGACAATAATGGAATCAAACCGAGTGACTTCTCACATAAGCATCAATAATCAATACCGGTGTACTACTTATGCAACCACACGTATTCGTACTTTTACTACTGAAAGTAGTTCAACAAGATCCACGGTAAAACTTCCGCCGTTATTTCAATAAAATATTTTTGTCGTTTTCTCGATCCGACAATAATTACGCTATGGGGTCCACCAATGATTGAGTAGTTGTCTGAATATTTCCCCGCTAAACCGAATATTCCCCACCAATCGAATATAATATAACCACTGCATACTTTGCAAAATTTATAAATACTACCCACAACTATAATATTATCTCAAATTCACACTATAATATTAAAAAAATTATTTCGACAAAATTTAAATCTTTATTGATAAAATCTGGGTCTCACAATCTCCCTCCTTATGGAATTTAAGCCCTCGAAATTAGGGTGCGATACTGTATGATAAGAGGTGAGGATACCTTGAATACCTTTATCATTGAAAACATTAAATTCATCTTTGCAATCGGCGAAGATATTCATTAACAATTCATCTTTGCACTACAGCCAAAGATATACAACCTATAAAACCAATAATCTTTGAGACTCGACAATAGTATCACGACCACCACGAATTATCCATGCACTCTTGGCCGTGGATATTCGTGTTTTTTAATTACTGATCATGATTATATCGAATAATCCTCGGTCATAATCATACCAAGTCCATCAATGTACTACTACCAAATATGACTTTTACCACATCCATGAATTAATATTTCATTCACGAGACTCACTCAATAATTAATCCACATCATCGAATCATCCACACTTTTACGTGCCAATGATATTCTTTATTATCACGACCACAAATTATCCATGCACTACGTACAAAGATAATCGTGTATTCATTAATATCGTGGACCACAAATTATCCATGCACTACTACCAAAGATAATCGTGTATTCATTAGTATCACGACCACAAATTATCCATGCACTACTACCAAAGATAATCGTGTATTCATTAGTATCACGACCACAAATTATCCATGCACTACTACCAAAGATAATCGTGTATTCATTAGTATCACGACCACAATATATCCATGCACTACTACCAAAGTTAATCGTGTATTCATTAGTATCACGACCACAAATTATCCATGCACTACTACCAAAGATAATCGTGTATTCATTAGTATCACGACCACAAATTATCCATGCACTACTACGGCCAAAGATAATCGTGTTTTTCAATTACGGTTATGATTATCCGAACAACAATCTCGGTCATAATCATACCAAGTCCATCTATGCACGTAAGCCACGTATGACTTTCAACACAATATAAGCATGAGGATAATGATATAAAGAATCAATCAAATAAGATAAAGGATAAATATTAAACATTTATTATATAATTTATCCAGATTCAAGAATATCCCCATGTTATCAATCACTTAATAATCTCATAATCTAATATCATTAATATTATAACAATATTTTAATCACTTCTTAAATTTATAAACAATTTATCTCAATTGTTTACGCTTTACCATATAATGCATTTAATCATTCAAAAATGCCACACTCATAAGATATCATCACCAATTATCAAATCCTCATAAAAAAAATATGCATATACTCTATATAGGATTCTCTAGCCATAAAATCCTATTTGCAACTTTGTTACTTCACATAACATATTTAACTCATATGTTCAGTAATTCAAACTATTTTCATGAAAAATACCAAATTAGTCCCAAAAATATTTCTTTTCTGATATTTAGCATAATATAGTCCCATAATGAAAATATATTTTTCTCAAAATTTTTAAATTCATTTACTATTTTTCAAAAATCAATTTCTAATTAATTCCTTAAGAAATTAGCTACCTCAAGTTTAACTCCAAAATTCCCAAAATCTTGGCAGGACCTTACACATGTTAACGTGAGCTTCTAGTTTAAATTTCATGGTCATTGGAGTTATAGAACTCTGGTTATAACGTTTTTAAATTTTAAAACCTAAATATTGAAATAGTCATAACTTGCTCATTTTAAGTCGAATGAGCTCATTTTTGGACAGGAGGTACTTTATACCATATACCTTCATGTCCCAAAAGTCTAGAATTTTCTCATAATTTAAGTGGCCGAAACAGCCCCTCTAAAATCATGGCAGCAGACTTTTTCGGTTTTTACAGCTTTTGCACTCCTTTGCTAAAATCAGTCCACACAAAAATCTACAACACCTTTTCCAGTAATTCCACTTGGATTAGTTAGGTAACTCATAGATCTAACTCTAGGACTTGACCACACTCAAAAATTCAAAATATAATAAGAGATTTGGTCAATTGAATTTCATGTTACGTTTTTCACCAAAATCTGATTTTCAACTCTTTGTGATTTCTAAGAAACTTTCATGTTTTCTCATAATAACCAACATAACTCATTATAACACTTACTAATACCACGTATACCCATGATTTTCATTAGTCCAATGCTTTTATTATGACTTTCATCATAATCCACGTAAACAGATCCTTTTAGTTGAAGAAATATTTGAGGGTTTAAGAAATGGGTTTTTGTACTGGGGTCAATACAAAATTCGATTTCACGCTCTAGGGTAGGCTAGTTGATACCAACTGTGACTTCTATCCCTTAACCTAGATAGCACCTCATAATGATACCTATAAACTTGCCATCTTCATTCACGATGTCGCCTTACGTAAAGTCCTCTGCTTTGCGGTGCATTCCACACAAGGAAGTCAACAACGAAAGGTTCGGGGCTCTTTACTTATGGCTTGATATGACAATAATTGACTTTAGTAGTTTGGTTACTTGAATTCGCACAACAGGTTGGTTATGAATATAAAAGCTAACAACCTTACGAAAAGCATGATGAGTAGTTAACCAATTGATTCCTAAAATCACATCAAAGGCAAGTATTTTCAAAAGATAAGATCGACAGTAACGTGAAAGTGTTTATTTGAATCAAACAAGATTTAAAAATAGTAGCGAATGAAGGCTCCTACTACTAAAGTTTCAACCAATAAGTCAAAGTCTAACTTCTCCTGAGTCAAATTTAAACGTTGAGCGCAAGCAAGAGAGATAAAATAATGGGTAGAACCTAAGATCTTATAAGGTATAGACTTCGCAATTTATAATTAACTAACCCGCGCTAACTTCGTTCGGTTTACTCGCTTTGAGAAGTCGTGAAAAATGCACTTCCTAAAACCAACGACTTTGTTTTGTCCATATCCACCTTTGGTGCCACCGTCCCAAATTTAGACTTGACTTTGGTGCACAACAAAATTGAGCTAAATGACCTTCTCTTCTTGCAATTTCCACTTCTATTATCTTTGCCATGATTACCACCGAAGTGGTTACCATTCTTAGCATGATAATTTCCCCCACGATGGTTATCATTGTTCTGATAGCCGTTGCCACCAGTATGGTTATTATCGTGTTGTTGGTCGTTACCTTTTGTTTGAGCTGAATCAACACTCTCATGTGCTTCATTGCTTATCTCAAAGATTTTTAGATGTCATTCTCAAACACTATCACAAAACAAGGGTTAATTAACATATCACATATTATCCCTATACTACGGATGACCAATTAAATACCAAATAAATTTAGGTAGGTCATACTAGCGAAGGAATTCCCGCTCTCTCCTCCTAGTTCTTATCTCACATCTCACCCGGGATCATATCCCTAAGCTCGATACCAACCTGGCGCCCCCAAAATTAGGTATACGCCACCCATCTTGGGTCGCCACTTACATGGTACATAAATTCAAATACAACTTACTAATATAACTGTGTAGTATAATACGACATAAACTGTGAGTTTGAATACAAATATTGTCTACTAGATATTATACAAACTCAAAAGGAGTCCTCATTACAACTATTATCACACTATTTCACGTAATAGTGAGGACTACTAATGCTATCCTCTGGACCATTACTCCGCTTCCCCGACTCGTCTCCAATGTTCTCATTTCAAGAGAATAAGTTGAAAGAAAGGGTGAGCTCAACTAGCCCAAGAAGAAATATTATGACTAAGATAATGCGAGAATAAATTATCATTAGCCTTCAAATAAAGGTTAAACCGATAAAATACAATAGACAACCAGTTTAATCACAGCTGAATATGCAATCCATTAAAAGAGTCAAGTAGAAAATAAAGTCTACTATCTTTTAAGTTTTAAAAGGTTTCATAAATTTTTATCACTAAGACTCAGCTTTAATGAATAAACCACAATATCTAATCATCCCTCGCATTACACGGCCAAGGATTTTCATCAAATTATCAATGGTCATGACTATACCGAATCACCCCTGGTCATAATCATACCAAAAACTATCCATCACTGCATTACAGGCCACTGAGGACTTTTATCACATCATTTATAACAAGCCATGATTATACCGAATGATCCCTGGTCATAATCATACTAAGTTCATCTATGCACGTAAGCCAAAGATAACATATTATAACATGAGGATGATGACAATGACATAATAATTCAATAAAACAAGTTCAAGAATTATTTTATCTAGGAATTAGTAACGTCCAAATTGTCAACAAGATATCTTGCTTTGTTAAGTAAAATTCAAGAATGATCGTAAGAATATTTCCATGAAAAGATAATCGGATGAAACGCAAATATCAAGAATATTCTACTAATTTCATGGAGTATAAAATTCAAAGTTTTAACCAACCGGTATAATAAAGAATGGAATAACAAAGGAAATCACCACGTATGCAGATTGCATGAGACAAAGTTATTCCAATGTAATAATAATAATCTAAACAAAGTCGTGTGAAATTCACACGGCGTGGATGTTCAATGTAATAATAAAGATGGAACCCGCATCCGGTGTAAAACACACGATAGGATATTCCAATGTAATGATAAAGATTTTAACCAGTCCCTGTAAACACACATGCATGTGATGTTCCAACGTAATAATAATAAAGATTTAAACCAGTCCTGTAAAAAACACATGCATGTGATGTTCCAAATGTAATAATAGAAGAATGTCACCAAGTATAGGGTAAACCACGATACAGATTATGTATAGGGTATGCCACAGATACAAAGTTATTCCAATGTAATAATAAAGAATGGAATAACAGAGGGATTTCACCAAGTATAGGGTATGCCGCGTATACAGGTTATTCCAACAAAATAATAAAGAATGGAATAACAGAAGTTCTCTTCATGAATAAGAAAGAATAACTCCCCTTACGGGTACAACAAATAATATCCCTTACCGTAAAAGACACTGGATATCAAAGTAGTGAAGTACCAGAATACTCTTCTTCTTTCTCTCTATAGATTTTCTCTCTATAGCTTCTCTCTATAATTTCTCTCTCTAGAGTTTCAAAGAATTAAAAGAAAATAATGAAGGAATGAGCTTCTATTTATAGGAAAATAGAATGCATAGTAATTAATCCATGAACGGTCCAGATTGATTTACTTTAATCTGACGGTCCATATTTAAAGCAAAATCTTTTAAATAAAATATCATATATTCTATTTATATAAAAACATTTTACTATGCAAACACTATGCAACACTATGCAAAACACTATGCAAAACATTATGCAACACTATGCATAATAAAATATAATATATTCTATTTATAGAATAACTTTAATAAAGTATTCTGCTTTTATATAAAGATGTTTCGCTTTTATTACGTTAATAATACGAATAAAACAAAACGTCATTATCGCTATAATAATTCATATTATTAATCGGCAATAATGGAATCAAACCGAGTGACTTCTCACATAAGCATCAATAATCAATACCGTGTCTACTATGCAACCACACATATATCATCGTACTTTTACTACCGAAGTAGTTCAACAAAGATCCACGGAAAACTTCCGCCGTTATTTCAATAAAATATTTTTGTCGTTTTCTCAATCCGACAATAATTTCATTAGGGGTCCACCAATGATTGAGTAGTTGTCACGAATATTCCCCTCGCTAAACCGAATATTCCCCACCAATCAATCGAATATAATATAACCACTTGCATACTTTACAAAATTTATAAATACTACCCACAACTATAATATTATCTCAAATTCACACCATAATATTAAAAAATTATTTCGACAAAATTTAAATCTTTATTGATAAAATCTAGGGTCTCACAATTGTTATTAAATGCAATATATTATATAGATGAATAATGATTATGGAAATCTATAACTACATTAATCAATTGTTGGATTAATTAATATTGATGTTAATTAATTTAGAAAGTGCATGATTTATTTAACATAAATAAATAAGTTATTATAATAAGGTTATAATATGGTTATACGAGTAGTAGGGTTGATTATGGAACTATCCGGACAATAACACCTGACTGCATTATTTTATGGCGTATATTTAATGTACATGGACTATATGATGTGAGTGTATAATTAATCCCTAAACTCTCCTTATATGGTAACACTTGAACATTAAAACCCTTATTGTAATAAAGTAGCTAAATGTGTACAAGTGTAGGGCTAAGTGTTGCTGAGTTTTACCTTGTCCCAAAATGAGTGACCCAAGTACAATGAACAGTACATGGAAGCTATAATACGTATGTTTTCAAAAGGCTAGCCTATTTCATTTTTTCCAACTCTCTAGCTCATGATCATGGGGGAGTGGTGATCATGATGGGTTCCAACAACCAATCTAACAACTCCTCCATAACCTTCATGCAATCCTTTAACACAAAAGTTTGATTCAATGGGAAATTACAATGTCTGGATTATGCTCCTCTATAAATAGCAGCTATGCTTCTTCATTCTTGTTGTTGAGATTTTTCTGAGAATTTGCTAAGTGAAAGTTGAGAACATACAAGTAATCTAGAGTTTAGAGTTTCATTTGGGAGCAAGTCTTTTCACATTGCAGGAGGTATAACCTCTCCTCATTAATTCAATTTCATTTTCTATAAAAATGGAGTTTTGAGTCTCAAATTTCAAATTCTTGAATTCATGGAATTTAATGTTAATGAGGCTGGGTATTGATTGTGTTGTTGTTATGTGATTATGTAAGCATGTTGTAATTGATATATAAGTCTTAAGGAATGAATTCGTGTGTAATTTTTGAAGTTGGGCTAGCTTTCTGTAGGCAGATCGCTTCATACTACTGAATTGAGTACTACAAGCAATTGCACCACTTTTGTATTGAAGTAGCAGCAATGCAGAATTTACCAAATTCTAAATTCAGTTTTGAACTTCTGATTTTCAGATTATTGAAGTACTACGTAGTGTACTAGCCTGCGAGCATGTTTTAAGAATATATATAGCTATATGGACCTAATATGAGCATGATAGACTCGCTTAGCATGATCAAAGAAAGTATATAGCTTAAAATGGATTTAAGAACTTTAGAAACAAACTTATTGTGTATGTATACCATGTATGTATTTTGACTTTGCAAGCATGTTAGCATAACGTAGAAATGCATGATTTAACCTTTAACTTGTGTTTATTTGATTGGTAAAGGAAATATGAGTATATTGAACTTATTAGCAAGCTTTGAATGTGAATATTGTCATTATACCATGAGAACTAAAATCTGACATTTATAAGTATGTTTAATGACACTATTAGACACGCTCATGTAGTATAAACATATATATATATATATATATATATATATATATATATACCATGCTTAGGTAGCACGTTTCAAGAAAAGCATGAATAAAGCATATTTTCAACTAAAGTGGTGTTAGTTTCACATATGCATTATGAATACACACAAGCATGCCTAATATGAGTTTTATAACGCTCATGTATGTTTAGAAAGAAAACATGCTAGACTTTGTGGTTTCACAACCTTGAATGACCTTAAATGGTTTAAGTGTTTAAATTAGAAATATGTTATAAAAGGGAACTTAGATATATTTGAGAAACATGAAAAGACCTTTAACATAACATGTATACCATGTGTGAGAGTTTTTGGTCAAGCCGGATAGAAACTGCAAGGCCACAACACGATCTCCTACTGCGTTGGGGGGGAAAGCAATTCTGCAGCCATTCCCTAGGCTCAGATAGTAAGGCAAATTGCATACAAAAGCAAATATCAACAACTAAGCTTCTATTTTGGGTCTGATGTTTGACGCATGCCTATGTGATGACTTTAACTTATATTATATGATCAACATGCTATGTAATGTGTTAAGGAACATGCCATATGATAGAAATAAATGTTGTTCATAATTTTCGAATGTTTACATGATATCAAAACAAAGTTACGTGTGTTGAACTTATGATGATGTACAAACTGATTTTGTATCATATGTGAGTACTTGAGTCAGGTCAAGCTTGATTAAAGACTGTGTTAGCTAATGAACCTTGTATACATATAATACGCTATAAATAAGATTTGAAAGGTTGAAGTTGTTAAGTGGATAAACTACGCTTAAGGCAAGTTTTTCTAAACCTATCTTATTACATTGTGCAAGCATCTTTGCATTCCTTATTTGGTGAATACCGTGAGCTTATCTCTTTTACAAGTTATATTGCTTTCTCGTTCAAATGAGCCATTATGCTTAAACCCTTGTGAAAACTATTATCCATGTGAACTTAGTATTGTCCTTGAATATTATGAAAGTATCTATGCCATTTGATTTGGCTAGATTATATGCATGTTTATAAAACTGTCCAAACCAATTGATTGGTGCGAAAATCTAAAAACTGAGTTGAACAACCCTTGTGGTAAGGGGATTGTATGTTGTTGGAAACCCTAACACATGAGTATATTATTACTGTAGTGTTATGCATAACGTGGAGTATTGTAGACTGATCCTCTATAATACTTGTTCTTTTGGGTTATCAGTTTAATATTGATGATTCTAGTAGATGTTCAATAGTCCTTAGTGACTACTCAGTATAAATCATTTATCCAGTTGGACACCTTGATAGTCGTTGAATTCATATATATTTATGTTTATTTATATTGAATTGTCGTTCTTATTCTAAGAATTGTTGATATTTCTTATTTATGATGTTAATCTGACACTTTGAACTATCCTCGAAATAACCTTCGATATTTCAAACCTTGTGATATATATATCCTATACCCTCGTTGTATATTACTTGTTGGGCAATTTGTGCTTATCCTTGCTTATTTAAAACCTTTCAGTTAAGGTAGAACAGGGAGGTGTATCTGGGAAGGACAAGGGCAAGGACAAGGCTACCGACTAGCTTGTCCCTTTTATGTTTCAATTATGATGTTGTTGTACTAAGACTATGTTTAAACGTAAGTAGATTTATGCAATAAGTCGTTATTCGGTATTATTATGTAATCCATTAAGTACTGTATAGGTTACGAGACTTGGGGGAATAATTATAATAAAACATTGTATATTATTCTAAAGTAGATCTTTCGTTGAAAATATATGATTTTAGTTATTATGGTAATATTTTGAGAAAGTAATGAACCAAATTTGGGTGACCAACTGGAGGTAAGAATTTGGGGGCGTCACAGGTTGGTATCAAAGCTATAGTTATAAGCCTTAGGGACGAGACTCCTTAGACTATAACTTAAGAAAATTTAGAAGCTAGGAAAGGGGATACAACTCATGTAGAGTTTTCCCTGAGAGACTTAGTGTGTTATGAAATGTAACTTCATTCTATACAATGAACTTTTGTTTATTTAACATTCTGATGGAGTTGTTGTTTGTCTTATCTTATGTTGGTGATTGTAGGATGACTGACATGGGAGGACCTAGCCGAGTAGTTGAGGAGGAGCCGCGTGATATCCACGTAGTTTATGAGGCACCTGTGATAATGAGCCTATATCGATGAGTTGTCCTATATTAGTGATGATGATGATGAGGAGGAGATGGTGCCTCTACTTGAGGAGTCTGATCCGGAGGAGGAGCCTATGGAGGAGGAACTCGAGCCCATGGAGTACTCCGACGAGACTACTTTTGAGGATCGAATGCTAGGAGAGTATGAGGAATAGATTTTGGAGTTAGAGAGTAGAGTCGAAGAGCTAGAGACTGAGACTCTTGAGAGGCAGCTAGTGATGCAGGAGATGGAGGTGGAAATTGCTCACCGTAAGGTGGCAGGGATCCAGATGGGTGCCTTGTTTCACTGATCGGTGGCAAGGAATGTTGAGTTGGTAGGAAAATTAGAAGAATTGGAACAGAGGGTGTTGAGTGAGAAGACGGAGAAGGAGGCTCTCCGAACCCAGTTAGAGATGGAGGTGATGGATAGGATCCACTTTGAGGAGAAGTGGGAGGATTCTAATGACAGAGTGGGTGATATTGAAGATGAGGTGCGATGCAAGAGGAGGAAGATGAACAAGATGGGCCATGCTCTATGCACGGCCATGGAGAGATTGATTGATGGGGTAAATAACTATCCCGCTGAGTAAGGACAGACCCGTCATACCATAAGTCGGGATATGGTGGCACACATCACACAGAAGGAGTATGAAAGCGCCATGGAGCGTGGAATGTTGGATTGAGTCTAGAGGGAAAAGCTCAGTAGTATAATAGTTTTAATTATGTGTTGTTAATATGTTGTTGTAATCTCAATCTTTTGTGTAATATGCGAGAGGATGTTAACCCCAAACTTTTGAAAAATGTTGGAAGGGTAGTAAGCTAGTGTTGTCCCCGTCTTTTGTGATATTAGGGGATATATGTTTTCATTTATAGCAGTATGCTAGAAAAGAACGTGTATTGTAACCATTTGGCATATGAATAAAAATGATCTTATTTCAGAAACGTGTTATAAACTTTTAGTTCATTTCATTTGAGAAATGTCTAATATGATAGCTAGATAATAAGATGAAAATTTTGTGATGCAGAAAATGCCGCCCAGACGTAGAATACCTCTCCAAGAAGAGTCAGTTAACGATGAGAGAGGTTCAGTAGATCCGATACAGCCACTGGTAGATTTATTGGGAGAAGCTTTGAGGGGAAGAAACGAACATGTACCACCCATTCCCCGAGCTGTCCCAGTAACAACCTTCAAAGACTTTAAGAGTGTAGGACCCCCATAATTCACTGGAACTACTGACCCGATAGTTGCGCAAACCTGGATCAAGGAGATCGAGAAGGCCTTCACTATAGCACGCGTGGGTGAAGACCAGAAGACCGTATTTGCAACATATATGATGAGGGGAGAAGCCAACTATTAGTGGGAAACAAATCAGCAGAGAGCGGGGAAAGGAACGATAACTTGGGAGAGGTTTACGACGTTGTTTTTCGAGAACTACTTCCCGAAAAGTATGAAGAGTAGGATGGAAGTGAAGTTCCTAGAGTTAAAACAAGGTGATATGGCGACGGTTGGCAGTCTGTTCGCTAAGTTTAATGAACTAGCATGATTTGCGGAGTACCAAGTTGGGGATGAAGAAAGGAAGGTGAGACGCTTCGAGCAAGGGTTGAAGCCGTGGTTGTATAATAAGGTATCAGTCTTTCAAATTGATTCCTTTACGACTTTGTTGGAGAAGGCAGTCATTGCGGAAGGTGGCAGTGAGGCCTTAAGTCTGTATTATAAGGAGAAGAAGAATAAGAACACTGGTAGTGAACATCGTGGAGAAAGCAGCAGCAGAGGAAGTAATTCGGGAAAAAGGAAATGGGAAAACAACAATAACAACCACAACAACAATAACCACAACAACAACAATCGAAACAATAACCATGGTGGGAGTCACCAGGGAAATTTCAAGAGGAGGACCAAAACTTGTAACAAGTGCGGAAGGACCCATCAGGGGGAGTGTTGGAAAGGGAAGTCAACTTGTTATAATTGCGGACAAGAGGGGCACATATCTCCAAATTGCCCAAAGCCCAAGAAGATCAGGGGATGTTTTGCTTGCGGATCAACAGAGCACTAGATAAAGGATTGCCCGAAGAAAGGAAGCAGTGGAACTGGCAGAGGCCAGGGAGGAGGGAGAAAATTAATGATTGGTGGACCTGCACAACCCAACCAATCGATCGCTCGAACCTTTAACATGACCATCCATGACGCAGTGGCTGTGAGGGACGTGGTGTCAGGTATCATCCCAATCAATAATATAAATGCTTATGTATTATTCGATACGGGTGCCACATGTTCTTTTGTATCTTAAGAATTTACTAGTAAATTTAGTACACCCCGAGAATGTTTAGAAGATTCCTTGCACATAGAGGTTGCGAATAAGGAAATAATCCCTGTAGAATACATTTATCGAAATTATCGCGTAAATATTAGAGGACACAAACTGAGCGTAGACTTGATTCCTATTAGACTGTGAGAATTTGACGTAATACTGGGAATGGATTGGTTATATAACCATGCAGCGATAATTGACTGTTAGAATAAGTGTGTGAACCTTCAGACTCCGAGTAAGTCTAAGGTAGTGTTTCATGGTAGCTCATCGCTTAAGCAATCGTGTTGCGTTACGATGATGCAGGCCACGAAGTTGTTAAGGAAAGGAGGTGTCGGTTATTTAGCTTACATAGTAGATACTCAGAAAAAGGGAGTAGAGATTAAAGATATACCCGTAGTAAATGAATTTCAAGACGTGTTTCTGGATGATCTGCCTGGTCTTCTGCCAGACAGAGAAATCGAGTTTGTAATAGACTTAGCACCTGGAACGACACCGATTTCGAAGGCTCTATATCGTATGGCGCCAGTAGAAATGAAGGAATTGATGATACAACTTTAAGAACTATTAGATAAGGGTTATATTCGACTGAGTGTGTCTCGTTGGGGAGCACCAATGTTATTCGTGAAGAAAAAGGACGGATCGATGAGGCTCTGTATCGATTATCGAGAATTGAACAGAGTAACGATCAAGAACAGATACCCGTTACTGAGGATAAACGACTTGTTTGATCAACTGAAAGGAGCAAAGTGTTTCTCGAAGATCGACTTACGGATAGGATATCATCAACTAAAAGTGCGGGATGAGGACATACCAAAGACTGCGTTTCGAACCCGTTATAGACATTACGAGTTCTTGGTAATGTCATTCGGTTTAACTAATGCTCCGGCAGCATTTATGGACTTGATGAATCGAGTTTTCAAGTCATACTTGGATAAATTCGTAGTAGTTTTCATCGAAGACATTTTGATCTATTCAAGGACAGAGGAAGAACACGCCGAACATCTGAAGATTGTTTTAGAGACACTACGAAAGGAGGAGATGTATGCGAAGTTTTCAAAATGCGAATTTTGGATGAAGAAGGTTCAATTCTTAGGCCACGTGGTGGATAAGAATGGAATCTCAGTAGACCCCGAAAAGGTTAAAGCGGTAAGTAGTTGGGAACAACCGAGAACACCGACGGAGGTGAGGAGTTTCCTAAGGTTAGCAGGGTACTATCGAAGATTCATCCAAGATTTTTCTAAGATAGCGACCCCATTGACTAATTTGACGAGGAAGACGGTAAAATTTGTATGGACTGACAAATGCGAAGAAAGTTTTTAAGAGTTGAAGAGGAGGTTAAGCTAGGCGCCTGTATTATCATTACCAGATGATACGGGAGGATTTGTAGTGTATAGTGATGCATCGCATGAGAGGATCGGGTCAAAGTGTTGATGCAAAGATGGCAAAGTCATTGCGTATGTTTCACGACAATTGAAGGATTATGAAAAACGATACCCTACTCATGACTTAGAGTTAGCGGCAGTAGTTTTTGCGTTAAAGATCTGGAGACATTATTTGTACGGAGAGAAATGTGAGATATAAACGGACCACAAAAGTCTGAAATATATCTTCACACAAAAGGAGTTGAATATGCGTCAGAGGAGGTGGTTGGAATTAATCAAAGATTATGACTGTGAAATTCTTTATCACCCGGGGAAGGCAAACGTGATTCTTGACGCCCGAAAGGAAAAAGGAAGGAGAAATTGTTTCAACTGACGACTTATGAGGAATTAATAAGAGATATGGAGAATTTGGAAATAGAGGTGAAGGGACCCAAGAAGCCTGAGAAGAAATTATTTGTTTTAGAAGCTTGTCCGACATTGTTGGATAGAATAAAGGAAGCTCAGGAGAAAGATGAAGAATGCGGGAAAATCAGGAAAAGGATTACGAAAAATGAGAAAGGAAAATTTCGAATAGATAAAGACGGTATTTTAAGATTCGAAGAGAGTGTGTGGGTACCGGCAGTAACCAAGTTGAGAGAAGAGATTTTACAAGAGGCACACAATACGATATATTTCGTTCATCCGGGAGGCACTAAGATGTATCGAGACTTGAGGCAACATTTTTGGTGGCCCAATTTGAAACGGGAAGTCACAGAGTGTGTTAGTAGGTGTTTGACTTGTCAACGCGTAAAAACAGAGAATCAGCGGCCGAGTGGGTTGCTACAACAGTTGGAAATACCAGAGTGGAAATGGGAGCATATTACGATGGACTTCGTGGTAGGACTTCCGGTCACGCAAAAAGGATTGGATGCCATTTGGGTTATCGTGGATCGACTTACAAAGATCGCACATTTTCTACCAATCAAGATCCGTTACAGTTTGAATCAGTTAGCAAGTCTGTACGTAAAGGAAATTGTTTCACGACATGGAGTGCCGGTGTCGATTGTTTTTGACCGAGACCCGCGTTTCACATCAAAATTCTGGAAAAGCTTACAAGAGAGGATGGAAACACAGTTAAGGTTAAGTACTGCTTATCATCCTCAGACGGACGGACAAAGTGAGAGAACCATACAAACGTTAGAGGACATGCTTAGAACTTGCGTGATGGACTTCAAGGGGAATTGGGACGACCACCTACCCTTAGTCAAATTTGCGTATAATAATAGTTACCATGCGAGTATCGACATGCCACCGTACGAAGCTCTTTACGGAAGGAAGTGTAGAACGCCATTATGCTGGGATGAAGTCGGAGAACGATGAATACTCAGACCAGAGTTAGTGCAACAAACCACGGACGTGGTGACAGTAATAAGGGCCGACTAGTAGCAGCTCAAGATTGCCAGAAAAAGTACGCGGATTTGCATCGGCAAGACCGAGACTTTGAAGTCGGCAGTTTTGTATTCTTGAAGGTATCTCCGTGGAAAGGCAAAATTTGTTTCGGCAAGAAAGGAAAACTAAGTCCAAGATTCATAGGACTGTTCGAGATATTCAAATGAGTGGGGGAAGTAGCATACAAAGTTGCACTACCACTTGAGTTGGAGCACATCCATAACGTATTTCACATATCCGTGTTGCGTCCGTACAAGCCTGAGTACAAGCACGTGATTTCTTATGAACCCATTCAAGTGGAAAAGAATTTAGCGTATGAAGAAGTTCCTGTCCAAATTCTTGATAGGAAAGAGCAAACCTTGAGAAATAAAATTATTTCTTCTGTAAAAATACTTTGGCGTAACCACGATGTTGAGGAGGCTACGTGGGAGTTAGAAGATAGGATGATGAGGGATTATCCCCATCTATTTGTGTAACCTTGTAGCAATTCCGGGACGGAATTTTTATAAGGGGGGGGGGGAGGATGTAATACCCGAGAAGTTCCACATATTATTAAATGAATATATTAATGGAAATATTATTTATGTGAAAATAAATATTATTGATTTATGAGTTGGATAATATAATTGATTGTATTTGATCAATGCATGTTAAGAAGTGTGAAGTAACGAGGAGATTTGTGAAATGCCTTGTGTGGCATAATGCAAAACGAGAAAATTCATTAAGTGAATTAGAACGGGAATTAGAAAGATTAATCGTATCAATCATGTGATTTCGTATAAGTAATTAATACGCTTGTGGACTTGTAGTAACAGTTTTGTGGAGATCAATTCACGTCATGTTTAACGAGTTAGCGTCGAAAACTCGCACGGGCAAAAAATCGCACGATCTTGCATTTGTCGTAGGCACGACGCAATTGCTGCTACCGTCCCCATCAAGATAAATCAAGCGCAATTGCTACCATCACCGATTTAAGTTGGTGACTTTCTACTTTAGCACTGAATTGGGGGACATTAATGTGTAATATGGGTGAAACCATATGATAAGGAGTATATTGCAATGAAAAATGTTATGTCCAACAACGGAATTGTTAATCCATTTATTAATGTTAATTAATTGTGGTGGAATATGGATTACTCGAGAATTGTATTCGTAATATACGATTGTTATTAAATGCAATATATTATATAGATGAATAATGATTATGAAAATCTATAACTACATTAATCAATTGTTGGATTAATTAATATTGGTGTTAATTAATTTAGAAAGTGCATGATTTATTTATTTAACATAAATAAATAAGTTTTATATATATTATATTAAGGTTATAATATGGTTATACTACTATACTAGTAGTATAGTTGAAGTAGAATTATCAAGGAAGGAATAATTTATTTATTTAACATAAATAAAGAAGTTATTATAAAGTTATATGAGTAGTAGGGTTGATTATGGAACTATCCGAATAATAATACTGCGCATTATTTTATGGCGTATATTTAATGTACATGGATTATATGATGTGAGTGTATAATTAATCCCTAAACTCTCCTTATATGGTAACACTTGAACATTAAAACCCTTATTATAATAACGTAGCTAAATGTGTACAAGTGTAGGGCTAAGTGTTGCTGAGTTTTACCTTGTCCCAAAATGAGTGACCCAAGTACAATGAACAGTACATGGAAGCTATAATACGTATGTTTTCAAAAGGCTAGCCTATTTCATTTTCTTCCAACTCTCTAGCTCATGATCATGGGGGAGTGGTGATCATGATGGGTTCCAACAACCAATCTAACAACTCCTTCATAACCTTCATGCAATCCTTTAACACATAAGTTTGATTCAATGGGAAATTACAATGTCTGGATTATGCTCCTCTATAAATAGCAGCTATGCTTCTACATTCTTGTTGCTGAGATTTGTCTGAGAATTTGCTAAGTGAAAGTTGAGAGCATACAAGTAATCTAGAGCTTAGAGGTTCATTTGGGAGCAAGTCTTTTCACATTGCAGGAGGTATAACCTCTCCTCATTAATTCAATTTCATTCTTTGTAAAAATGGAGTTTTGAGTCTCAAATTTCAAATTCTTGAATTCATGGAATTTAATGTTAATGAGGCTGGGTATTGATTGTGTTGTTGTTATGTGATCATGTAAGCATGTTGCAATTGATATATAAGTGTTAAGGAATGAATTCGTGTGTAATTTTTGAAGTTGGGCTAGCTTTTCACTCAAGGCATCGTTCTTGTTCAAACTGCATAACGAACCAGCCAAGGCTTGCTACCACTTTTAATTGAGTGTTTTGTTTGCAATCAATGATCCATGTTGGTTAAACATATGACTTAGTTTTGAACTTTTGTTTTGCAGATTATTGAAGTACAACGTAATGTGTACTAGCCTTCATGACTTGCATGTGATTAAAGAATATATATAGCTATATAGATTGACCTAATATGAAAATGATATGACTATCATGTTCTAGCAATGATCAAAGAAAGTATATATTTAACTTAAAATGGATTTAAGAACTTTAGAAACAAACTTATTGTGTATGTAGACCATGTATGTATTTTGACTTTGCAAGCATGTTAGTATAACGTAGAAATGCATGATTTAACCTTTAGCTTGTGTTTATTTGATTAGTAAAGGAAACATAAGTATATTGAACTTATTAGCAAGCTTTGAATGTGAATATTGTTATGATACCATGAGAACTTAAATCTGACATTTATAAGTATGTTTAATGACACTATTAGACACGCTCATATGGTATAAACATATATATATATACCATGCTTAGGTAGCACGTTTCAAGAAAAGCATGAATAAAGCATATTTTTAACTAAAGTGGTGTTAGTTTCACATATGCATTATGAATACACACAAGCATGCCTAATATGAGTTTTATAACGCTCATGTATGTTTAGAAAGAAAACATGCTAGACTTTGTGGTTTCACAACCTTGAATGACCTTAAATGGTTTAAGTGTTTAAATTAGAAATATGTTATAAAAGGGAACTTAGATATATTTGAGAAACATGAAAAGACCTTTAACATAACATGTATACCATGTGTGAGAGTTTTTGGTCAAGCTGGATAGAAACTGCAAGGCCACAACATACGATCCTACTGCTGGCAGACAACAGCAAATTGCACCTTGTCCCTAGGCTTCAGACAGTAGCTCATTGCAGCTTAGGCAAAGCGATCACAACTAAGTTCTATTTTTGGGTCTGATGTTTGACGCATGCCTATGTGATGACTTTAACTTATATTATATGATCAACATGCTATGTAATGTGTTAAGGAACATGCCATATGATAGAAATAAAGGTTGTTCATAACTTTCGAATGTTTACATGATATCAAAACAAAGTTACGTGTGTTGAACTTATGATGATGTACAAACTGATTTTGTATCATATGTGAGTACTTGAGTCAGGTCAAGCTTGATTAAAGACTGTGTTAGCTAATGAACCTTGTATACATATAATACGCTATAAATAAGATTTGAAAGGTTGAAGTTGTTAAGTGGATAAACTACGCTTAAGACAAGTTTTTCTAAAACTATCTTATTACATTGTGCAAGCATCTTTTCATTCCTTATTCGGTGAATACCGTGAGCTTATCTCTTTTACAAGTTATATTGCTTTCTCGTTCAAATGAGCCATTATGCTTAAACCCTTGTGAAAACTATTATCCATGTGAACTTAGTATTGTCTTTGAATATTATGAAAGTATCTATGCCATTTGATTTGGCTAGATTATATGCATGTTTATAAAATTGTCCAAACCAATTGATTGGTGCGAAAAATCTAAAAACTAAGTTGAACAACCCTTGTGGTAAGGGGATTGTATGTTGTTGGACACCCTAACACATGAGTATATTATTACTGTAGTGTTATGCATAACGTGAAGTATCGTAGACTGATCCTCTATAATACTTGTTCTTTTGGGTTATCAGTTTAATATTGATGATTCTAGTAGATGTTCAATAGCCCTTAGTGACTACTCAGTATAAATCATTTATCCAGTTGGACACCTTGATGTTGTTGAATTCATATATATTTATGTTGATTTATATTGAATTGTCGTTCTTATTCCAAGAATTGTTGATATTTCTTATTTATGATGTTAATCTGACACTTTGAACTATCCTAGAAATAACCTTCGATATTTCAAACCTTGTGATATATATATCCTATACCCTCGTTGTATATTACTTGCTGGGCAATTTGTACTTATCCTTGCTTATTTAAAACCTTTCAGTTAAGGTAGAACAGAGAGGTGTATCTGGGAAGGACAAGGGCAAGGACAAGGCTACCGACTAGCTTGTCCCTTTTATGTTTCAATTATGATGTTGTTGTATTAAGACTATGTTTAAACGTAAGTAGATTTATGCAATAAGTAGTTATTCGGTATTATTATGTAATCCATTAAGTACTGTAGGTTTACGAGACTTGGGGGAATAATTATAATAAAACATTGTATATTATTCTAAAGTAGATCTTTCGTTGCAAATATATGATTTTAGTTATTATGGTAATATTTTGAGAAAGTGATGAACCAAATTTGGGTGACCAAGTGGAGGTCAGAATTTGGGGGCGTCACAATACTACTGTCAATTAGGTTCTGAATAAGATGGCGGAGTGCCCAACATTCTTCAGTGCTATGACTGCGAAAGTGGGAGTGGTACTGACATACTCCATTAAAATCAAATCGTCTTGAACGCGGGCTGATTAGAGGTAGCAGGGCTATGATTCTTCCTTCATTGATCAGCATCTGCAATATCTCTTCCATCAGTTGGCCTAAATATGTGAATTCCCTTCTGTTGGCTAAATCCCGACGGGCTTTAGCATTTGCTCTTTTTGTAATTTTATCTTCCAGTGTTTCACTTTCTGGAGTACGTGGTGGAGTATTTGTAACAAGAGGAAGGAGGCTAGCATGCTCCTGGATAAATAATTGTCCTGTGACTTGGAGTTGGTGGACCACCAGTTCTGCCAATTGATTAACTTGCTCACGTAGAGCCTTCATCTTTCGTTCAATCATAAACTGAAACTATGCATCATCCCATTTGTCAGCACTATCCTTGCTGGTTTGGGAGGACCCACTACTGTAGTAGGAAGTCTGTCCACTACTCCAATTAATCATGTTAACCTCTTCTTCTTTGTGTTGAGGAAGAGGGTTGTCTTGCACACGGGGTTGGTCGGGTTTAGTTACCACAATCTCACCATTGTCAATTAAATCATGGATCTTGTGCTTCAAGGCCCAGCAATCCTAAGTATCATGGCCTGGAGCTCCAGCATGATAAGCACACTTCTGGCTAGAATTGAAACCCTTCCCACTCGGATTGGCTGGTGGAAGAAGATGGGTAATTTTCTTCTGAGTTGTCAGAAGATTGAGAATGTTCTCTAGTGAGTCCCCTAAGGGCGTGAACACTCGAGTGCGTCTGACTTCTCCACATTTTGGCAATGGAGGGTTTAAAGACTGTGCTTGAAAAGGGGAGTAGTTTATCCTCTGAATAGGCATATTCTGACTGCCTTTTTGTCCTTGTAGTATCAAGGAAACATCTTCTTCTTTCTTCTTATGGACCCTCCGGGGGTTGTTTCCATAATTTCCATACGGGATGTGCTTAGCTACAGCTTTCAGAGCGACAAGGTCTTGAATCCTTCCTGACGTCAATCCCATTTCGGCTATTTCTCCATGTTTAATCATTTCAGAGAATGGTTTGCCTATGCCAGCTAAAACTCTCTCATAGAAGGGAGCTTCTTGGATGTCTATGAAGGTCATCACCATTTCAGACTCAGTCATAGAAGGAATAACTTGAGCAGCCAGACGCCTTCATCTTTGGGCATACTCTTTGAAGGACTCATTGGTTAGTTTCTTGACTTTGGTAATTTGGTACCTGTCAGGAGCCATCTGAGTTTGGAAACTGTAATAACTAAGGAAAGCATGAGCTAGCTCCTCCCAGCTATGAATCTTGGAGTTGTCTAATCTGGTGTACCACGATCTAGCTTCTCCAGACAGACTTTTCTGAAACAGCTGCATTTTGAGCTTTTCATCCTCGGTATAAGCTCTGAGCTTTCCAATGAAGTCCTTCAAATGGGTGTAAGGATCTCCCAATCCATCATACTTTTCAAAATCGGGAATCTTGAATTTCTCTAGATAATAAACCCCATGGAAGATGCAAAGGTCTGAATATGAAACACTCTCGTGTGTTCCAATCCCTTTGATAGACCGAATGGTCTCTTCTGTCAGGAATAAGCATGTGAATGCTATTCCTATTTATATATGATTTGATTACGACATATATATATGTATATGAATGAATAATATGCAAGTATGCTTGCATTAAGAAAAGTTGTAAAGTCCTGTGATAGACAATAGAAATATATGTACAAGGACTTAGAATGAATTGATCAAATATGTTAGGTTGATCCTACATAAACCAAAAAAAATGACTTTGTAAAGTCCTTAAAAGAAATGATGTACAAGGACTATAAATATAGAAAGATCAAGCTTGTTAGGTTGATCTTATGATGTAATAGATAGGCTAGTCGATCGTCGAAAGCACCGCACTGTAAGTCGTGAGTCTGCGCCAGTGAGTCAAGGTTAACTCTTGGAGCTATCGAGGCAGGATAGGAGTATGCAAGATAGTAGATCTCGGAGTTCGTAGACTGCCAGAAGAAATGAAGAAGGATCGTAGTGTATCGAGAAGAGCTTCCTCGGGATCGTAGTGTGCTAAGGAAATCATGTTCAGAATCATAGAGACAACACACCTTACCACGAGCCGAATTAAATCATCTTAGAAAGCAAGACGTAAACGTAGACTACACTCGTGTCGTAGAAAGTCTCATCGATGTCGAAGCCAAGTCAAGGATCGTAGATCACACTTTGAGTTCGTAGAGTCTATTGATTATATGCAGAGATCATAGTCGAGCAAGATCAGATGAAGACAACAGGCACAAGGCAGAAATCATAGAGAGTCAATATCTAATCTCGTGATCGTAGTGTCTGCACAGCCGAAGCTGAATCGTAGAGTGCAGAACTATAACTCCAAAAGAAGTGCTCACAATGCTAAGTTAGAATCGTAGAGCAGATACGGTTCTCAACAAATGAGCACTCCCAGAATATCCAAAGATACGAAGCCTCTAGTTGGTACTGCAAAGATGCATTCCATAGTAAGGGAACCAAAGAGCACTCAACGAATGGCATGTAGGCTAACAGAAGATCTCAGCACAAACCTAATCAACATTAAGATTGAGGTGTAAGGCCATTCGTGATGAAGTCTTCCACAAGGAGATCCAAAGAAGACTTCAAAAGCTGACTAAGGAAAGTCAGCTTATGCAGTAGCTATCTAGTGTACAGAAGACAACGATCTTGAAAACAACCAAGATCGTAGTGTTTGCCAAACAAAGAAGGAACTGATGGAAGGTGAACCGATATACTAGTCAGCTTCTGAAGAGCAAGGCTAAACTGATTAAGTGCAGGGTCAGTTCATTGATGATAAGTGAGCAGAAGATCACTAGGAGAAAGCAAGCTGGACGCGCCACAAATCTGAAGTGTCTTGATATTCAGAAGGGGACCAGAGCAAGGAATTAGGCCATCAGTATCTGAGAATAGTCGAAGCAAACAGAAGTATTGAAGCACTGCACAATACAGTGAAGAGGTGTTCTTCAATGAAGATCCAAGCAACACTCTTCAGGATCGTAGTGTTAGCTCTACTAGTCAACGAGAAACACTCAACAAGACACTATGATCAGGTCCTTAAAGACGTGCATCAGAATCATAGAGTTCGAATACCTGAAGACTGAAGCATTGGCAACAGTTCAATCGGAAGGGTAATATTTGAACAAGTGCTTATTGAGAGCATCGATGCAAAAGGACAACCTCTGATCTAGAAATTAGGAGAAATAAATTCTTTAACCTGCCCAAGACAGTAAAGTGATACATCTGACAGGGTAGGTGAAACAATAGAATCTAAATGTCGTCGAAAAAAAGTATGACAAGTCACATCATGCAGTCTACATCAAGCAACTTGAGATCTGTGAAGATATTTGAATAGCCTTCAACGGTTACTTTCCAACGGAAGGATTGGGAAGAAGTATAAATAAGAAAGAGCTTCAAAGATCAAAGGTTGTTGGAGTTGTGTATTTTGGAGAAAAGGTGGACTGATCCAACCGAGTGATAGTGAGTCCGAAGTCTCACTCTACGATCCACCAAGAACACTCAGAAGTCAGATCAGGCAAGAAGTAGAAGTGTGAGTTCTACTATGTAGAAGTGAGAGTTCTACTACATGAAGAGTGTTCTGAACTGCCGAGAGAAAGAAGAGCATCATGTCATCTGGATGTCCATCATGGGAAGACTCTAAGTACAATAGAGAAGAGCCTACAGTCATCTTAGCAAGTCCATCATGAGAAGGCATCGAGTAGCAAGAAGGAGATCACAAAAGCCATCCTCAGTGACAAGCATGAGAAAAAGCTTCTAAGTACTAACGAGAAGAGCTTACGTCATCTTAGAAGCCTCTCATGTGCAACCATCAAGTACCAAGGAGAATGATCTTCAAGGCAGTTCATCAAGGGGTCATCTGGAGTAGTTGAGCAACCTAAAAAGCTTAGCATCATGTAAAACTCAACTGCTCTTCAAGGATGATCAAGCCAAGCTGCTAAGGATAGAAGATGTTCAGAGCATAAAGACATCTTAGCAGCTCAGCACCGACTCCAACAACAACAAACAAACAACTCAACGAAGGAAGGGCTTGAGGGGTCCTTGTCCAGAGGGACTAAATGAAGCAGGGCTAAGAGGGTCCTTGTCCGGAGGGACCAAACAAAGCAGGGCCAAAGGGTCCTTGTCCAAAGGGACTAAATAGAGTTCCAAGCCTGCTGGGCTTGAAGAGTTCCTAGGGAACTAGAGGAGTCCCAAGGCTGCTGGCCTTGAAGAGTTCTTAGTGAACTGAAGTCCCAAGGTCAGCTTGGCCTTGAGGAATCATAGAGATTCGTGGTCTTTGCCTTCCTTAGTGGAAATCTCCGCTAGTTGAAAGCGGAAGAGTGGATTAGGAGCTTGAGTCTCTGAACCACTTAAAACCTCTTGTGTCTTTTACATTATGTCATTTACATTATGTCTATAACTGCTATAACTGCTATGTATGTTCTAACTGCTTACAACTAAACTAACCCAACGAACAATGTATGTATGATTATGAATATATCAATGAAGGGGAATCTTTTACTTATTCCATTGTGCTTGAAAAGATTCTTATGTTTGTCATATACTTAAATATGAATAATACAACATTAACCAGAAAAGTATTTGAAATAAAAAGGATCTATTCAACCCCCCCTTCTAGATCTATTGTGCCCTCTGGGAACTAACAATTGGTATCATAACAGGTTCTCATGCTATATTCAAAAGCTAATCGCTTTGAGTCTGATCCCAGACACTAACATTGTTCTAAACTTAGTTTAGTAGTAAGTAACTTATTATATGCAGAAGAGCTCACACGTTGGAAATATTGTGTATAGGTAAAAATGTGTATACACCTGAAGCTGCTCAGATTGGTCCATATCCTCGATTGCTATATCAACAAGACCAATCCTAGCCTGCAGTCAATCTTGTTGTCTGAAGACCAGACGAGAGAAAAAAAGCAAGGGACATTAGTGACAAAGAGTAAAGCATTCATCAGTTTGAAAGATGAAGAGGTCACGCGTACTAAGAAATGCTGATCGAGAGGAGAAAGAAGATCTTCTCAAACTTATGAGTGACCAACCAACAACTGGGTGCTATCTTTGTAAACTCAAAGATGTCAAAGATCTTAATGCTACGATTCTCTTGATCTACATCTTTATGACCACGACTGATTGATGAAAGGCCAACAAGAGCATTAAGCCGAAAGGAGCAAAAGTAAAAGCTATGCACATCAATACCTGAACTCAGTATATCTACAGTAAATGACTGTTAAGAAACTGACAGTAAAAAGGTACGGTTCCTCACCATTACTAATGTATACATCATATTTACACCATCTTATAAACTATGACAGTATTCTGTCAAGAAGTCATAATCTTCCTAAAAAGGTGAAGAGAGAAAGTAGTCTAAAGATGGAAAATTCAAATGTCTACAAACTTTCTCTTTAACCAAGTTTTAGGCTGAAGATGACATCTTGAAGAAAATCTGAAATAGATCATAAGAGTATCACAGACCAAATGAATTTTATGTTAAGTAATCATTCTTTGATGTACTAGTAGTATGTATGTATGCCTATGTTCTAAGTGTTTGACAACACACGAGAGAATGATCAGTTCTACAAGAGGATCTTGTTGATTTGTAGAAACTGATCACATCCATAAATCAACTAGATATTCATAAATCGTAGAGTTGATTCACACTATGTGAACATAACCCAGTAAATGATGAAACCATCATAGATAAAGAGTGTGTCATTAATTGTCAAATCCTGCACACACTCACCATCATGCATCTCAAAAATGTATTATCTCAAGATAGTTGCATGCATGAATATATGCATTGGTGATAAACATGATGATTATCCGGTTAAGAGGAATAGGGTTTAGAAAAACTAACTCTAGCAGGACCCATTCAACAATGGGGACCAAAAGTAGAAATATACTTAAACCTGCAGGTACTTGGTCAGTCTGACCACACTAAGGAATGCTGAAGCAGAAGACTTCATTAAAAAGGACTCAACCAGCAGGAGGCTAAGGACTGTTTAGAGATGAGTCTGATAAGGTTCCTATATGTCCAAGTCTTTCCTTGAAGACCCTCTGAGCTAACCGGAATGGAGATCACATGGCTGCAAATCTGTATATGGGAGCATGCCATGCAACAGAAGATAAAGAGGATTCTATGTGCCCATATCAAGAAGGACATGCTTTATAAAAAGGATCCTCAAGGGAAGCTCACAACAGAAGATCATTGAGCTTAAGACAAAAGGAGTTCTTTACGAAGCAGAACTTCTCAAAACAAAGGACTGTCAAAGAAGACTACGTTCGTAGTGCTGTCAAATGATCATAGAGTGATCAATCCTGAAAATACTCCTCTCTACGATACAAGGATAACTAAGCAAGGATGATAATTCCAGTCAGAAGGAAAAATGCTGGGTAGCCTTCAAATGAACATGAAGAAGGAATCACATCTATCTGAGAAGACAGCATCAACAATGGGGGGGAGCGGTGATCATTAAGGAATAACAACACTATTAAACTCGGAAGAGATGTACCAAACACTGAGTCCCAAAACTTTGTGGTGATGAACCAAATGAAGATCCATAGTCAGTAGGAACGTCTCAAAATGTACTACTGATAACCCTTCAGCCACCCAATCCATAATCGTGAAGTTCCTACGATCAACCATATGATCGTAGTGTAAGAGCAGAAGGACACCACGACTTCAGCAATGCAGATATCCAGAGCTGGTAGAAAGACCTCCCCATCAGAAAAGGTCTAATAAGATGTCATTGAAAATCACTGTCTTAGTATTTCATCTGGAGAGTGCCTCAGGGACAAACCTGACCCTTAGCTAACTCTAAGAGGTTGGCCCTTCCTGAGCTACCTTATCCCAGAAGGAATGCTTGATCTAGTTCATCTCCAAAGAACCAAGTCAGTCAACGATCGTAGAGTTGAACTTGAAGAGGACTAAACGATTGTAGTACAAACTCAACGATCGTAATGCTATCTAAACGATCGTAGTGCAATCTCAGCGATCGTAGAGGACAACTCAACGATCGTAGTCCTACCAAAGGGTATTCCAGTTCACAAGGAGAATGAAGAATGAGACATCTGCTAAGCCATTCAAAATGAGGAGATAAGTTCGAATACATGAGTGATTAAGCTATGCTGCATCGAAGAAAGGAGGAAAGACAAAGCCATCCACTGCAGCATCTCTTAGAAGTTGATCGTTGAGTCAACAAAAGAAATCGTAGAGTCTATAGCTGCCTCATCATGCCACTCTACGAATCAAAAGGTCAACGGTCAAAGTCACGTCAATTAAATGTCCACTCTTTAAATAACTGAAAAGTTGTGAGGAGTTACAGCTCATTACTGGGCAACATACAACCAATGGACAGTTGACACATCACTAAGTATGCAGAGTTAGAAGGAACTGCCATAAAGACGATTTCAAATCTACAGACAGTTACCAAAAGATATCGAACCTTTCTCCCTCCCATTTTCAAAACCCTAGAAAGCTTTTCAAAGAGCAAAATCAGTTAACTCTCCAGAGCATTACCAAATCTCACTTAGCCATCTCGCATAAATCTCTCTAAATCAAACACCCACAGTCTTCGAACGATTCAAATGGAGAACTGGCAAGTTATCATCGGCATTGAAATTGGAACCAAATCATTTGAGAAATCAGAGAAGAAGTTCAGGGACATACTTAGACTCGTAAAGGAAGCTGGGTTTTTAGAATGTCTCGAGGCGAGTACTCGTGTATACATTAACCTGGTTAAAGAGTTCTACTCAAACGTCTCCATAAACTCTGGAACTCTTTCTACCAAGGTTAAAGGTCAGATTCTGAAGCTGAAATCTTCTGACTTTAATCAATGCCTAGGTTTCCCTAGCCAAGGGCTGAAGAACCTTGAAGATGTCAACATCGAGCAAGCGAAGGAGTTGATGGGATACCAAAGAAACCCTAGCTTCAAAGACATGAAGAAGAAGGAATTCCCTGAAGAGTATGAGCTCCTAGCTAAAATTGTAGGAAAGTGCATACTGTGTAAAAACACTGCACATGATACGGTGATTGATCAACAACTGAAGATAATGTCAGCTATAGTTCTGAAGAAACAAGTTGACTTTGGAGCTATTTTGTTTGATCATATCTCTAAGTGGGTAGAGAAGGCTGAGAAGAAGCCACTGACCAAGGTATTTCATGGAAGGTTGCTGAGTATCATTCTGAAGAAGAAACTAGGAGGGAAAATCAAGGAAGATGAGGGAGAAGCCTTGAATGTGTACAAGGTGATGTCTCCACAGTTATTTGAGAACTAGAAGAAGAACCCCAAGGAGAACAAAAGGCTGACAGCTGGGAGCAGCAGTAAAGCCTCTGCAAAGAAGAGGAAGATAGTAAAGACAGAGAGCTCTGAGTCCAGTGACTTTGCAGCAGCTTAAATCACGCCAGCTATGAAGAAATCAAAAGTGGTGAAGAAAGCTGGTAATGCTAAGAAAGCTCAGGCCCCACCAAGGAGAGTTTCCTCCATGAACAAGGATAAAGAAGAAAAGGCCCAAACTGCTGAAACCACAAAAAGAAGAAGCGGCAGGTTGCTTCAAGGACCAGTCAGCAAGAAAGCTAAGGTGGATGACAAACCAGCCTTAGCTTCTCAAATCAATGCATCTGCTGAAGAAAGGGACGTGAAATTGCGTGGAAGAAAAAGAAACTAAAATGTGGTCCGATCCTCACAACAAACATCCAACAATGAGAATGAAGCTGATGTGATGAAAGAAAGTGCAGAAACTGCTGATGAAGAAAAATGCTCAAGTCCTATGGCCAATTCTCAGAGAAGCCACTCTGATGATGAAAAAGAAATTGTAAGTGATCAAAGCGCATCCCCAAATGCCACTGCCCCAACGAGCCCAGAGAATGGGTCAAAAAATACCACTCAAGAAGAAGATGAAAATGTCCCCTCCAATCCAGAAAGCCCTCATGATGACTCAGGAAGTAATGAGTCCAAGAAAGAAGAATTTGCCCCTGCCAGTGCTGAATTCCAAAGAAGTCTGTCTGTTGACCAAGAGGAGTCAGAGGCTGAAGAAGAAGAAGAGTCAGTATCTCCAATAATTGAACCTCCACGAAGAAGGAGAAGCTACAGGCTGCAAGCCCAGTTTGCCTCCAAAAGGAACAGTGGCCAATCAAATGCCACCATCGAATTAAGTGATGATGAGTCTGTATCCCCAGGAGAAAATGCTGAAGATGGAGCCAGCAGTGATGAAGAAAAGTCTGAGGAAATACTTACTGAAGAAGGTTCTGATAATAAAACTCAGCTAGAAGGATTTTCTGTTGAAGATGCTGAAGAAGGTTCTGATAATGAAATGCAGCTAGAGGAATTCCCTACTGAAAATAATCAAGAAAGTTCAGGCTCCGAGAGATAAGAGATTAAAGGAGATTCTGGTTCTGCACCTCAAGAAGCAGACGAACAAGAAGATTATCCAGTTCCCTCTCCTGAAATATTTGACAGAAGTATCGTAGAGGAAGTATCAAATGATCTAACAGATGCTCCACCAAAAAGATGGTTCTTCCAGTGGATGCCATGGCTCAAGGCCCACACTGAAAAAGATGGAAGCTCCTTCAGTTGGTGTTATAAGTAGTTTCCAAGCATAGAACTGGTGGCTTAGAACTTTCTAAGAGTAAAGAAGTTTTCTACCAAACTAATCAAAGACCAGCCTCACTTCAAGGTCTATCGACAGGCTGAGAATCTCTATATCCCCTACGATCGTAGAGTGGATTCTGAAGGAAGAAGGAACATGACCAAGGAGCTAATCATAGAGTCTGTTCACTCTACTACTGCTGATGCCCAAGTCCAAAACCAAAAGCCTTCTTATGATCAAGCACTACTATCAGACACTCCATCATCCTCTACAAGCAATTGGTACTCCACGATTGTTCAGATTATCCAAACCTTTGAAAATCTGTCCAAAGATGATGATCGTAGAGTCCAATCCATTGCTCAACCTGAAGCTGCCAATCAAAAGGATCAAACTACTTTGGAGCAGGAATTACTGAAGAGCTCTGATGATCTAAGCAAGAAGATATCTATGCTCACTGAAGAATCACAGAAGCAGACAGCAGCAGGAGATGATTCTTTCTAGCACAAGCTTCAAGCTATCTTGGCTGATGTATCTCTCAAACTCCAAGAGAGAGATAGTATCTATCAGAAGGCCATCCAAGATCAGAAGGCAGTAGCTCTACAAGTTCAGGAGGCCAATGCAAAGCACATCGAAGCCCTCTCTGACAAGATTGATGATCTGAAACAGTCCTTCTCTGTGCAACTTGAGCTCGACCAGCAAGAACTAAAGTTTGAAGTTGCAAACTCCTCCTACCTGATGGAGCAGCTTATGTCCAACATGGAGCAGCTCTCTCAAATGATTGATGACAAAAAGGGGGAGAAAAAGAGGCAAAGAAAGAAGAGGAGCAAAAGGCACTCGAAGAAGAGCAGAGGGTTAAGGGAGAAGAAGTTAAAGAAGAAGAAAGTAGCAGCAGATAAAGAATCATCATCTGAGGGGGAGCCTGAAGATGATGATACCAAAATCACAAAAGCTGAAGGGGAGCCAGATCAGAAAGGTGATAAAGGGGAGCCAAGCAAAGATAGAAGGTCATCATTTGAGGGGGAGCAAAAACAAGATGCAGAAATAGATGAGTAGCTGATCAACAAGCATCCTGGAAACACACATGGAGCCAAGGAGGTACATCTCTAATCTGTTAGGAATGTTCTGGATCCAGGATGTAGAATGTCTTAATGTATAAAATGCCATATCAATATAAATGACATTCATGATTAACTGTTTTAGAAATACAACTGCTCACTGTATATAAGATTCATTCATAACATGCATATGCACTTATTGTTTTTGTCATAATCAAATAGGGGGAGATTGTCAGGAATAAGCATGTGAATGCTATTCCTATTTATATATGATTTGATTATGATATATATATATATGTATATGAATGAATAATATGCAAGTATGCTTGCATTAAGAAAAGCTGTAAAGTCCTGTGATAGACAATAGAAATATATGTACAAGTACTTAGAATGAATTGATCAAATATGTTAGGTTGATCCTATATAAAGCAAAACAGCTTTGTAAAGTCCTTAAAAAGAAATGATATACAAGGACTATAAACATAGAAAGATCAAGCTTGTTAGGTTGATCTTATGATGTAATAGATAGGTTAGTCTAATCGTCGAGCACTGCACCAGAAGTCGTAGTCTGTCAGGTGAGTCAAGGTTAACTCGGGAGCTATCGAGGCAGAATAGGAGTATGCAAGATAGTAGATCTCGGAGTTCAGAACCGCTGCCGGAAACAAAAGAAGGATCGTAGTGTATCGAGAAGAGCTTCCTCGGGATCGTAGTGTACTGAGGAAGTCATGTTCAGAATCATAGAGACAACACCGCCTTCTGGAGCCCGATTCTGGCCATCTGCCAGAAGAAGACAGAAGCGTAGACTACACTCGTCAGTCGTAGAAATCTCTCGATCTGAAGCCATGTCAAGGATCGTAGATCACACTCTGAGTTCGTAGAGTCTATTGATTATAAGCAGAGATCGTAGTCGAGCAAGATCAGATAAAGACAACAGGCACAAGGCAGAAATCGTAGAGAGTCAATATCTGATCTCGGGATCGTAGTGTTTGCACAGCCGAAGCTGAATCGTAAAGTGCAGAACTATGACTCCAAAAGAAGTGCTCACAATGCTAAGTCAGAATCGTAGAGCAGATACGGTTCTCAACGAATGAGCACTCCCAGAATATCCAAAGATACGAAGCCTCTAGTTGGCACTGCAAAGATGCATTCCACAGTAAGGGAACCAGAGAGCACTCAACGAATGGCATACAGGCTAACAGAAGATCTTAGCACAAACCTAATCAGCATTAAGATTGAGGTGTAAGGCCATTCGTGATGAAGTCTTCCACAAGGAGATCCAAAGAAGACTTCAGAAGCTAACTAAGGAAAGTCAGCTTATGCAGTAGCTATCAAGTGTACAGAAGACAACGATCTTGGAAACAACCAAGATCGTAGTGTTTTCCAAATAAAAAAAGAACTGATAGAAGGTGAACCGAGATCTTGGGTCAAACCCGAAGAAGCAAGGCTAAAGTGATTAAGTGCGAGGTCGGGCCTCATTGATGATAAGTGAGCGGAAGATCACCAGGGAGAAAGCAAGTTTGGACGCCCACAAATCTAAAGTGTCTTGATATTCGAAGTGGACCGAGCAAGCGAATTAGGCCATCGATATCTAAGAACGAGTCAAAGCAAATGAAGTATTGAAGCACTTGCATGTCACAAGGAAGAGGTGTTCTTCAGTGAAGATCCAAGCAACACTCTTCAGATCGTAGTGTTAGCTCTACTAGTCAACGAGCAACACTCAACAAGACACTACGATCTGGTCCTTGAAGACGTGCATCAGAATCGTAGAGTTCGAATACCTGAAGACTGAAGCATTGGCAACGGTTCAATCCAAAGGGTAATATTTGAACAAGTGCTTATTGAGAGCATCGATGCAAAAGGACAACCTCTGATCTAGAAATCAGGAGAAATAAAGTCTTCAACCTGCCCAAGACAGTAAAGTGATACATCTGACATGGTAGGTGAAACAGTAGACTACAACATCAGAAAAGGTATGACAAGTCACATCATGCAGTCTACATCAAACAACTTGAGATCTGTGAAGATATTTGAATAGCCTTCAATGGTTACTTTCCAACGGAAGGATTGGGAAGAAATATAAATAAGAAAGAGCTTCAAAGATCAAAGGTTGCTGGAGTTGTGTATTTTGGAGAAAAGGTGGACTGATCCAACCGAGTGATAGTGAGTCCGAAGGCTCACTCTACGATCCACCAAGAACACTCAGAAGTCAGATCAGGCAAGAAGTAGAAGTATGAGTTCTACTATGTAGAAGTAAGAGTTTTACTACATGAAGAGTGTTCTGAACTGTCGAGAGAAAGAAGAGCATCATGGCATCTGGATGTCGATAATGGGAAGACTCTAAGTACAATAGAGAAGAGCCTACAATCATCTTAGCAAGTCCATCATGAGAAGGCATCGAGTAGCAAGAAGGGAGATCACAAAAGTCATCCTGGTAACAAGCATGAGAAAGCTTCTAAGTACCTAACAAAAGAGCTTACAGTCATCTTAGAAGCCTCTCATGTGCTATCAAGTACCAATGAGAATGATCTTCAAAGCAGTTCATCAAGGGGTCATCCGGAGTAGTTGAGCAACCTAAGAAGCTGAGCATCATGTAACACTCAACTGCTATTCAAGGATGATCAAACCAAGCTGCTAAGGATAGAAGATGTTCAGAGCATGAAGACATCTTAGCAGCTCAGAACCAACTCCAACAACAACAAACAAACAACTCAACGAAGCCAGGGCTTGAGGGGTCCTTGTCTAGAGGGACTAAACGAAGCAGGGCCAAGAGGGTCCTTGTCCGAAAGGACTAAATAAAGCAGGGCAAAAGGGTCCTTGTCCAAAGGGACTAAATAGAGTTCCAAGCCTGTTAGGCTTGAAGAGTTCCTAGGGAACTAGAGGAGTCCCAAGGCTGTTGGCCTTGAAGAGTTCTTAGTGAACTGAAGTCCCAAGGCTGCTAGCCTTGAAGGAATCATAGAGATTCAGGGTGCTGCCCTTCCTTAGTGGAAATCCTGCTAGTTGAAAGTAGAAGAGTGGATTAGGAGCTTGAGTCTCTGAACCACTTAAAACCTCTTGTGTCTTTTACATTATGTCTATAACTGCTATAACTGATATGTATGTTCTAACTGCTTACAACTAAACTAACCCAACGAACAATGTATGTATGATTATGAATATATCAATGAAATTGAATCTTTTACTTATTCCGCTGTGCTTGAAAAGATTTTTATGTTTGTCATATACTTAAATATGAACAATACAACATTAACCAGAAAAGTATTTGAAATAAAAAGGATCTATTTAACCCCCCCTTCTAGATCTGTTGTGCCCTCTAGGAACTAACATCTTCCATTTGTAAGACTTTCTTCCTGATATCACCGGTGTTTGAATCTTCTTTGAGATGGGTGGTTTCAGGGGTTTTGTTAGTTTTGTCCAACTGAGATTCAGGTACAGAAATTTCTTTGTCCAATCCCTGAGTTCTTCCATGTGCAGAGGATTCTGTATATATGGGTATTCATGGACCCTGAGTGGATTTGTGCAGTTCTTTAAGCAGAACAACCAACTCAATAATCTGGTTACTTAATCCGTCGAACTCCTCGCGAGAGACATGAGTAGGATTAGACTGGCCAGATGAAGCCATGCTTGGTTGTAAGCTCGTTGCCTTTTTGGATTTTGAACGGGTAACAAGACCAATTGTTTCCCTACAGAAAGACTTATGTAGTTTAGCTAGTCTTAAGGAATGTGGAAATGTTACATGCTATGTGATGTGTCCATTTTAGGAGTATTATCCTGCAAAACAGATGTCAGTTTTTTGTATGACAAGATAGCATGTCAGATAAAAGGGAATGCGTGTACACATTCTTTCATAATTTCCATTACATTGAGATTGACATGGAAATGAAATTACAAGTAATTGTAATTACAAGTAATTGAAATGGGAAAGTATGAAGAGACCTTCCTCCGCGTTTGGTTTATCAGAAGCTGACCTATCTTAGGCTACTCTCGCGGCTTTTTGGCATGAAGGTTCCCAGATCATTGCAATTTACTTGACGAAAAGTTAATCCAGTCTTTCAACTGGAGCGAATTTAGGTGGTGCCTTTCCTGAGCCTCGTTGGAATTAGTCTTCCTACGAGTCCAGTAATCAAACACCGACAGGATAGCCTCCTGGTGGAGAAACCACACAACATACATTCACATACAACGTGTCTCACCGTATGGAAATGATGACATGTACGAAGCACTAATATCACAAGTAGATATGATGCAAAGCACTAAGTGCAATAAGTAAATGCATTCGTACACATTCATTCAAATGTAAATGCAACATCCACACACAAGAAGATAATGGTTTTAAAATGTTTGTAATAGCAGCTTAAGCCCTCTTACTGGATGTCCCTAGCAGAGTCGCCACCTATCGACATCGGGATTTTTATTTGTCCCTTTTCTGTTCTTGTCTTTTGGTGTTCTCATGTTATGTGAGATTTTTTTGAAAAAACAAGTTGTGAAAAGGTCCGACATATATATATCGACGTTTGGACTGTAAGAGTCGCCAGTTGGTATTTTTAAATGGTTGCACCAACTCAATCGAAAAAGGTTTGCACATTGACCTAGTGATGTGACAATATTTGACTGGTCTATGAAACCGAGATTTTTTAGGGTTCGGGGGCTTGATTATGCGGAGGGAAGGTGTTAGGCACCCCCGACATCCGTGTTACCACGATAACCGCCACTTTTTAATTTAAACCATTATCTAAATGTGTGTGTATAGATCAATGTGCAATTATCTGGAAGTAGTGTTATGCCTCGTTTGCACCTATATACAAAGGGTTTGAATTTTGTATAAAAGTTCAGTTTTAACAAGATATAGCAATGACGTTTTGTAAAAGAGGTTTTTCAAACCCTTATGCTCAATAGTAATTGAGGCCTTTGATGCTTCCATTTTATTATGTGTTCGGCTTAATTGCTTTTATTTTCGAGATGTGAAGCATCTTCGAGAAAATAATATACATAGCAGTGCCGAATTCCTTGTGGGCATGATAACCATTTAAGAAAATTCAAACACCGTGAATAATTTACAAGCCATGTATGTGACGCCCCCAAAATAGGTATACATCACCTATTCTGAGTCGCCAAATACATGGTACAAATATACAAATAAAATCTTTAATACACAACAAGAGAGCTATAAGTTTCAATACAAATACTGTCTTCTAGACAATATCCACTCTCAGAATAAGTCCTCATTACATATATTGTCACACTATTTAACAGAATAGTGATGACTACTAATACTATCATCTGATCTATCACTCCGTTCCCCGACTCGTCCCAGCTATATTCTCATTTCTTGAAGAGAACAGTGAAAGAAAGGGCGAGCTCAACTGGCCCAGTAAGAAATATTATAACTAAGATAAAACATAATAAATTATATTTAGTCTTCAATAGTGTTAAACTGATATAATATAACAAACATCAAGTTTAACTGCAGCGGAACAAGCAATCCATTAAAAGAGTCAAGTAGAAAATAAAATCTACTATCTTTTATGATTTAAAAGGGTTTTCATCACTTTTATCATTTGAGACTCGACAATAAATAATCCACATCATTGAATCACCCCGCGCATCGCGGCCAAGGATATTCTTTAGTATCACGACCACAAATTATCCATGCACTACTACGGGCGAGGATATTCGTGTGTTCATTAATGGTCATGATCATGCCAACAACTGTCCATCAATGCACTACGGGCCAATGAAGATTTTTACCACATCATTTATAACATTACGGTAATGATTATACCGAATAATCCCTGGTCATAATCATACCAAGTCCATCTATGTACTATAGGCCACATATGACTTTCAACAAAATATAAACATGAGGATGATGACAATGATATAAGAATTCAATAAAACAAGTTCAAGAATTAATTTATCCAGGAACCAATAACGTCCAAATTGTCAACATGATACTGCTTTGTAGAGTAAAATTCAAGAATGCTCAGAAGAATATTTCCATGAAAAGATATTGGATGAAGCGTAAATATCAAGGATACTCCACTAGTTTCATGGAGTATAGAAGTCAAAACTTTAACCAACTGAGTATAATAAGGAATGGAATAACAAAAGAAATTACCAGGCATGCGATAGACCACACAGGCAGGTTATTCCAACAGAATAATAATTAACGGAACCAGGTCTGGTGTAAAACGCATGAGCATGTGATATTCCAACGTAATAATAAAGATTTTAATCGTGTCCGACGTAAAACGCATGCATGTGGATATTCCAATGTAATAATAAAGATTTTAATCAGTCCAAGGCGTAAAACGCATGCATGGATGTTCCAATGAATGATAAATAATGGAACCAGTCATGCGTATATAGCATGCATGGATGTTCTAACAGAATAATAAAATAGAATAATGTAAGAATTTCAACAAGTATAGGGTAGCTCACAGTATCAAGTTATTCCAATAAAATAATAAAAATGGAATAATAGAAGTTCTCTTCATGAATGAGAAAGAAATAATACCTGTTACCGTAAAAGAAACTGGATATAAGAGTAGGGAAGTAGCAAAATACTTTTCTATAGTTTCTCTATAATTTCTCTCTCAGAGTTTTAGTGAATTAAATGAAATAATGAAAGAATAAACTTCTATTTATAGGAGAATTGAATCAGCATCATTAATTAAAAGCAGACGCACAATTATTTACGGATGAACAACACAACTTCACGGTTCCTACGTATCAGTACACATTATCAAGGAGTTGGCCAATGAATGTCTAGGTTTGAAAAGGCATCCCACAATCTGCCAACTAAAGCTAGCAATAGTCAATCCTCCAACAAATAAGAATAAAGCAAAAATTATAAAACATATCTATATATATAATCCACACATGTTATAAACCTATATATATATAATAATAATAATAATTGTACTCCCCTCCCACGTGAACACCATATTACCCCCCACCCACTTTGTCAACTTGACAACATTATATATATATATACTACTCCACCATTCCCACATTCCACCCAATTTACGGGTGGAATTCCCCCCACACACAAAAGTCCTTTCTTTCCCCCACCAATTATATATATATATATATATATATATATTATTTATTAATATATATAAATACCAAATGATTATTTTAAAAAAAATGGGTAAATGGGGGTCCATAAAATACATCAAAAATTATAATAAATACTTCATAAAAATCACCTCAATATTTTTAACAACATTCATCATCACTATTATAATTCACAATATTAATCGACCAGGTCGTTCCCAGGAAAGAGTGGGCTTTCCAATAAGGATTTTTTCATATTGGCGCGCAATTAGGTGACCAAACCTCTCCTTGACAGAACTTCTAGACATCGTTAATATTGCAAATAATAATATTAATAACTTTGTCATCTCAATTATTGATTTAATAATATATAAAATATTGACAATAATTGAATCAAATAGCGTGAGATACTATGCAACAATTACTGTAGCAATAATTGAACAAAACTGAGTGACTTCTCACGTAAGTATCAATAATCAATCTGACCGTGTGCTACTACGCAACCATGCAGAGACATCTTTGTACTTTTTTAACACCGGTGTTTCAACAGAGTTAACAGTAAAACTTCCGCCGTTATTTTAATAAAGTATTTTTGTCGTTTTCTCAATCCGACAATAATTCTATTGTGGGGTCCACCAATGATTGTGCCGTTGTACGAATATTCCCTGTTAAAACGAATATTCCCCAACCAATCGAATATTATATAACAACTTGCGTACTTTACAAAATTTATAAATATTACCCACAACTATAACATTATATCAAAATCATTCCATAATATTTAAAAATGATATTTATAGAAAAATCATCTTTATTCATAAAAGTTGGGGTCTTACAACCTCCCCTTCTTATGAAATTTTGCCCTCGAAATTAGGGTACGTACCTGGTATGTCGAAGAGGTAAGGATACCTTGATTTCATTTCAGATTCTAATTCCCAGGTCATTTCCTCAATATTGTGGTTCCTCCATAAAACTTCGACTTGAGGTATAACCTTGGAGCGTAGAACATGTTCCTTCTTATCCAAGATTTGAACAGGAACCTCTTTATACGTTAAATATTTCGCTATTTCATCCGGTTCTAACTCAATAATGTGGTGCGGGTCTTTCACATATTTACGTAACATAGATATGTGAAAAACGTTATGAACACGAGACATACTTGGCGGTAAAGCGAGTCTATAGGCCACTGTTCCTACTCGATCGAGGATTAAAAATGGGACAATGAATCGAGGATTGAGCTTTCCTCTCTTTCCAAATCTCGTAACTCCTTTCCATGGAGCAACACGTAACAACACATGATCTCCTATATCGAATTCCACGTCTTTTCGATGAAGATCAGCATAACTCTTTTGTCGATCTTGTGAGGTTTTTATACGTTATCGGATCGTTTGAATCTTTTCCGTAGTCATACGTACCAACTCCAGTCCCAACAACGTTCTTCACCCACTTCATCCCAGCATACTGGAGAACGACACTTTTTTCCATACAACGCCTTAAATGGAGCCATGCCAATACTTGCTTGATAACTGTTGTTGTAGGAAAAGTCCACCAATGGTAAGAACTTGTCCCAACTTCCCTTGAAGTCAAGGACACAGAGTCTTAATAAATCTTCAAGAGTTTGAATAGTCCTTTCTGATTGTCCGTCCGTCTGAGGGTGATATGCTGAACTAAATCGTAAATCCGTGCCCATAGCTTTTTGCAAACTAACCCAAAATTGTGAAGTGAATCTTGGGTCTTGATCAGAAACTATGGATATTGGCATACCATGCAGTCTTACAATCTCATTTATGTACATACGAGCAAGACGTTCAAGTGTATAAGTCTCTCGTATTGGTAAGAAATGAGCAGACTTGGTCAATCTATCAACAATGACCCAAATTGCATCTATGCCTTGAGAAACCTTGGGAATACCAGTAATGAAATCCATGGTAATGTGCTCCTACTTCTATTCTGGAATTTCAAGTGGTTGCAATGGATCTTTTGGTACTTGATGCTCCGCCTTGACTCGTTGACAAGTTAGACACCTTGATATAAAGAACACTATCTCTCTCTTCATATTGCTCCACCAAAATGTATGACGAAGATCACGATACATTTTGGTACTCCCAGGATGGATTGCAAACGGTGTGTTGTGTGCCTCCATCATGATTTTATACTTTAAATCAGGGTCGTTAGGCACACAAAGTCTGGAGTTGACTCGAAGTATTCCTTCTTCATCGATTCTTTCTTCCGACATAGCACCTTCTTGCACTTTCTTCCTCATACGCATCAGCTCCAGGTCTGTAGTTTGAGCAGCTTTAACTTTATCAATTAAAGTTGATTCTACTCGTATATTCGCCATCATCACATGGGTCTCTGGAGTCTTTAACTCTATCTCCATCCTTTGCAAGTCACAGAAAATGGGCCTTTGCGTTGACAATATCACACTCGTACTTGCATATGATCTTCTACTCAATGCATCAGCTACCACGTTCGCTTTTCCAGGATGGTATTGGATGGAATGATCATAATCTTTCAACAGTTCAAGCCAACGTCTTTGTCGCATGTTGAGTTCCTTTTGAGTGAAGAAATATTTGAGGCTTTTATGATCCGTAAAGATCTCCACTTTCTCTCCATACAAGTAATGCCTCCAAATGTTAAGTGCAAAGACAACAGCTGCCAACTCTAGATCATGAGTAGGATAATTCCTCTCATATTCTTTGAGTTGTCTTGAGGCATAGGCTATGACTTTCCCATGTTGCATGAGAACACATCCTAACCCTTTGCTAGAAGCATCACCATGAATGACAAATCCTTCTCGAGCGGATGGTATTGTCGAACAGTCTTGAAATGAGTCTCCTCTTGAGTTCTTGAAAACTCTTCTCATATTCCTCGCTCCAACCGAATTTTGTATCTTTCCGAGTCAATTTGAGTTAATGGGTAGAGATTCGAGAAAATCCTTCCACGAATCTCCGATAATAACCAAATAAACCGAAAAGCTACGCATTTCATCACTAATTTGGGTTGCTCCCAACTTTGAATAGCTTCAATCTTTCTTGCCGTCAATAGATATTCCATGACTTGATACTACGTGCCCAAGGAATGCTACTTCCTCGCCGAACTCGCATTTCTTTAACTTGGCATAAAGCTTGTATTCACGAAGCTTTTGGAGTATCAGCCTCAAGTGTTGCTCATGATCTTCATGACTTTTGGAATAAATAAGGATGTCATCAATAAAGACGACCACAAAGTGATCCAAATATTCCTTGAATAATCGGTTCATCATATCCATAAAGGCAGCGGGAGCATTAGTCAATCCAAAGGACATGACTAGGAATTCATAATGCCCGTACCTAGTTCTGAAAGCCGTCTTTGGAATATCATCGGTTCTAATCTTCAATTGGTGATATCCGGAATGAAGATCAATCTTTGAAAAGAATTTGGCTCCTTGCAACTGGTCAAACATGTCATCAATACGTGGCAATGGGTACCTATTTTTGATGGTGATATGATTCAACTCCCGATAATCAATGCAAAGTCGAATACTCCCATCTTTCTTCTTCACGAATAGAACAGGAGCACCCCAAGGAGAAGTACTAGGACAAATAAGGCCAATGTCTAACAATTCCTGCAGTTGAGTCTTTAACTCCTGAAGTTCAATAGGAGCCATTCGATATGGGGCTTTGGAAATGGGTTTTGTACCGGGTTCAAGGTCGATACAAAATTCAATTTCACACTCTGGGGGTAGGCCAAGAAGTTCTTCAGGGAATACGTCAGGAAATTTATTAGCAATAGAAATATCATTCAAAACTGACGTATTTTTGTTTAGATCTGTGACGTGAGCTAAGAAAGCTTGACATCCGTTTTTTAATAAACGAATAGTTTTGTGGCTTGAGATGACAGTGATTAATTTTAATGGTTTGGTTGCTTAAATTCACATAATAGGTTGGTTAGGAATATGAAAGCTAACAACCTTACAAAAATAATCAATTTTAGCATGATGAGTAGTTAACCAATCAATCCCTAGAATCACATCAAATGCAAGTATTTTTAATGAAATAAGATCTACAGGTAATGTGAGGGTACCAATTTGAACCAAACAAGACTTATAAACAGTGGATGTAATGAAGGTTTCTCCCAATGGAGTTTCCACAGATAAGTCAAAGTCTAATTTCTCCGGAGTCAAATTTAATCGTTGAGCGCAAGTAGGAGAAATAAAAGAATGGGTAGAACCGGTATCAAATAAAGTATAGACTTCACTAAAGTTTATGATAAGCTTACCCGTAATGACCTCATTCAGGTTCCTTGCTTTCTGGGAGGTCACTACAAACGTTCTCCCTTGCACTACCGGCTTTGACTTTTTTGGGACGGCCTTTGGTGCCTCCATCCTAGCTGAACTTATCTTCGGTGAACGACAAAATCGGGCTAGGTGACCTTCTCTTCCACAATTATAACATGCTTTGGACGGCATCACGCAGTTTGGACTGATGTGTCCCTCTCCTTCGCATTTGAATCATATGATAGGTGGTCGTTCTCCTTCCTTAACAATGGGTGCTGGTGCTGACGTCTTTCCATCATTGTTGAATCTCCTCTTCTTTAAATATCCATTCTTATTATTTTGGCCCTGATTACCACCGAAGTGATTACCATTTCTGGCCTGTTGATTCCCTCCGCGCTTGTTGTCCTTTGCTTGATGATCGCTTCTCACTAGTATTATCATTTCTTTGGTTGCTCTTCTTTTAATTACGGTGACTCGTTATCGCTCTCAATAATCGAGCCCTATTTACAACATTTGAATACAAACACAGTTTATGAGAAATAAGATATTGACGTATCTCCGGTTTCAAACCTCTTAAAAACATTCGCGTCATTCTCTCCTCATTATCAACCAAATGGGACGCAAACCAGGACAACTCGGCAAACTTGGCTTCGTACTGCGATACAGTCATGTTGTTTTGCTCCAGTTTGATGAATTCTACTTATTTCTTGTGATGAATACTTTTGGGAAAGTACTTGTCGTTGAATAATTCTTCGAACTTCTCCCAAGTCATCTTTAGTGCGGCAGGTTGAGTACGCTTTACCGATTCCCACTAGTAATCTGCCTCTCCTCGCAACATAAAGGTGGCAAAGGGAACCTTTTGCTCCTTGGAGCATCACAAGACATCAAATATCTTGGTGATCTGCTTTATCCATGCTTCCGCCTTAAGTGGTTTTGGCTCTCCAATAAACTCCGGTGGTCCCAGCTCCTTGAAGCTGCTTAAGCGGTGACCGTCCGAGAGTTTCCGAGTGTTTCCACCTACATTTTGGACAGGAGCCGCTCTCGCCTGATGTTGCATGAATTGCATAAAGCCTCTGAATATTCCATCATTCATCATTTGGTCAGTGTTGTTGTTTGAATGAAGATTGTCGCTTTCCTGATGCACATTCTCCTGATTATTGATATGTGGAGACTCAACGGTCTCCTGTGCTCTATTGCTATTCTCAACATTCTCGAATGTCATTTTCAGATACTGCCACAAAACAAGGGTTAGTTGACATGTAACATATTATCTCTAAACTCTGACCAACCAATTAAATACCAAATAAATTTAAGTAGGTCATACTAGCGAAGGAATTCCCCATCTCTCCCCTCCTAGTTCTAGTCTCACATCTTAGCCAGGAATCATATCCCTAAGCTTTGATACCAACTGTGACGCCCCCAAAAAAGCTATACATCACCTATTCTGAGTCGCCAAATACATGGTACAAATATACAAATAAAATCTTTAATACACAACAAGAGAGCTGTGAGTTTCAATACAAATATTGTCTTCTAGATAATATCCACTCTCAGAATAAGTCCTCATTACATTTATTGTCACACTATTTAACAGAATAGTGAGGACTACTAATACTATCATCTGATCCATTACTCCGTTCCCCGACTCATCCCAGCTATATTCTCATTTCTTGAAGAGAACAGTGAAAGAAAGGGTGAGCTCAACTAGCCCAGTAAGAAATATTATAACTAAGATAAAGCAGAATAAATTATCTTTAGTCTTCAATAGTGTTAAACTGATACAATATAACAAACATCAAGTTTAACTGCAGCGGAACAAGCAATCCATTAAAAGAGTCAAGTAGAAAATAAAATCTACTATCTTTTATGATTTAAAAGGTTTTTCATCACTTTTATCACCGAGACTCGACAATAAATAATCCATCATCATTGAATCACCCCGCACTACTTTCTGAAGGATATTCTTTAGTATCATGACCACAAATTATCCATGCACTACGGGCCAAGGATATTCGTGTATTCATTAATGGTCATGATCATGCCAACAACTGTCCATGAATGCACTATGGGCCAATGAAGACTTTTACCACATCATTTGTAACATTACGGTCATGATTATACCGAATAATCCTTGGTCATAATCATACCAAGTCCATCTATGTACTATAGGCCACATATGACTTTCAACAAAATATAAACATGAGGATGATGACAATGATATAAGAATTCAATAAAACAAGTTTAAGAATTAATTTATCCGAGAACCAATAACGTCCAAATTGTCGACATGATCTCGCTTTGTAGAGTAAAATTCAAGAATGCTCGAAGAATATTTCCATGAAAAGATCTTCGGATGAAGCGCAAATATCAAGGATATTCCACTAATTTCATGGAGTATAGAAGTCAAAATTTTAACCAACCGAGTATAATAAGGAATGGAATATCAAAAGAAATCACCGAGGCGTGCGATAGGCCATGCACGTGTAGGTTATTCAACAGAATAATAATTAACGGAACCAGTCCGGCGTAAAAGCGCATGCATGTGGATATTCCAAATGTAATAATAAAGACGGAATTAGGTTCGGCGTAAAATGCATGAATAGGATATTCCAACGAGAATAATAAAGATTTTAATCGGTCCGACGTAAAACGCATGCATGCGAGATGTTCCAACAGAATGATAAATAATGGAACCAGTGTCATACCTATAAAGATGCATAATGATGTTCAAATGAGAATAATAAAAATGGAATAACAGAAGAATTTCACCAAGTATAAGGTAGCCCGCGTATACATGTTATTCCAACAAAATAATAAAAATGGAATAACAGAAGTTCTCTTCATGAATAAGAAAGAAATAATACCCCTTACCGTAAAAGAAACTGGATATAAGAGTAGGAAAGTAGCAAAATACTTTTCTATAGTTTCTCTATAATTTCTCTCTCTGTAGTTTTAGTGAATTCGTAAGAAATAATGAAGGAATGAACTTCTATTTATAGGAGAATTGAAGGGTCTTGTTAATAAACGAACGCAAATGACAATTATTTACTTGATGAACAACACAACTTCACTGTTCCTACGTATCGAGACACATTTTCAAGGAGTTGGCGATGAATGTCTAGGTTTGAAAAAGCATCCCATAATCACGCCAACTAAAGCTAGCAATAGTCAATCCTCCAACCAATAAGAATAAAGAAAAATTATAAAACATATCTATATATATAATCCACACATGTTATAAACCTATATATATATAAATATAATAATAATAATAATAATAATAATAATAATAATAATAATAATAATAATAATAATTGTACTCCCCTCCCACATGAACACCATATTACCCCCCACCCGCTTTGTTTACTTGACAACATTATATATATATATATATATATATATATATATATATATATATATATATATATATACAGTAAGGATCGAGAGCATTCTCCTTAAATAGCATTCACTTAAATAGAATTCTTTTATCAAAACGACGTAGTTTTGGTCAAAACGACGTAGTTTTGGATGAACACGGTGACATTTTTGTAAATACGCGGTGGCATTGTATTTACAAAAATGCCACCGCGTCCCTCCAAAACTACGTCGTTTTGATAAAAGAATGCTATTTAAGGCGGAAAGCTATTTAAGGAGAATGCTCTTGATCCTTACCGATATATATATATACTACTCCACCATTCCCACATTCCACTCAATTTACTAGTGGAATTCCCCACACACAAAAGTACTTTCTTTCCCCACCAATTATATATATATATATATATATATATATATATATATATATATATATTATTTATTTATATATATAAATACCGAATGATTATTTTAAAAAATGGGTAAATGGGGGTCCATAAAATACATCAAAAATTATAATAAATACTTCATAAAATTACCTCAATATTTTTAACAACATTTATCATCACTATTATAATTCAATATTAATAATCCAAGGTCGCTCCTGTGAAAGAGGGGCTTTCCAATAAGGATTTCTCCCTATTGACGCTTGATTAGGTGACCAAACCTCTCCTCGATGTAACTTCTGACATCGTTAATATTGCGAATAATAATATTAATAACTTTGTCATCTCAATTATTGATTTAATAATATATAAAATATTGACAATAATTGAATCAAATAGCGTCTTGATATTATCGCAGCAATTATTGTAGCAATAATTGAACAAAACCGAGTGACTTCTCACGTAAGCATCAATAATCAATACCGCTGCTCTACTACGCAACCACGCCATTCATCGTACTTTTTTAATAATGGGTGTTTCAACAGTTAATGGTAAAACTTCCGCCGTTATTTTAATAAAATATTTTTGTCGCTTTCTCAATCCGACAATAATTCCGTTATGGGGTCCACCAATGATTGTCTTAGTTGTACGAATATTCCTTGTTAAAACGAATATTCCTGCACCAATCGAATATTATACTACAACTCACGTATTTTTGCAAAATTTATAAATATTACCCACAACTATAACATTATATCAAATTCATTCCATAATATTTAAAAATGATATTTATAGAAAAATCATCTTTATTCATAAAAGTTGGGGTCTTACACTGATATACATTAGAAAATGTCCATCACGGAATCAATCTAGATTCGTGAGATCAATCATGATCACATGATTCCTAGGCTCACATGATGTTGCAGTTTGTATGAAAGTTATAAATAGTTATATATATAAAAGTTGTAAATATATATATATATATATATATATATATATATATATACAATCAATCTTGCACGTAAGAAACTACAAGCATGATAAAAATGTAAATATATATATATATATATATATATATATATATATATATATATATATATATAAGCCGTAAATATATATAGAATCGATCATCGCCACGTAAGTAAACTTGAGCGGACGGAATGTAAATGAAAGCAATAAATGGCCACAAAGTAAACTCCGATCTGATAGAAATGTATATATATATATATATATATATATATATATATATATATATATAGGGAATGATCCATAAAGACCTATTTGCTATGGATCAAAAAATAGCATATAATATCTATACCATCCGTTTAAGAAATAAATGGTTGTGATTTGAATTGGGAACACGTCATCCGCTAGAATTACTAGCGGACGTAGGGAATGAAATAATTAGATACTTTTGCCCATTTTTAGCCCAAAAAAGTAAATCAAAATAACCAAAGGTAAACGGATCTGCGACCAACTAGGCAACGACGATCTGCGATTTGGGCGAACCTATTCAGATTTTAGAGATTTGATCTGTAAATCGACAACAAGAACACGGATCTGCGACCAACTGGGCAAAGACGATCTGTGATTTGGGCGAACCTATTCAGATTTTGGAGATTTGATCTGCAAATCGACAACAAGTTCTTGAAATTAATCATTGTTCTTCCAAACAGAATTCACAGGTAAAAATGGAATTTAATCTCCAAAATCTGAAGGTTATGGGATTCTCTATTAATTCTCTTGAACCCTAGTTTCATATTGTTTATTTTCCATGATTTTTCACGTTTTTTGAGTTGCAATCTACTTCTTCTAGGTACATTTGATTATCTCGTCTTCCCCTAATTTTTGAATTTAAACATGCCATAAAATTCTTTTTCTACAGATCGATTGTTTTTTTCATTTTTTATTTTAGATTTTCCCCAGTTAGTTTCAAAGTTATAAAATCTTGAAACCTAGATTTGTGGGAAAGATTGCATTTTTTTGGGTTCACATTTAGCACTGTTATAATCATGAGATACAAATATTTTGATTCTTATAATTTTCATTAGAGGAGGAGAACCTAAGAAATTTTAAAACAGAATTTAAGTTATTAATCAACCTTTGGTGGACTTGGAAGGAAAACACGGCCTATTTTTAACAGAAAAGCTAAAAAATAATTGAAAAATAAAAATAAATGGCCAACTTCTTAATTAAAAGTATGTTGAAATAGAAAAATATTAAAATTAGCACAAAGTAGTATGGACTAGAATTAGCACAAGTGGCAACAGGATGGGCCTATGGTAAGGCGTTCAGTATTCTTGTGAATCTTAATTACCATGACTAAAATTCACTGAACTAAACACCAATAAAGCTAACAATTTTTTTTGTGAATTTAACCGGCATGTGCCTTCAGGGACTCTAATGAGAAATTCAAGAAAGCAGGAGCAAAAGCAAGACATATATAGGCTAGTCCAAGTTGTAGGTATTATAACATTACCCCTTCTGTATTTAGTTCAAAGGTGTGCATTTTGATTATTGTAAATTTATGAGAATCTTAAAGATTTTTGTAATGGTTTTGATGCAGGTACAAACAAAGCTGACGAGCTTTATAAAGTTGGCAAAAGGACTACTGATATCATGCTAGAAATATTAAATCTCAGCAAAACTAAGATTACACCAATCGATATCATTTCAAACCAGGAGTTTACTGAGGTGAGTAAGCTGAAAGCACTATAAACCTATCTGTTTTATTTCAACTCTTCATGCAGTTTAAGGAAAATCTTTCTGGAGTATTTTTTTTGCATTAAATAAAAGTACTTGCACCCTTTCTGAAAATTGAATGTGTGTATGTGTAAGCTTGATTGCAAATGCTTATGAATATAAACTTTCTGTAACATTCCAGAATTTTAATTGTAATATTAAATATTTATTGAATTATATAAATATTTAATGGATGTGTTTATCGTTGAATAAATATTTGTTTAATTGATTTAATCTTATTTGGTAAATTATTTGTTAAATAAATAATTGATGAATTAATGAAATTATTATTATGTTGATATTTCAATTTAATGGTTAATTATTTGTATTGAGTTATGTGATTAAATGATTTATTTAATTAAATGTTATTTGAATTAATTAAATTAAATATGAAAGCTTGACTAAATAAAGTGTGATAATTAATTATATTATAAGGAGTTATTAAAATAAATTAAAGTAGTTTAATTTAGTTTTTGCCAAACAAGGCTTAAGTATTTTAATTCTTTAAATTTAAAGGGTTTTGCCAAACAAGCCTTATGGCTTTTGGATTTCTAATTTTTGAATTTAAATAAAATAAATAATATAAATAAAATAAATTAAATAATAAATATAATATAATTATAACTTATATGTTATTTTTATAACTGATATCCTAATAAGTATACGTATTATTATTATATCAGTTTTATTTTTACGCATACTTATTAGTTGTCTAGTCTAAGCCTAAGAGAAGAAAACTAAGAAGTTCAGAGAACTTGAGAGAGAATTGGAGAGGAGTCTTAAGAATTTTCACAGCAAGTTCAGTGTTTAGCAAGGTTGTGCAAGCTAATTGAAGGTAATCTCCATATTATATATATATATATATATATATATATATATATGGATGAGTTTACGGCATGAAGTTTCAAACTCTATGAATTCCAGCTTTCTGTGAATTGTGGTTATGTAATCTGTTGATGGTAATTAGATATAGTTATGATTAGAGATTATGTTTAAACAACAATTGCATGCTAAATTCATTTGATAGTAGGAAGAAAATTTGTCAGTATATGTATTTTTATGTGTTCATGAAAAGTATCGATTCTAGTGGCTAATTAGTATGTGAAATTGGAAATTGAAGCTTGTATATGTTAGTTCATTAAGAATCAAGCATAACGTAACTGGAATGAAGTGATTTGGCCAAGTATTTAATTCACAGTGATGATTTTTAGAATGAATATCAAAAATTGGGTTTTTGTATAAAAATATGAATTTTGAGAAATTAAAATAGTTTTAGTTGGTGTTAAATTGTTCTAATTGGTTGTAAATGTTAGCAAACATGTTTATGATAGTTGTATATTTATTTTATGTGTTAATTTCACTGTTTGGTGGGTGAAATTCTTGTTAGTTGGGCTAAAACGACCACTGTTCATGCCGTGTTCTGTTTTCAGTTTATGTATCGACGCAAATTGCTACCTTGCGATGCTGAGTAGAAAATGGTGCAACATTAAATGGGTCTTAAGCCTTTAGTATATAATAAGCAGCACCAAGCTTATACCACAGTTTGAGATTCTAAACTTCTAGCATTCTTTGCTGCAGATTTGGGAAAGCATCATAACATGGTCTGAAATTATGTTAGCATGTTAAATGGGTAATGTTAAGGTTAACATAACATAGTGAATTGTGGTTAGTAAGTTCAAAGTTGAAAAAATGATTAGTAAATCGAGAATGCGTTATGTGATAACTTAGTTTACACAATGAAAGTTAGACAAGTGTTGCGAAGTAAAACACTTGGAATTTTCTAAAATGTAAAGAGTAATGAAAGAATTGTGCTTCAATGATAAGTTTAGATAGAAGTGTACATGTTTTGGTATGTTAGCATATCTAATAGGTATTGTGGTTCTAAAATTATGTGTAGGTGATCGTGAGTTTAATTTTATAGCTTACGCTCAAGGCAAGTTTCTAAACCCTATCTTTTTACATTGAGTAAGTTTCTAACTCTACACTTTCGTTGAGTTAGTTCTATTTTTACATTGTGTAACTTCATTCTTTTGATTGAGCAAGCTTTTTATCTTAACTGTTATTGAATACGTCAATTGTTCCTAAAATTCATTCGAGCAAACTCTAACTCTAATGTTATTGGAAATTCTTATTTGATTGATTCATTCTAACTTGTTTACATTTAAGCAAGTTTCTTAAGTTCTATTATTGTATAATGAACGTAGTTTTTGAACTTTTGTCTCTATTATTAAATTGTTTTAATTCTTTGCATGAGTTAATACCATGTTGGGCAAGTTTTTAGGTTCCAGCTTGCTATCAGTTAATGTACGTTCTGTAATTTCATAAGACTCTAACCTTTAGCTTATTTATTGTTCAAGCAAAGGTTTAACATTTTATTCATTTTATGGAATACTTATGCTCTATAGTTATTTCAAGCATGAGTTTAATATGTATAATCAGTTCACTATGATTTTCAATTGTTCTATGTTATGTTGTTATTAAACAACTGTTGCGTTATCAAGCACTATTGATTTAGCTAGTCCTCTAGTTGATGTTCGTTAAACTTCAAATTACCTTGAAAGCGTATCCAAACCAAACTTTCTTTGGTGCGGACTTGTACTCTAAATACTGAGATGAACAACCCTATTATTATTAGGGGATAATTTACGCTTAGCGTTAAAATGTTTGTGCATAATACATTGTACGAAGGGCTGATCCCCCTAAGTACGAGGAGTCTTTATAGTCTTATGACTGTTAAAGTTGGAGTTGAAAGATTACTCACAACTGTAGACATAGTTCATGGTCTTATGACCCTCAGTTAAATATATTCCATATTTTGGATTCCAGTTTTTGATTATCATCGTTAGAGTACTATTCAATTTTAATGAACCTATTGTTGGCAGTTATTATTATTATTCTCCTGTTGATCCATTGTTATATCCAGTGAACAATTGTTTTGCTCACTCTTGCATATTTATATACTCATTGCAGCTAAAGTTGAGAAGGTAGATGAACCTTCAACTAGCAAAGGAAAGGGAAAAATGTACAAGTGATGAAGACTTGTAATTTTAATATTTGTTATGATCATGGACTTTTAAATGATGATGTGATGTAATAAATTTTATTTCTGCACTTAAATGATGTTTAAAGGTTAGAAAACCTGGGAGATAATATTTTATTAAAGTAATCATGTATGGGCAGGTTTTATTATTCAATTTTATTATGATAGGGTAGTTAGATATGAATGTTTTGATTAAGTGAATACCAAATCTTGAGGTAATGAAGTCACAAGGATTTGGGGGTATGTCATGAAGTTGGTATCAAAGCTTTAGGTTATTAACCTTAGGTGGGGAAAAGCCTTAGGAAGTAACCTTTGAAAAGATAGTGGTGATTAACTCTTATCGAGTTTTAAGGAAGAAGTAATAAAACACTTATGTGCTTATGTGTTTATAACTTATGTGCTCGTGAGTGTCGAGTAGTAATAATTAATTATTAAAACTTAAAATTTTGTTGTCAAGATGACTAATGTCGGAGAATCCAGTCAGGCTAGGGAGGGAGGACCTCAGATGCCTATAGAGGAGGAGCCTCGCGACATTCAGGTTATTTGGGAACAACTACTGCCACGGGAGTCAGCCCCGTTGGTCACAGTGGTTGAAGATGAGGATGATGATGTGGAGACGGATGAAGAGGATCCCGTTGAGTTGCCACAGGAGGATGAGGATGACGAGGACGGGGAGGAGGAGACTTGTAACGCCCCCAAAATAGGTCCATTCCATCCAACCCATTTTGAGTCGCCAAATATATGGTACGAAAAACAACTATAATTTTATTACAACAATTGTCGTGCAAAATACAACAACACATATCTTTGTGAGTTTGGCTACAAATATATACCAACTCAGAAGACGTCACAATGACACCTTACATAAAGGTATAGTCAAAAACCTGCTTTTAGAAATTAGAATCTTTGGGAAGTGCTCAAGAAACCTTCGTATACGGGAGGCCATGCTTTTAGGTTATAGTAGATATCATATACCATAGAATTATCCTCGGTTGAATCTATAGACCTAAAGAAAAAATGAGAAGATTACTATCATATTCTTCCCAATGGTGAGTCTTCTCTTGACATATCATTATCTCCACTGCTCTAATTGGGTATTATACTCCAAACAAACACCAAGATTATATAGGTAGTGCTTGTAAATATACTCAGTGAGTGGATGAAAGACAACCATGTCTTATGATGACACGAGGTTGTATGTCATTAGACATCTTGTATGATAGTGACAAAACACCCTTCCAAAGTTGGGTTCGCTTCACCCTATTTAATTCACCAAAATAACTATTAAATGATGTATAACATACAACACACTAAAGTCCTCAATAAAATTATTTTCATACTCTTTTAGGGAGAACCTCAACAACTATAGACCACCGCTTCTATTCCTCATTATCCCCGCCAACCCAAATACACTTTTATTACACCGAAAGGAATTGTGAAACAAAAGGGTGAGCACAACTAGCTCAAGAAAGAATATTATAACTAAAGATACATAAATTATCAATAGTCTTCATCAATAATAAATCGTAGATTTAGAACATATGGTAGATGATAAAACTTTTCAACCATAGTTGCGGTTGAACGAGCAATCCATTAAAATAGTCAAATAGACTATAAAGTCTATTGTCTTCTCCACGTTAAAAGTCCACCAACAATATTTTATCCTCAGAACATCAATTAACAGCTTCATTTCCACAATCATATGAATAACTCATAATCATAATTGTAATTCTAAATTCCTCTTCTCATCCGGAATGAAGATAATTTTCATCACCGCTGTCTTTACCTCAACATCAAATATCATGGTTATACCAAATCACGCCTCGCTTCATAATCATACTAATAAATTCATCTTTACACTACGCCAAAGATATTCATCAACAGCTCATCTTTACATTACAAAGCTAAAGATATTCAACAACAGTCATCTTTGTACATACGAGCCAAAGATATTCATCAATAATTCATCTTTGCACTACAAAGCAAAGATATTCAACAACAGTCATCTTTGCATTACGAGCAAAAGATATTCATCAATAATTCATCTTTTTTTCTACGCTAAGATATTCATCAATAAGTCATCTTTTGCAGACTACGAGCCAAAAGATATTCATATATCAAAGAAATACATAATCATTTCGTAAGTTATATAACAATAATTATAACCATGTTGATCAATTCACCTTTGCACTTAAGCTAAAAATATTCAATTGTAAATTCAATGGTCAAGCTGATCATACCAAATCAACAATTCAACTTTTGCACCATCGCCAAAGAGAACCTATAGTCACGATCATACCAATAATCTACCCATCTTTACACTCAAGTCAAAGAGAATATTATCATTAGGGTTATAAGAATGTTATATAAAAACAATATAATCAAAACATGGTTTTAATTTCAAGAGTAAGATTCATAAATCAACGATAATTTGGTCGGAAAAGAAACCAATTTGTCGTGAATAATACTTCGTATTCGTATTATACGTAGTCTCAGATATCGTGCGTATAAGAATCTCGATAACGAAAAAGATAAAATTTCATAATAAAATTCATATCCATATTTATAACACCTTAATCCAAATGTTATAAATCACTTAGAAGTCTCATAATCTAATATTATTAATATTATAATAATATTTTAATCATTTCTTAAACTTATAAATAATTTAATCCAATTATTTACACTTTAATAATTAATGCATTTAATCATCTAAAATGCCAAACTCATAAGATTTCATCATCATTAACCAAAACCCTCATAAAAAAAAATCAGATATACCTCATATATGATTCTCAAGCCAATAAATCATATTTTCTAATTTTCTTACTTCACATAACATATTTAATTCATTTACTCATAACTAGAACATTTTCATAAAAAATAACAAATCGGCCCAAAAATATATTTCTTTTACGGGATTTAGCATAACATAGTCCCATATTAAACATATATTTTTCTCGAAATTTTTAAAAATTTATTTACTATTTTTCATATGGCCAAAACCAATAGAATATTTAAACATTTATCATAAATTATACTTTTATCCAAAAATTCTCAAATTTACACTCAGATAATTGATATTATATAGATGTACTCTCAATAAAAATTTCATCAATTTTGGAGTTAATCACAAGGAGTTATAAATAGCTTACTTTTAAAATAGTCTTTTCTCATAAAATCCATAACTCCTAATCTATACATCCAAAAATCGCCATTTTTGGACACACTCTACAAAAAACTCATCAAATATCATTTCAAATTTTTCCGCAATTTTGAAGGTTCGTAAAAATTTGAAACTAAAAACATAATAACCCTTAAAATCCCTTTACGATCCCTTATCTCAAAAAAAGCAAGATTTAACTAGAATAATCTTTGAATCTAACTTACACCATATAGCAATACTCAAAGTATACTCAAAATACTCACAAGAATACGCCGATAATATAGAGAGAAAAAACTTCAGCTTACGGTGTGATTTTCAATTCTAACCCAAGCACCCTATTTATAGGAAAATGCTTAGAACACCAAAGCGAAAATTTAATAAAATATTAATATATATAATTTTATTCCAACGCACACTTATTTTGCTTCAAAACCTCAAATACACCAAACAACCCACCTCACAAGACTTGCATAAAAAACGTTTTTGTTATTTAAATTATTTTAAACTTTCAAAATCAATTATTTCGAGCTTCTTGAACTTCAATAATTCATAATAAATAGCCCTTTTATCGAAAATTCAATCTCGAGAGTTTTTATAGGAAATTCAATTCTCTACAACTTTACGAAGAAAAGTTTTCCAAATTCCAAATGTAAATTGATCAAAAATCCACAAGCAGACGATTTTACAAGCTATAATCAAATTTTCATTAATAATTGTGTCCACCAACACACAAAATATGTGTTAAACATTTATTACCACAAAATACTCTTCCTCCTCATATACTCATATATCCCACATTCATTATAAAAATATCACCATTATTAATATATTATTAAAATAATATATTTAAATAAATTATTTTATCGTAAAAAGACAAAATATTAATTTTCAACAATTGTCACATTAAAAATTTTCTCCATCTATGTCCACATAAAATAAATATTTTCCTCATCATAAAAATCAATAATTAATTATTCACAAATAATATTACATAATCACAATATCGACAACCAAGCGGCTCCTGTGAAAGAGGGGCTTTCAATAAGGATCTCTCCTTACTGGCCGCATTAGGTGACCAAACCTCTCCTTATGCAGAACTTTCTAGACATCGCCAATAATGTTATCCAATAATATTATTCGAGATAATATGAATTATTGCTCTGATAATGGAAAATACTGTAGTGTAATGACAATTCTTGAAACAACAAAATATAAAATATCATCAACGCAAAGATTTATTGAATCAATAAAATATAATATTGAACAAGAATTACTTTGTAATAATTATTGAGTAGTGCTTTCTTACGTAAGAATCAATAATTCAAAAATACTTTATAATACCGTGTTCTATCGCAAATGAACAACGCCAGATTACTTTACTTTACCCACCGCATTCCAACAATGTTAATCAGTAATAATTACGTTATTTATTTATAAAACTCCTTTTGTCGCTTTTCTTCATCCGACGCTTATTCTTATATGGGCCCACAAATGGTCATACCGCAGTCATTTAATATTTCCCGACAGAAAGAATATTCCACGACCAAACGAATATTCCCCGACAATAATGAGTATTTTATAACCACTTGCTTATTTTGAAAAAAATTATATATATCACCCTAAACTTTAACTTTTATTAATTTAACCATTTACTGAATAGTAATTATAAGAAAAATTGAATACTTTTATTTCATAAAATTCGGGGCCTTACAAGACTCCACTAACCTCGATAGCTGCTCGTATGTACGATGAAGTCTACGTCCGAAACGTGGAACTTCAGGATACAGTCGAGGAATTGCAAGAGATAGTAGCTGAACAACAGACTGCAATGACACAGAAAGACGATGAGATCCAGGATCGTGAGGAACGACTAACTAATGTCGAGGAGAAGCTAAAATAGACTGAAGGAGAGAAAGAACAACTGATCGAGGAGGTCGCATAACTAAAGAACAAACTGAAGGAAGAAGCTACTAAGAGGGCAAGAGCCGAAGACGCATATGAGGAGGTGTTTCAACGAGTCGGGATAGCAGTGAAAGACGCACAAGCAAGGAGAATGAAGATGGAAGAAATGAATAGAGTATTCAACACCGTGGTTAATCGAGCTCAAGATCGGGTCATGGGTTATCCAATTCAGTTCGAGACGCTGCCATCGTACGTATTAGATCGCAGAACAATATTCGGGATTATGGAGGAATAGCGTAGTAAGGCTAAGCAGTATCCTAGTAGAACATCGTAGTTGTTATGAGATTAATAAATGTTAAATAAATTATAAATCCCAAGTGTTATGTGACCTATGGGATATGATGATGATGTTGTCCTGAAACTTTTGTAGTTAAGGAAAGTAATGTAAATAGCAGTGATGATATTGTTTTATATTTTCAAAGAGGTTATGAATAAATAAAAGTTGTTAATTTATTCAAAGTGTTACGTGATTATGTGACTATTTCTTTTGTGGAGGCAAGTTAAGTAGAAATTACTTAAAAGAGTTGAATAATAATCTAATGAGTGTATTTTTAATAAAAAAAATGCCTCCCAGACGTCAACCACCACGACAGAGAACCACTGAAGGAACCAACAATAACGACAATATTGATGTTAACCCCGTTCAACAATTAGTAATTTTACTGACAAGAGCGTTGCAGAATCAACCACAGAACCAAGGAACACCGTTTAAGGAGTTCAAGGCGGTTGGACCACCTGAATTCCGTGGGTCAATGAATCCAGTCGAGGCACAGAACTGGATTATGGAGATAGAAAAGGTGTTTGATGTTGCTAGGGTAGGGGATGATCAGAAGACTGCTTTCGCAACATTCATGTTGAAAGCAGAGGCTAGTTATTGGTGGCAGGCCAATAAAACTCTTCGAGACCTATTATCTAGAGAGTTCAAAGAGTCAGCTAGAAGTGCAATTTTTGGAACTGAAGCAGGGAACGATGATGATATCCGAGTATGCCGCTAAATTCAACGAGTTGGCGAGGTTTGCTCCTTATCAAGTCAGCACGGACGAATGCAAGGCGAAGAGGTTTGAGCAGGATCAAGCCTGGGTTTAGTCAAGAGAGGTTTATGACGCCCCCAAAATAGGTCCAATCCATCCAACCTATTCTGAGTCGCCAAATACATGGTACAGAAAATAACTACAACTTTATTACTATAATTGTCGTGTAAAATACAACAACACACATACTGTGAGTTTTAATACCAACTGTGACTCATGTCCGAACTATGGACATCACCTCACAATGATACATTACATAAAGGTACAGTTAATAACTGTTTTAGAAATTAAAATCTTTGGGAAGTGCTCAAGGAAACCTTCGTACACGGGAGGCCATGCGTCTAGGTTATGATAGATATCATATGCCCACAAAATTATTCTTAGTTGACCCAATAGACCCCAAAGAAAAATGAGAAGATTACTATCATATTCTTTCCAATGGTGAGTCTTCTCTTGACATATCATTATCTCCATTGTCTCTAATTGAGAATTATACTTCAACCAAACACCAAGATTATATAGGTAGTGCTCATAGATATACTCAGCAAGTGGATGTGCACAACCCTGTCTTATGATAAAACGAGGTCTCATGTCATTAGACATCTTGTATGATAGTGGCAAAACACCCTTCCAACGTTGGGTTCGCTTCACCCTATTTGATTCACCAAATATAACTACTAAATGATGTATAAAATACAACACACTTTTCTATACTATTTAGGGAGAACCTCCACAGCTAAAGACCACCGTTCTATTCTCCTGTTACCCCCGCTCGACCCAGCTACACTCTTATTACCTGAAAGGAATTGTGAAGCAGAAGAGTGAACATAACTAGTCCAGTAAAGAATATCATGACTAAAGATAAATAAATTATCAATAGCCTTCATCAGTAATAAATCAGAGATTTAGAACATATGGTAGATGATAAAACTTTTCAACCATAGTTGCAGCGGAACGAGAAATCCATTAGAAGAGTCAAAGAGACCGTAATGTCTATTATCTTCTCCATGTTAAAAGTCCACCAATAATGTTTTATCCCTGTAACATCAATCAACAGTTCCTGTCCACAATCACGTATATAACTCATAATCATAATTGTAGTTCTAAATTCCTCTTCTCATCTAGGACGAAGATAATTTTCATCACATGTCTTTACCTGAAACATCAAAGATCATGGTTATACCAAATCACAGTTCCTGTTCATAATCATACTAATAAATTTATCTTTGCACTACGGGCCAAAGATATTCAAAGACAGGTCTCTTTACGCTACAAGCCAAAGATATTCAACAACAGGTTATCTTTGCACTATGGGCCAAAGATATTTAACAACAGGTCATCTTTGCACTACGGGCCAAAGATCTTCATCAATAATTCATCTTTGCACTACAGGCCAAAGATATTAATATCTCAAAGAAATAAATAATCATTTTAGAATTTATATAAACAATAATTATAACCATGTTGATCCTTTCACCTTTGCACTTAAGCTAAAAATATTCAATTGTAAATTCAATGGTCATGATCATACCAATCAACGATTCAACTTTCAGACCATCGGCCAAAGAGAACCCATAGTCATGATCATACCAAATAATCTACCCATCTTTACACTCAAGTCAAAGAGAAATTTCTTCACCAGGATTATAAAAATGTTATATATGATAATAAAAATAATATGATCAAAACATGGATTTAATTTCAAGAATAAGATTCATAAATCAACGATAATTTGGTTAGAAAAAGAAACCAATTTTGTCGTGAATAGTACCCCGTGAATAGTAACTCGTGAATAGTAACTCATGAATAGTAATTCATAAATAGTAACCCTGACATGAAAAAGGTAGAAATTCCACAATAAAATTCATACCAATATTGCGGTATAATGATATTGAAAGAATAACATTTCTTAAACATATAAACAATTTATTTTAATTGTTTACACTTTTCTAAATAATGCATTTAATCATCCTAAAATGCCAAACTCATAAGATTTTATCACCAATAACCAAAACCCTCATCAAAAATCTGCATATACCTCATATAGGATTCTCAAGCCATAAAATCCTATTTTCCAATTTTCTTACTTCACATAACATATTTAATTCATTTACTCATAATTAGTCTATTTTCATGAAAAATACCAAATCAGTACAAACAATTTTTTTTTCTTCTGGGATTTAGCATAATATAGTCCCATATTGAACATATATTTTTCTCAGAATTTTTAAAATTCATTTACTATTTTTCATATGGCCAAAACAGTCGAATATTTAGACATTTATCATAAACTGTACTTGTGTCCAAAAATTCCGAAATTTACAGAGTATGCTTCTATTATATACATGTACTCCCAATAAAAATTTCACCAATTTTGGAGTTAACCACAAGGAGTTATAAGGGTTTACTTTTAAAATAGTCTTTTCCCACAAAATTCATAACTCCTAATATATACATCCAAAAATTGCCATTTTTGGACACAATCTAGAAAACTCATCAAATTATCATTTTAAATTTTTCCAGAAGTTTTAAAGGTCAGAAAAATTACGAAACTGAAAAATATAATAACCCTTACAATCCATTACCTCAAAGGAGTAGTATTTCTAACTAGAATATCGGATGTAAAGTCGAAGAAAACTTGCACTGAATAGAAACTCTCTAAGTATCTAAATACTCACAAAAATACGCTTGATAATATAGAGAGAGAAAACTTATGTTTCTGGTGTGATTTTCAATTCTAACTTAAGCGCCTATTTATAGAAAAATGCTAGAACGCCAAAGGAGACTAAATAATAAAATAATATTATTATTATTCTTCCTTCTACGCAGGCAGCCCTCCAAGACCAGCCATCACCTTTGAAAAATTATCCAGCACATGTTTTCAAAATAAAACAAAAGCGAGTACCACCCAATTTTTAATAAAAATATTTTATTTTCCAAAACTTCAATAATTCATAGAAAATATCCCGTTTATCAGAAAAATACGAATTTTATATCCATTCCACACGAAATTGAATTCTCTACAACTTTGTAGCTTTAAGTTTTTCCAAATTACAGACATAAAATATCCGGAATCCACAAACGGATGATTTTTAACACCTTTTAAAATTCATAACAAATCATGCGTTAATTTTTAACGGTTCAAAATTTGTGGATATATACTCAACTTTTATATGTATAACATATCCAAAAATCACAACGATCCAACGGTCGGATTAAAATTATAACTAAGGTAATAAAGCTTTAAGAACATCAATTTGATCTTTTAATACCTCCAATCCGATAAAATACTGATAAAATACCTCAACATTAATTCCTTCATTTATAACCACATAAATAAATCCATCATTTATATCCACATCAAATAAATATTTCCTTATCATATAAATTAATAATTAATTATTCACAAATAATATTACAGAATCACAATTATGACAACCGCATTCATTCACAGGAAGAGGGCTTTCAGATAAGGATTTCTCTCATCTTGGCGCCAGAATTAGGTGACCAAACCTCTCCTTGACGTAACTTTCTAGATATTGCTAATAATGCTATCTAATAATATTATTCAAATAATATGAATTATTGATCTGATAATGGGAAATACTGTGTAGTGACAATTATTGAAACAAAATATAAACTATTAACGCAGCAATTATTGAATCAATAAAATAAAATATTGAACAGTAACTACTGTAATAATTATTGAATAGTGCCTTCTTACGTGAGGCTCAATAATTCAAAAATATTGTGCAATACCGTGTGCTACTGTGCAACCACACGTATTATTGTATTTTAACCACTAGGTATTTCAACATTGTTAACGGTAACGATTACACCGTTATTTATAAAAATTCAAACTTGTCGTTTTCTTTATCCAATAGTTATTCTGTTATGGGGCCCACAAATGACTGCGCCTTCGTACGGATATTACCGACAAAAAGAATATTCCACGACCAAACCAATATTCTCCGACAACAATAAGTATTTTATAGCCACTTGCTTATTTTGAAAAAAATTCACATATCATCATTAACTTTAACTTTTTATCAATTTAACTATTTACTAAATAGAAAAATTGAATACTTTTATTTCATAAAATTCGAGGTCTTACAATCTCCCCTCATGAAATTTCGTCCTCGAAATTTACGTACCTGGTATTTCAAAGAGTTGAGAATACATTGCTTTCATTTCAGATTCCATCTTCCCTGTCATCATGATTTCTCCATTGCTCATCTCCTGTATTTCAGATATCATTCTTGAATACAGCTTTAAAACAAAGGTTAATTTACATATCACAATTTGTCAACTTAAGTAGGAAAATTCAGCTTAGGTAGGACACACACTAGCAAAGGATATTACTCGTCTCTCCTTTCCTAGTTCAAATCCTGGATCTTCGCCAGAGATCATATCCCTAAGCTTTGATACCAACTGTGATGCCCCCAAAATAGGTCCAATCCATCCAACCTATTCTGAGTCGCCAAATACATGGTACAGAAAACAACCACAACTTTATTACTACAATTGTCGTGCAAAATACAACAACACATATACTGTGAGTTTTAATACCAACTGTGACTCGTGTCCGAACTATGGACAGCACCTCACATTGATACATTACATAAATGTCAAGTTAATAACTATTTTAGAAATTCAAATCTTTGGGAAGTGCTCAAGGAAACCTTCGTACATGGGAGGCCATGCGTCTGGATTATGATAGATATCATATGCCCACAGAATTATCCTTGGTTGACCCAATAGACCCCAAAGAAAAATGAGAAGATTACTGTGAGACCCCAGATTTTATCAATAAAGATTTAAATTTTGTCGAAATAATTTTTCAATATTATGGTGTGAATTTGAGATAATATTATAGTTGTGGGTAGTATTTATAAATTTTGCAAAGTATACAAGTGGTTATGTTATATTCGATTGGTCAGGGAATATTCGATTTAGCAGGGAATATTCGTACAATGGCTCAATCATTGGTGGACCCCACAACAGAATTATTGTCGGATTGAGAAAACGACAAAAATATTTTATTGAAATAACGACGGAAGTTTTACCGTGATATCTTGTTGAACTACTTTCGGTAGTAAAAGTACGATGTACGTGTGGTTGCATAGTAGCACACGGTATTGATTATTGATGCTTATGTGAGAAGTCACTCAGTTTGATTCCATTATTGTCGATTAATAATGTAAGACCCCAAATTATTAATAAATGAAATTTATTTTCCTCTATTTATTATTTTGAAATAGTAAGGGTTGATTTGATTAATGTGGATAGTTATGGGTAAAATACGCAAATATTTTGAATAAGCAAGTGGTTATAAAATATTCATTATTATGCTGAATATTCGTTTGGTCGTGGAATATTCAGATCTTTGGGAATATTCGCATGACGACGGCCAGCTTTTCATGCGGGCCCCATAACTGAAAAGCGATTGGATGAAGAAAACAACAAATATAAGTTGTTTATAAATAACGGCGTAGTTATTCTGCTATTATCTTTGTTGGAATACACGGTGGTTAAAACACACTAATCTGGCATTGTTGAACAAGAAGACACCAGTATTGCACCAATTATTGATTCTTACGTAAGAAGGCACTACTCAATAATTGTTACGATTATTGCTCAAAGATTTTTATTGATTTAATAATTTCTGCGTTGATATTTTATATTCTTTGTTGTTTCAATAATTGTCATTACACAAGATTTTTCATTATCGAAGCTATAATTCATATTATCCTAATAATATTATTAGATAACATTATTGGCGATGTCTAGAAAGTTACATACAAGGAGAGGTTTGGTCACCTAATCATACGCGCAAGATGAGAGAAATCTTTATTGAAAGCCCTCTTTCTTTAACTATCAGTCATTCTTTCACAAGATCTTGTGATTCTGTAATATTATTTGTGAATAATTAATTATTGATTTATATGATGAGAAAAATATTGATTTTATGTGGATATAGATGGAGAAAAATTTTCAAATGATAATTGTTGAAAATTAATATTTTATCATTTTTGATAAAATAATTCATTTAAATATATTATTTTAATAATATATTAACGGTGATATTTTATAATGAATGTGGGATATATGAGTATATGAGGAGAAAGAGTATTTTTTGTGGCATTAAATGTTTAACACATATTTTGTGTGTTGGTGGACACAATTATCGAATCAAAATTTGATTATACCAGTAAAATCACCCGTTTGTGGATTTCGGTCAATTTCATTTTGGAATTTGGAAAAACTTTCTTACAGTAAAGTTGTAGAGAATTGAATTTCCTATAAAAACTCACGAGATTGAATTTTCCGATAGAAGGGCTATTTATTATGAATTATCAAGTTCAAGTTCAAAATAATTGATTTTTGGAAGTTTAAAATGTTAAATAATAAAAACATTTTTGTTTGTTTTGTGGGCTACAACATGTGCATAATGAAATGAGATCGATCTAGAAAGGTGGGCGTAGAAATCTTAATATATATATTAATATTATATTAAATTTTCGCTTTGGTGTTCTAAAGCATTTTCCTATAAATAGGGTGCTTTAGGTTAGAATTGAAAATCACACCGTAAATCAAGTTTTCTCTCTATATTATCGAGAGTATTCTTGTGAGTATTTTGAGTATACTTTGAGTATTGTTAGACGGTCTGAGTTCCTTCAAAGACTATATGCGGATTCCAAATTAGAAGTACTAATCTTTCGAGGTAAGAGATGTTATTTTCTTCTCGAATGATATTATTTCTTCAATATCATTATCTTTGAAATATTAGTTGGAACTTTTTATCAAATTTGGAACTTTTTCATGCTATGGGGTTACTATTCATGAGTTCTTATTCACGATTACTATTCATGAGTTACTATTCACGAGTTACTTATTCACGAGTACTATTCACGAAGCGTGAAGATGTTTTTTTTTGAAATTTCTATCTTTTGGTATCGGAGTTACTATTCACGATACTGACGGTCTTATTCACGATACGACACTATATTCACGAATCGACACTTATTCACCGAAAAATGAAATTTCTTCTTTTCGTCTAAAATATCTATTCGGATACTAGCTTTGATTGTATCCATGTTTTGATCATTCTTGAATTTTACACCACTATGATTATTTTTGAGGTATTGTTGGACATGGATAAAACAAAGTACGAATCCTTAATCCTTAATCCTTGTCATTTTGTTTCATTGGATTCGCTTTCTTTAAAAATATTTTCATCATCCTCGGTCTTAAATGATGATATTATCGAATATCTTTGGCCAGGTGCAAATATGAATGATTTCTTGATGAATATCTTTGGCCCATAGTGCAAAGATGAACAGTGTTGAGATGAACATGATCGATCGATGAATATCTTTGGCCGTAGTCTGAAGATGAACAGTGTTGAGATGAACACGACCGATCGATGAATATCTTTGGCTTTGTGGTGCAAAGATGAATATTTGATTCGGATATATATTGATTGATGTTACGAGGATAAAATATCGACGATGAACTTTTAAATTCATATATAGAAGATAGTAGTTTACATTCTCTACTTAACTCTTCTAATGAATTATTATTTCCACTGCTTGAATATTGATTTAAAATTTGTTGTCTATTGTATTCTATTAGATTTTTCCCGTTGAGACTAACGATAATTTGTTGTATATTATCTTAGTCATAATATTCTTTATTGGGCTAGTTGAGCTCACCCTTTTCTTGTTGTTCCATTTTTCTTCTCGTGAGGCGGCGAAATGTAGCGAGTACTAGTGGGGGTATAGAATGAAGGTTCTAAAGAGAGTTGTTTAGTAGTCCTCACCATTTTGTAAAATAATGTATCAATAATTATGATGGGAATTTATTTGCGTGTGGATATTATGCAGATGGCAATATCTCGTATTTAAACTCACGGTTTATATGTTGTAATAATAAAGTTGTAGTTATTTACGTACCATGTATTTGGCAACTTCGAATGGGTTGGATGGAATGGACCTATTTTGGGGGCGTCACAAATAATATGAATTATTATAATGAAAATGACGCTTTTGTTTTATTAGTATTATTAACGTAATAAAATGCGAAACATCTTTTATATAAAATGTAATACTTTATTAAAGTTATTCTATAAATAGAATATATTATATTTTATTATGCATAGTGTTGCGTAGTGTTTTGCATAGTGTTGCATAGTGTTTGCATAGTAAAATGTTTTTATATAAATAAAATATATGATATTTTATTTAAAAGATTTTAACTAAATATGGACCGTCGATTAAAGTAAATCAATCTGGACCGCTCATGGATTAATTACTATGCATTCTATTTTCCTATAAATGAAGCTCATTCCTTCATTATTTTCTTACGAATTCACCAAAACTCTGTAGAGAAATTATAGAAAGAAGCTATAGAGAGAAAATCGATAGAGAAAGAAGAAGAGTATTCGGTACTTCACTACTTTGATATCCAAAGTGTCTTTTACGGTAAGGGGTATTATTTGTTGTACCGTGTAAAGAGGTGTTATTCTTTCTTATTCATGAAGAGAACTTACATTATTCCATTCATTATTATTACATTGGAATAACTTTGTAAAAGTGGTATACCCTATACATAACTTTTGTATATGCGGCGTACACCCTATACTTGGTGAAATCCTTATATTATTCCATTCTTATTTATTACATTGGAATAACTTTGTATCTGTGAAATCCCTATACTTGGTGATCTTCTTCATTATTCCATTCTTTATTATTTTGTTGGAATATCACATGCGTGTGTTTTTTACCCGACACAGTTCCATTGTTTATTATTCCGCATTTATTATTACATTTGGAATATCTTGTGCGTGTGTTTTACAGGACTGGTTCCATTGTTTATTATTCAAACATTTATTATTCATTGGATCATCCTGTCTTGTTGTGAATTTCACGACTTCGGTTCCGTTATTATTATTCTATTGGAATAACTGCCTACATGTGAAGTACCGCATGCATGGTGATTTCTTTTGTTATTCCATTCTTTATTATACCCAGTTGGTTAAAACTTTGACTTCTATACTCCATGAAATTAGTAGAATATCTTTGATATTTGCGTTTCATCAAGTATCTTTTCATGGAAATATTCTTCTGATTATTCTTGAATTTTACTCTACAAAACAGTATCATGTTGACAATTTGGACGTTATTAATTCCTGGATAAAATAATTCTTGAACTTGTTTTATTGAATTATTATGTCATTGTCATCATCCTCATGATATATTATGTTATCTTTGGCTTACGTGCGTAGATGAACTTAACTATGATTATTATGACCACCATTGCTTGTTATAAATGATGTGATAAAAGTCCTAAGTGGCTGTAATGCGATGATGGATAGTTTTTGGTATGATTATGACCGGGGGTGATTCTAAGTATAGTCGTGACCATTGATAATTTGATGAAAATCTTTGACCAGTGGTGCGTGGATGATTAGATATTGTGGTTTATTCATTAAACCGAGTTTTAGTGATAAAAAATTTATGAAAACCTTTTAAACCTAAAAGATAGTAGACTTTATTTTCTACTTGACTCTTTTAATGGATTGCATATTCTGCTGCAGATTAAACCGGTTTGTCTATTGTATTTTATCGGTTTAACATCTTTGTTGAAGGCTAATGATAATTTATTCTCGCATTATCTTAGTCATAATATTTCTTCTTTGGGCTAGTTGAGCTCACCTTTTCTTTCACCGTTTCTCTTGAAATGAGAACATAAATTGGGACGAGTCGGGGAGCGGAGTAATGGTCCGAGAGGATAGCATTAGTAGTCCTCACTATTACGTGAAATAGTGTGATAATAGTTGTAATGAGGACTCCTTTTGAGTTTGTATAATATCTAGTAGACAATATTTGTATTCAAACTCACGATTTATGTCGATTATACGGCGACGCTTATATTAGTAAGTTGTATTTGAATTTATGTACCATGTAAGTGGCGACCCAAGATGGGTGACGTATACCTAATTTTGGGGGCGTCATACAAATATCGAGCTTAGGGATATGATCCCAGGTGAGATGTGAGATAAGAACTAGGAGGGAGAGAGAGAAATTCTTTCGCTAGTATGACCTACCCAAGTTTATTTGGTATTTAATTGATCGATTGAGTATAGGGATAAAATGTGATATATTAATTAACCCTTGTTTTGTGGCGGTGTTTGTATTTAGATGTTGTGAATAGGGCTCGGTTATTGGAGCGCGATAATGAGTCACCTCAACCAAAAGGTAACGACCAACAACACGATAATAATCATACCCCACAGAATTCGACCATCGAACAATGTTGACCATCGTGGGAGAAATTATCATGCCAAGAATGGTAACCACTTGTGGTAATCATGGCGAAGATAATAGAAGTGAAAATTTCAAGAAGAAAGGTCATTTAGCTCGATTTTGTCGTGCACCAAAGTCAAGTCCAAATTTGGGGCGGTGGCACCAAAGGCGATATGGACAAAACAAAGTCGGTGGTTTCATGAAGAGCGTTTTTCATGACTTCTTAAAAAGCAAGTGACTCGAACGAAGTTAGCACGGGTTAGTTAATTATAAATTCTTGCAAAGTCTATACCTTATTAGATATCGGTTCTACCCATTCTTTTATCTCACTTGCTTGCGTTCAACGTTTAAATTTGACTCCGGAGAAGTTAGACTTTGACTTGTTGGTTGAAACCTCGTTAGTAGGAGCCTTCGTTACCTCCACTATTTTTTTTTAAATCTTGTTTGATTCAAATAAACACTTTCACATTACCTGTCGATATTATCTCTTTGAAAATACTTGCCTTTGAGGTAATTTTTGAAAACGATTGATTAACTACTCATTATTCTTTTTGTAAGGTTGTTAGCTTTCATATTCCTAACCAACCTGTTATACGAATTCAAAGTAACCAAACCCTAAAGTTAATCACTATTATATCAAGCCATAAGTAAAGAGCCCCGATCTTTTCGTTGTTGATTTCCTTGTGTGGAATGCATCGAGGCCAGACTTTCTCTAGGCGATATCATGAAAGAAGATGGCGAGTTGATAGGCATCATTATGAGGTGCTATCTAGGTTAAAGGATAGAAGTCACAGTTGGTATCAATGTGACGTATTATCCAAGTTTTGGATGAGAATCACAGTTTTGAATGATATTTCTTTCATTAATAAATTTCTTGACGTATTCTTGAAGACTTTCTAGCCTACCCTAGGCGTGAGATCGAATTTTGTATTGACCCAAAGATAAAAACCCATTTCTTAAACCCTCAAATATTTCTTCAACTAAAAGGATCTGTTTACGTGGATTATGATGAAAGTCATAATAAAAGCATTGGACTAATGAAAATCATGGATATACGTGGTAATAGTAAGTGTTATAATGAGTTATGTTGGTTATTATGAGAAAACATGAAAGTTTCTTAGAAATCACAAAGAGTTGAAAATCGATTTTGTGAAAAGCGTAACATGAAATTCAATTGACCATATCTCCTAATATATTTTGAATTTTTGAGTGTGGTCAAGTCCTAGAGTTAGATCTATGAGTTACCTAACTAATCCAAGTGGAATTACTTTGGAAAAGGTGTTGTATATTTTTGTGTGGACTGATTTTAGCAAAGGAGTGCAAAGTCAAAAAACCAAAAAGTTCTTTCGCCATGATTTTAGAGGGGCTGTTTGGCCACTAAATTTATGTGAAAAATTCTGGCCTTTTGGGACATGAAAATATATGTTATAAAGTACCTCCTGTCCAAAAATGAGTTCATTCTGACTTAAAATGAGCAAGTTATGACCATTTCAATATTTAGGTTTTTTCGACAAAAAATGATATAACCGGAGTTCTACAACTCAGATGACCATGAAATTTTAATCGGAGGCTCACATTAACATGTGTAAGGTCCCGCCAAGATTTGGGAATTTCTGGAGTTAACCTTGAGGTAGCTAATTTCTTAAGGAATTAATTAGAAATTGATTTTTGAAAATAGTAAATGAATTTTAAAAATTTTGAGAAAAATGTATGTTCATTATGGGACTATATTATGCTAAATCCCTGAAAAGAAATATATTTGGGACTGATTTGGTATTTTTCATGAAAATAGTTTAATTCTGAACATATGAGTTAAATATGTTATGTGAAGTAACAAAAGTTTGAAAATAGGATTTTATGGCTAGAGAATCCTATATAGAGTATATGCATATTTTTTTTTTTGATGAGGATTTGATAATTGGTGATGATATCTTATGAGTATGACATTTTGAATGATTAAATGCATTATATGGTAAAAGCGTAAACAATTGAAATAAATTGTTTATAAATTTAAGAAGTGATTAAAAAATTATTATAATATTAATGATATTAGATTATAAGATTATTAAGTGATTGATAACATGGGGATATTCTTGAATCCTGGATAAATTATATTATAAATGTTTAATATTTATCCTTTATCTCATTTGATTGATTCTTTATATCATTGACATGATCCTCATGCTTATATTATGTTGAAAGTCATCTGTGGTTCACGTGCATAGATGGACTTGGTATGATTATGACCAGGGATTGTTCGGTATAATCATGACCGTAATTGAAAACACGATTATTCGTGGTCGTGATACTAATGAATACACGATTATCTTTGGCACGTAGTGCATGGATAATTTGTGGTCGTGATACTAATGAATACACGATTATCTTTGGTAGTAGTGCATGGATAATTCGTGGTCGTGATACTTAATGAATATCCTCGGCTTTTGTAGTGCGGGGATGATTCGATGATATGGATTAATTATTGAACCGAGTCTCGTGAATGAAATATTAATTCATGGATGTGGTAAAAGTCATCTTTGGTAGTAGTGCATTGATAGACTTGGTATGATTATGACCACGGATTATTCGGTATATAATCATGGCCGTCAATTGAAAACACGAATATCCTTGGCGATGAGTGCATGGATAATTCGTGGTCGTGATACTATTAAAGCTGCGTCTCAAAGATTATTGGTTTTACGATTGTATATCTTTGCTTTGTAGTACAAAGATGAATTGTTAATAAATATCTTTGGCCCGTAGTGCAAAGATGAATTGTTAATGAATATCTTTGGTGGGATTGCAAAGATGAATTTAATGTTTTTAACGATAAAGGTATTCAAGGTATCCTCACCTCTTATCATACCAGTGCGTACCCTAATTTCGAGGCGAAATTCCATAAGGAGGGAGATTGTGAGACCCAGATTTTTATCAATAAAGATTTAAATTTTGTCGAAATAATTTTTCAATATTATGGTGTGAATTTGAGATAATATTATAGTCGTGGGTAGTATTTATAAATTTTGCAAAAGTATCGCAGTGGTTATGTTATATTCGATTGGTCGAGGAATATTCGGTTTAGTAGGGAATATTAAATACAACTACTCAATCATTGGTGGACCCTACAATGAAATTATTATCGGATTGAGAAAAACGACAAAAATATTTTATTGAAATAACGGCGGAAGTTTTACTGTGGATCTTGTTGAACTACTTTCGGTAGTAAAAGTGCGATACGTGTGGTTGCATAAGAGCACGATATTGATTATTGATGCTTATGTGAGAAGTCACTCGGTTTGATTCCATTATTATTTATTAATAATATGAATTATTATAGCGATAATGACGTTTTGTTTTATTCGTATTATTAACGTAATAAAATGCGAAACATCTTTTATATAAAATGAATACTTTATTAAAGTTATTACATAAATAGAATATATTATATTTTATTATGCATAGTGTTGCGTAGTGTTTTGTATAGTGTTTTGCATAGTGTTTGCATAGTAAAATGTTTTTATATAAATAGAATATATGATATTTTATTTAAAAGATTTTGCTTTAAATATGGATGAGTCGATTAAAGTAAATCAATCTGGACCATTCATGGATTAATTACTATGCATTCTATTTTCCTATAAATAGAAGCTCATTCCTTCATTATTTTCTTACGAATTCAATTGAAACTCTGAGAGAGAAATTATAGAGAGAAAGGCAGAGAAAAATCTATAGAGAGAAAGAAGAAGAAGAATTCTACGTACTTCACTACTTTGATATCCAAAGTCTTTTACGGTAAGGGGTATTATTTGTTGTACCCATAAGGGGTGTTATTCTTTCTTATTCATGAAGAGAACTTCATTATTCCATTCATTATTATTACGTGTGGAATAACTTTAGTAAAAGTGGTATACCCTATACATAACTTTGTATGTACGGCATACCCCTATACTTGGTGAAATCCTTATATTATTCCATTCTTATTTATTACATTGGAATAACTCATATACGCTGGAATCCCCTATACTTGGTGATCTTCTTCATTATTCCATTCTTTATTATTCTGCTGGAATATCACATGCGTGTGTTTTACAATTCGACACAGTTCCATTGTTTATTATTCCGCATTTATTATTACATTGGAATATCACATGCATGTGTTTTACACCTGACACAGTTCCATTGTTTATTATTCAAAGCATTTATTATTACATTGGATCATCCTCATGGTGTGAATTTCACGACACGGTTAAGATTATTATTATTCTATTGGAATAACTGTACACATCTGATCCGCATGCATGGTGATTTCTTTTGTTATTCCATTCTTTATTATACCCAGTTGGTTAAAACTTTGACTTCTATACTCCATGAAATTAGTAGAATATCTTTGATATTTGCGTTTCATCAAGTATCTTTTCATGGAAATATTCTTACGATTATTCTTCTTGAATTTTACTCTACAAAACGATTATCGTGTTGACAATTTGGGCGTTATTAATTCTGGATAAAATAATTCTTGAACTTGTTTTATTGAATTATTATGTCATTGTCATCATCCTCATGATATATTATGTTATCTTTGGCTTACGTGCATAGATGAACTTAGTATGATTATGACCAGGGATCATTCGGTATAATCATGGCTTGTTATAAATGATGTGATAAAAGTCCTCGATTGGCTCAGTAATGCGATGATGGATAGTTTTTGGTATGATTATGACCGGGGGTGATTCGGTATAGTCATGACCATTGATAATTTGATGAAAATCCTTGGCCGTGATGCGGGGATGATTAGATATTGTGGTTTATTCATTAAACCTGAGTTTTAGTGATAAAAAATTTATGAAAACCTTTTAAAACCTAAAAGATAGTAGACTTTATTTTATACTTGACTCTTTTAATGGATTGCATATTCAATTGCAGATTAAACTAATTGTCTATTGTATTTTATCGGTTTAACAACTTTGTTGAAGGCTAATGATAATTTATTACGCATTATCTTAGTCATAATATTTCTTATTGGGCTAGTTGAGCTCACCTTTTTTCACTTCCTTCTCTTCGTGAAATGAGAACATAGTTTGAGACGAGTCGAGGAACGAGTAATGGTCCGAGAGGATAGCATTAGTAGTCCTCACTATTCGTGAAATAGTGTGATAATAGTTGTAATGAGGACTCCTTTTGAGTTTGTATAATATCTAGTAGACAATATTTGTATTCAAACTCACACGCTTTATGTCGTATTATACCACAGCAGTTATATTAGTAAGTTGTATTTGAATTTATGTACCATGCAAGTGGCGACCCAAGATGGGTGACGTATACCTAATTTTGGGGGCGTCACAATTACTATCATATTCTTTCCAATGGCGAGTCTTCTCTTGACATATCATTATTTCCACTGTCTCTAATTGAGAATTATACTTCAACCAAACACCAAGATTATATAGGTAGTGCTCGTAGATATACTCAGCAAGTGGATGTGCACAACTGTAAGACCCCAACTTTTTGTAAATAAAGATTTAATTTCTCTATTTATTATTTTGAAATAGTAATGGTTGATTTTATTAATGTGGTTAGTTATGGGTAAAATGCGCAAATATTTTAAATAAGAAATTGGTTAAAAAATATTCATTGTTGTCGAGGAATATTCGTTTAGTCGTGAAATATTCTTCCTGTCGGGGAATATTCTTACGACGGCGCAGTCTTTTGTGGGCCCCATAACGGAAAGCGATTGGATGAAAAAAACGATAAGTATAAGTTGTTTATAAATAACAGTAGTAGTTATTCACAGATTATCTTTGTTGGAATACCGGTGGTTAAAACAATGTAATACGCGTTGTTGCACAATGCACGCATATTGCACCAATTATTGATTCTTACATAAGAAGGCACTACTCAATAATTATTACGATAATTCTTGTTTAATATTTTATTTTATTGATTCAATAATTGCTACATTGATATTTTATATTATTGTTGTTTGATAATTGTCACTACACATATTTTTCCATTATCGGATCAATAATTCATATTATTTGAATAATATTATTAGATAGCATTATTGGCAATGTCTAGAAAGTTCTGTCTAAGGAGAGGTTTGGTCACCTAATTGCGTGCCAGTAAGAAGAAATCCTTATCGGAAAGCCCCCTCTTTCTTAGGAACGGCCTGGTTGTCATTATTGTGATTATGTAATATTATTTGTGAATAATTAATTTATTGATTTATATGATAAGAAAAATATTTATTTATGTGGATATAAATGGAGGAATTTTTTAGAAAAGTGGCAATTGTTGAAAATTGATATTTTATCTTTTCTGATAAAATAATTCATTTAAATATATTATTATATTTCAATAATATAATAATGGTGATATTTTTACAATGAATGTGGGATATATGAATAAATGAGGAAGAAGATTATTTTGTTAAAAAAAATATTTAAAACATGTTTTTTTATGTTTGTGGACCCCATTTCTTGACCAAATTTGATTATAGCACGTAAAATCGTCTGTATATGGATTTTCGATAAATTTACATTTGGAATTTGGAAAAAATTAAACTTACAAAGTTGTAGAGAATTGAATTTCCTATAGAAGGACATAAGATTCAATTTTTTTTTATAAAAGGACTATTTATTATGAATTATTGAAGTTCCGGAATAATTAATTTTTGAAGTTTTAAATATTTTTTTTAATAAAAAAAAATTTTTTTTTTCATTTTGTGGGCCTCACTAATTATGTAAAAAGTGTGAAATCAGGTTGGTAAAAAGTGGGCGTAGGAAATTTATACAAATATATTAATATTTTATTAAATTTTCTGCTTTTGTGTTCTAAGCATTTTCCTATATATATGGTGCTTAGGTTAGAATTGAAAATCACACTAGAAACTGAAGTTTTCTCTCTCTATATTATCGAGCGTATTTTGGTAAGTATTTAGATACTTTGAGTGTTGCTATACGGAGCAAGTTCCCTTAGCACTATATCCAGTATTCTAGTTAGAAGTACTGTCTTTTTGAGGAAAAGGATGTTATTTTTTTATAAATGATATTATTTCTTTCAATATCATTATACCGGAATATTGGTAAGATTTTTCTTGTGAAATTCTTATCTTTTTATGTCGGGTTACTATTCATTCTTATTCATGAGTTCTTATTCACGATTTACTATTCATGAGTACTATTCACGAAGCGTGATAATTTTTCTTGTGGAATTTCTACCTTTTAGTGTCGAGAGTTACTATTCACGTATACGACATTTATTCACGTATCTGACACTTATTCACGAATACGACACTATTCACGAAAAAATTAAATTTTCTTTTACGTGTCCAAGATTATACATTATGGTTCCTATCTTTGATTGTATCCATGTTTTGATCTTTATTTTTGAAATCTGCTCCTGATAGTTTATTATGGAGTATTTTTGAACATGGATAAACCAAAAATACGAATCCTTACTATTTGTTCTTTTGTCTCATTTGGATTCGTTTTCTTTAAAATATATTTTCATCATCCTCGGTCCTAAATGATGATATTCTTTGATATCTTTGGCACATAGTGCAAAGATGAATGATTTTATGATGAATATCTTTGGCTAGTAGTCAAAAGATGAGCAGTGTTAAGATGAACATGACCGATGATTAATATCTTTGGCACATGGTGCAAAGATGACTATTTGATTCAAGATGTATATTGATTTATGTTATAGGGATAAAATATCGATGATAGACTTTAAAATTCATAGATGATAGTAGATTTCATTTTCTACTTAACTCTTCTAATGAATTATTATTTCCGCTGTAGTTGTTGATCTAAAACTTGTTGTCTATTGTATTCTATCAGATTTTTCCCTGTTGAAGACTAAGGATAATTTGTTGTACATTATCTTAGTCATAATATTCTTTACTGGGCTAGTTGAGCTCACCCTTTTCCTTTTTGTTCCATTTTTCTTCTCAGGAGACGAGAATATAGCGGGAACTAGTCGGGGTGTGGAGTAATGGTTCAAGACAGTTGTTTTAGTAGTCCTCACTATTTTGTAAAATAGTGTATCAATAATTATAATGAGGACTTATTTGAGTGTGGATATTGTCTAGAAGACAATATTTGTATTTAAACTCAGTTTATGTGTTGTCGTATTTTGCACGACAATTATATTAATGAAGTTGTAGTTGTTTCTGTACCATGTATTTGGCGAGTCAGAATGGGTGATGTATACCTATTTTGGGGGCGTCATAGTTTGTATCAGAGCTTAGGGATATGGTCTCTGGCGGAGATAGGAGAATAGAACTAGGAGGGGAGAGACGAGTAAATCCTTCACTGGTGTGTCCTACCTAAGCTTATTTGTTATTTAATTGGTCGGTCATATTATAGGGATAATATGTGGCATGTCAATTAACCATTGTTTTGTGACAGTAAAATGGCATCTAAAGATGTTGAGATAAGCAATGGAGCACATGAGACCGTTGAGTCACCACTTGATCAATACCGAGGATAAGGAAGGCAATAACCCTCACATAAACAATAACACCAGACCAAATGACGAGCGATGGTATGTTTAGGAACTTTCTAGAATTCATACAAAACCAAACAAGAGAGACTACTTTGTTCAAAATACGAAGTGGAAACAATTGGCAACTCACGGATGGTCACCATTAAGCGATTCGAGGAGTTAGGAATGGCCATTGGAGTTTTGGGAAAAGCCGGAACCACTTACTGGCGAGAGACATGGATAAAGAAGATCACTAAGATATTTGATGTCTTGGGATGCTCGGAGGAGCAAAAGGTTCCTTTCGCCACCTTCATGTTGCGAGGAGAGGCGATTATTGGTGGGAATTAAGTAAAAGCGTGCTTACTCGACTGCCATGCTTGAAGATGTCTTGGGAGAAGTTCGAAGAATTGTTCAACGACAAGTACTTTCCCGAAAGTATTAAATCACATGAAGGAGGTAGAGTTCATCAAGCTGGGAAGCAAAACATATGAGCGTGTCGCGATCTGAAGCTAAGTTTGTCGAGTTGTCCCGATTTGCATCCCATTTGGTTGATAATGAGGAGAGAATGGCGCGAATATTTACTGCGAGGTTTGAAACCCAAAATACGTCGATACCTCATTTCTCAAAAACTTTGTTTATATTCGAGATGTTGTGAATAGGGCTCGATTATTGGAGCGCGATAATGAGTCGGCTCAATGAAGAATAATGACCAACAACTTCGATGATAATCGTCTTAGGGTGGCAGCGATCGTCGAACAATGATAACCATCGTGGAGGAAATTATCATGCGAAATGTTAACCACTTGATTGGTAATCATGGCGAATAATAGGAAAGGTGAGTCAGTGGAAATTTCAAAAGAGAAGATTCAACAATGACGGGAAGGCGTCGGCACAACACCAACAACGAATTCTAGGGAGGAGAAAGACCGCCGGTTAGATCTTACGAGATCACGGAGAAGAGGGACACATAAGTCCAAGCTGTTCACAACCTTCAAGGTATGTTTTAGTTATGGAAAAGATGGTCATATATATAGCTCGAGATTGTCTGTAAGCGAAACCAAGTCCAATGAGGATGGTGACTCAAAAGTTTGTCCGGACAAGTTAAAAGTCATCGGTTCTTGGAAGAGCATTTTTCGTGACTTCTCAAAAAGCGAGTAACCGAACGAAGTTAGCACGGTTAGTTAATCATAAATTCTTGCGAAGTTTATACCTTATTAGAATCTGGGTTCTACCCATTCTTTTATCTCTCTACTTGTGCTCAACGTTTGAACTTGACTCTCGAGAAATTAGACTTTGACTTATTTGATGAAACTCCATTTAGGAGAAACTTTCGTTACATCCATTTGTTTATAAATTTTGCTTGATTCACATTGATACCCTCACCCTACTGTTGATCTTATATCTTTAAAAATTCTTGCATTTGATGTGATCTTAGGGATTGATTGGTTAACCACTCATCATCTTGCTAAAATTGATTGTTTTTATAAGGTTGTTAGTTTTCATATTCTAACTTGAACTTTGTTATGCGAATTCAAGCAACCAAACCACTAAAGTCGATCAACTTTCATATCGAAGCCATAAAGCCATTCGTTTATTGAAAAGCGGATGTCAAGCTTTCTTACCCGTGTCATGGACTTGAATACGTCGATTTGAATAATATTTTGTTGTTAGTGAATTTCACGACGTATTTCTGAAGAACTTCTGCCTACCCCGGGCGCGTGATATTGAATTTTGTATTGACTTTGAACCCGGTACAAAACCCATTTCTAAAATCTCATATCGAATGGCTCTATTGAACTTGAGGAGTTAAAAACCTAACTACTGAGTTGGTACCTTAGCCTCTGTCTGGTGACTTCTTTGTGGAATACATTGAAACCGACTCTCTCTGTAGGGGATGTCGTATTCGATGCGGTGGTAAATCGATAGGTGCCATTGTGACGTGCTATCCAAGATTGGGATATGAGTCACAGTTGAGAGCAACCTAAGTCAGTAATCGAAATAAGTAGCTTTCTAGGCTTAGCTGGTTACTATCGGAGATTCGTGGAAGGATTTTCTCGAATCGATACTCTATTAACTCAACTGACTCGAAAAGATACAAAATTTGAATGGAGCGAGGAATGTGAGAAGAGCTTACAAGAACTCGACATGCGGCAGACGACTTGGCTCGAAACTTGTTGAAAGATTACGACCATACCATTCAATACCATACCATTCAATACCATCCGGAAAAAAATGAGCGTGGTAGTAGCGCGTGTTGAGTAAAAGATCGTATGCGTTTATGAGTGCGATATTGTTAACACAAAGACCCATTTAAATGACTTACGAAAATGGAGATAGAGTTAAAGATTCCAAGAACTGCGTGAAGATAACGAATATCGATTAGAATCGACTTTAATCGATAAATTTAAAAGTTGCTCAAGCTACTGGACACAGAGTTGATGAATATGAAGAAGAAGATGCGAGAAGTCGTTATTCAGCGAGCGAATCGGTGATGTGAGGAAAGCTCAAACCTTGATTTATTAGTCCATTTGAGATTCTCGATCAGTAGGAATGCTGGCTATAGACACATTTACACGCCAAGTATGGCGTGTTCATAACGTTTTTCGTATTTCGATGTTACGTAAATATGTGGACGACCCGAACCACATTATTGAGTTAGAACCAGATGAGATAGCCGAAGATTTAACGTACGAGGAAGTACCAGTCAAGATCTTGGATATGAAGAAGCATGTCCTACGCACAAAGGTTATACCGTAAGTTAAGGTTTTGTGGAGGAACCATGCTATTGAAGAAAAGACATGGGACTTGGAATCAGAAATGAAAGCGAGGTATCCTCACCTTTTCGAAATACGAGGTACGTACATCAATTTTGAGGACGAAATTTCATAAGGAGGGGAGGTTGTAAGACCCCAACTTTTTATAAATAAAGATTTAATTTCTCTATTTATTATTTTGAAATAGTAATGGTTGATTTGATTAATGTGGTTAGTTATGGGTAAAATGCGCAAATATTTTAAATAAGCAATTGGTTATAAAATATTCATTGTTGTCGGGGAATATTCGTTTGGTGGTGGAATATTCTTCTTTGTCGGGAAATATTAAATGCGACGGCAGCGATCTTTGTGGGCCCATGTAACGAAAAGTGATTGGATGAAGAAAATGACAAGTATAAGTTGTTTATAAATAACTTGCGTAGTTATTCACAGATTAATCTTGTTGAAATACCCGGTGGTTAAAACACGATGTCTACACGTTGTTGCCGCGATAGCACACGATATTGCACCAATTATTGATTCTTACGTAAGAAGGCACTACTTAATAATTATTACGATAATTCTTGTTCAATATTTTATTTTATTGATTCAATAATTGCTACGTTGATATTTTATATTATTGTTGTTTTAATAATTGTCACTACACATATTTTCCATTATCGGATCAATAATTCATATTATTTGAATAATATTATTAGATAACATTATTGGCAATGTTTTGAAAGTTACATACAGGAGAGGTTTGGTCACCTAATTTCTTGGCGCCCGATGAGGAGAAATCCTTATCTGAAAGCCCCTCTTTCTGAGGAGCGGCTTTGATTGTCATTATTGTGATTACGTAATATTATTTGTGAATAATTAATTTATTGATTTATATGATAAAAAATATTTATTTATGTGGATATAAATGGAGGAATTTTTTAGAAAAGTAACAATTGTTGAAAATTAATATTTTATCTTTTACGATAAAATAATTCATTTAAATATATTATTATATTTCAATAATATAATAATGGTGATATTTTTACAATGAATGTGAGATATATGAATAAATGAGGAGGAAGAGTATTTTTGTTACAAAAAATATTTAAAACATATTTTTCATGTTTGTGGACCCCATTTCTTAACTGAAATTTGATTATAGCCTGTAAAATTGTCCGTATGTGGATTTGGTCAATTTACATTTGGAATTTGGAAAAATTTAAATTTACAAAGTTGTAGAGAATTGAATTTCCTATAGAAGGACATAAGATCCGAAATTTTATGATAAAAGGGCTATTTATTATGAATTATTGAAGTTCCGGAATAATTGATTTTTGAAGTTTTAAATATTTTTTTTTAATTAAAACGTTTTTTTTTTTTTGTAGGCCTCACTTAACATGTGCAAAGTCTTTGAAATCAGTTGGGAAAAAAAAGTGGGCATAGGAAATTTTATAAATATATATAATATTTTATTAAATTTTTTGCTTTGGTGTTCTAAAGATTTTCTATAAATAGGGTGCTTAGGTTAGAATTGAAAATCACACGAAAATCAAGTTTTCTCTCTATATTATCGGCGTATTTTTGTGAGTATTTAGATACTTTGAGTGTTGCTTATCTGGTGCAAGTTCCTTGACCTTATATCCGATATTCCGGTCGAAATCTTGTCTTTTTGAGGTAAGGGGTGTTATTTTTTATAAATGATATTATTTCTTTCAATATCATTATCTTTTAATATTAGTAAGATTTTTCTTGTGAAATTCTTATCTTTTCATGTAAATGGTTACTATTTATGAGTTCTTATTTATGAGTTACTATTCACGATTCTTACTATTCAGATACTATTCACGAAGCATGATAATTTTTCTTGTGGAATTTCTACCTTTTAGTGTCGTAGAGTTACTATTCACGTATCGACATTATTCACGTATCTGACATTTATTCACGAATCACGACACTATTTACGAGAAAAATTAAATTTTCTTTTACGTGTCCAAGATTATCTTTATGGTTCCTATCTTTGATTGTATCCATGTTTTGATCTTTATTTTTGAATTCTGCTCCACAATAGTTTATTATGGAGTATTTTTGAACATTGATAAACCGAAGTACAAATCCTTACTATTTGTTCTTTTGTCTCACTGGATTCATTTTCTTTAAAATATATTTTTCATCATCCTCGGTCCTAAATAATGATATTACTGAATATCTTTGGCCTGTAGTGCAAAGATGAATGATTTTATGATGAATATCTTTGGCCCGTAGTGAAAATATGAAAATGTGTTGAGATGAACATGACCGATTGATTAATATCTTTGGCATGTAGTGCAAAGATGACTATTTGATTCAAGATATATATTGATTGATGTTATAGGGATAAAATATCGATGATGGACTTTTAAATTCATAGATGATAATAGATTTCATTTTCTACTTAACTCTTCAAATGAATTATTGTTTTCGCTGCAGTTGTTGATCTAAAACTTGTTGTCTATTGTATTCTATCATATTTTTCCCTGTTGAAGACTAAGGATAATTTGTTGTACATTATCTTAGTCATAATATTCTTACTGGGCTAGTTGAGCTCACCTTTTCCCTTTTTGTTCCATTTTTCTTCTCAGGAGACGAGAATATAGCGGGAACTAGTCGGGGTGTGGAGTAATGGTTCAAGACAGTTGTTTTAGTAGTCCTCACTATTTTGTAAAATAGTGTATCAATAATTGTAATGAGGACTCCTTTTGAGTTTGTATATTTGTCATTAGACAATATTTGTATTTAAACTCACGATTTATGTGTTGTCGTATTTTGCACGACAATTGTATTAATGAAGTTGTAGTTGTTTACATACCATGTATTTGGCGACTCGGAATGGGTGATGTATACCTATTTTGGGGCATCACAACATAGCTGAAATCTAAGATCCATTAGAGTCAAAAGCTTTTCATGTTTATCTTCTCCATGTTAAAATCCACCATCTTCTCCATGTTTTATCCACCAACAATGTTTTATCCTGTAACATCAATCAACAGCCTCACATCCCACAATCACATATATAACTCATAATCATAATTGTAGTTCTAAATTCCTCTTCTCATCTAGGGCCGAAGATAATTTTCATCATGTCTTTACGAAACATCAAAGATCATGGTTATACCAAATCACGATTCATGTTCATAATCATATTAATAAATTCATCTTTACTACTGCCAAAGATATTCAACAACATGTCATCTTTTGCACTACTGGCCAAAGATATTCAATAATGGTCATCTTTGCTTTCACGGGCAAAGATATTCAACAACAACAGTCATCTTTGCATACTACTACGCCAAAGATATTCATCAATAATTCATCTTTTACTCTGGTAGAAAGATATTAATATCTTAAAGAAATACATAATCATTTCGAATTTATATAAACAATAATTATAATCATGTTGATCTTTTTTCACCTTTGCTTAAGCTAAAAATATTCAATTGTAAATTCAATGGTTAAATGATCATACCAACCAACGATTCGACTTTTGCACTTCTTGGCCAAAGAGAAGCCATAGTCATGATCATACCAATAATCTACCAATCTTTACACTCAAGTCAAAGAGAAATTTCTTCACCGGGATTATAAAAATGTTATATATGATAATAAAAACAATATGATCAAAACATGAATTTAATTTCAAGAATAAGATTCATAAATCAACGATAATTTGATCAGAAAAAGAAACCAATTTTGTCGTGAATAGTACCCCGTGAATAGTAACTCGTGAATAGTAATTCATGAATAGTAACCCCGACATGAAAAATGTAGAAATTCCACAATAAAATCTATACCAATATTTCGTTATAATGATATTGAAAGAATAACATTTCTTAAACATATAAACAATTTATTTTAATTGTTTACACTTCACTAAATAATGCATTTAATCATCCTAAAATGCCAAACTCATAAGATTTCATCACCAATAACCAAAACCCTCATCAAAAATCTGCATATACCTAATATAGGATTCTCAAGCCATAAAATCCTATTTTCTAATTTTCTTACTTCACATAACATATTTAATTTATTTACTCATAATTAGTCCATTTTCATGAAAAATACCAAATCAATACAAATAAATTTTCTTTTAAGGATTTAGCGTATCATCAAATCTATATTGAACATATATTTTTCTCGAAATTTTTAAAATTCATTTACTATTTTCATATGGCCAAAACAAATTAGAATATTTAGACATTTATCATAAACTGTACTTTTGTCCAAAAATTTCAAAATTTACAGAGTATACTTCTATTATATACATGTACTCCCAATAAAAATTTCACCAATTTTGGAGTTAACCACAAGAAGTTATAAGAGTTTACTTTTAAAATAGTCTTTTCCCATAAACTTCATAACTCCTAATATATACATCCAACAATCACCATTTTTGTCACTGTGACGCCCCAAATCCGTGTAATCATCGATTACAGAATTTGATGCTCACGATACAACATACACCATCATCTAACTAAGTAAACCTTAACAATAAGGAATAATAATATTAACTATTACATAAATAGTCGAAACAAAATCCCAAGTCTTAACAACCTTAAAACATACTGGAACTTAGTCTTAGCGTTTATCGCTACAATACACATATGCGGAAATAATTATTTTATTACATAACCATTAGCATCACTTCATCTTGGACTTTCCCTTGTCCTTACAGAACCTCTGAGACTTCTCATCCTTAATTGAAAGGTTTAAACAAGAATGAGTACAAATTGCCCAGCAAGTATATGGAATAAATGGGAAATATACATCGGGATAAGGGCATTTGAATTACTAGATCTCAACAAATGAAAGATTATCAAGTGTTAAAGAAGAACATCGAGAATAAGAATTTAAGAATTTTCAATATCATACTAAGGGGTGTAAAATACCCTGAACATATTTTCTTTCATCAAAAATCATCAGACGGTTTAACATTCCAATAGACTGTAAACGGTCTCTGCAAGTACGCCAGATGATCAGCCCATTGTACCCTACATTGTGAACATGTATTAAGTTTAAAATGCATAAGCATAAATGGGACTGTTTGTCCGATATCCGTTTTTCTCGTTCATTCGGGTTGTTCATCTTAGTAATCATGCGAGACCTCGCCAAGGCAACTTGGATTGGTAAACATTCAATAGCTTCGAAAGATGTGTTTTAAATCATTTTTCATCAATAATAACTAGCCGGAACCAAAGGCTAGGAACATACATAGAAACAGTTCTATGATAACATGAAACTTAAAAGCATAGCCGTTAGAATAATAACTGAATAACCATTGAAAAGCTTACAAGATAATTGGAGTTTGTATGACTTTTCAACGAAGAAACTTGCACGAATAAATAACTAACACAAGTCCAATACTTACCCTTACTGCGCTAATATTAGTAAGGATTTAATAAATACCCAAAAGAAATTAGGGTTAGGAAACTTGCCTGATAAGCCTGCTACAATTAACGCTAGCGATTAACCTTCACATAACCTAATCACATGTGTCTCGTTAATCATCATTCATACACAATCTAGTTTGAAGTAAAAGGGTCTCCTATTGGATATGCTATAAACATCATAATAGAATATATTTAGAAAATATATGCCACCCATTTTAGATATCATAGGCATTAAAAGAACTTAAAAATGCCCAAACATAACAGTTTTTACATTTTTTTTCTCAGCTTTACCATACTTCGCTAAAACAGTCATAACTAATTCGTTTTAAAACATTTTTGAGCAATTCTTGCGCCCACGCGAAGCTAACTTCTGGGGCTACAACTTTCGTTCATGGACCATCTTCAAATTCCAAGTACAAAATTCCAGAAAATCCGTGCAAGGAGACTGCTCCGAATTTGTTGGACAGATTTGACGCAACTACTTTGAAAAGTCATAACTCCTTGCTCCGAAGTCGGAATTAGTCCGTTCCGGAGTCTATGGAAAGCTTATTCAGTGTACTATAATAACCCAAAAGCCCAAAATTTTCTGGAAACTGTAGCTATCCCCGAATTTGTCCTTAGGGTCAGCAGTTCACAATTTTTTTCGGTTTCTAACATGTTTATTTCGCGACCTTACGATTTTCATATCTCGCTCAATATAGCTTCGATCCGAATGAAATTTGGACATGTTATACCTCATGCTACATACTATTTTACAGAATTATTACATGCAACAAATGGATTTTCTAAGACATGATTTCGAGTGACCAAAAATCCTGAAAAATCATGCAAACTAGTTTAACCCAACTTTTGAGAAAATCATGATTTTGATTCTAGCATGCATGGGTTTGATTCCAATTATCCAGACCACTTCTAATAACATATATACACATGTTACAACCATTCAATTCTCTAACTTTTCATGTTTTCATCAAATTAGCATCTAAGAGGCATTTTATCAAATAGCTAGCATACATGGCATGATTTCTTGACTTTTTATGAATTAGAGCATGTACTAAACCAGAATTTTCACTCTCTACTACCACATATCATAAACAAACCCTAGAATGACATTACAAAGTCAAAAAAAACCATCTACCATGTTTATACATTAATTTTCTTTCTAGTTTTCTCATAACATAAGAAATGGTTTGAAGCTTACCTTTTGGACGAAATTTCCTCTTGGTTTAATCTTGCTAGAGTCTCACCCCTTTACCTTGCTAACTCCTTTGCAACCCCGTAATTCTTAGGCCACCTAGCACCACTCTCAACTCCCAATATTTTTCTCTCACGTAGAATTTTCTTTTTGCAAAGTGAAGAAGTAGTTGGGAAGGAAAACATGTATATGAGAGTTGATATAACTTGAGCCCCTCCCATTCGTAACTCATTCCGACCATCAATTGCCTTCATTAGTCTAGCTAATTAAATAGGGGAAGTGGGAGTTTGAGAAATTGAAGAGTTTTTTTTTTTTTAAGGAATAAAATGAAATACTCCCTTCTTGGCTATCATGCAATATACGTATGCTCCTCTCTTGTCCCAATTTGATGGTCACCAAGTACCCCAGCTGCTGATCTTGTTATATGAAAATATTATTTAACCTTTTAATCAAATAATAATTTTGACCGTTTTGCCCTTCATAGTCGAATGTGTTCGATACTTATATCGATTCCTACTAAAGTCGACGTCCTGAACGTCATGGGACTATCCGTTTCGTCAAACTCAACTTCAAAATTTCGTAGTTGACTTTTTCCCTGAAAAAGTCAACCGGTTGACTTTAACCAAAAAGTCAACCGTGATACATTTTTGTGGTTACAGTCTATCCTGACTAATTTCGATGTTTCGGACTCAAATACGCAGACCGCATCTCTAAATTCCGCTCCAAACAAAAACTCATATTTGTAAGTCATCCCACGAAATTAATTAGAATTAAATTCCATCCTTAACCAATTTAAATAATTGGCCTAACCGTATCAACCATTAATATGCATCTTATCACATAACATATAATAAAATAAATAATTCATCTAAAATATAATTTGTCATCTAAAATAATTGTCACGTAAGAATTTCACATAAGTTTGTTTATTGAAATTGTTTAATTACATGGAAAAATCTAGGATATTACATTCACCCTCCTTTATAAGGATTAGTCCCCTAATCATTACACATCAAACAAACAGTTAGGGTAGTTTTCATCATTTTCTCCTCGAGTTCCCACGTAGCCTCCTCGGCGTTGTGGTTCCTCCATACTACCTTAACGAAGGTATTATTTTATTTCTTAACACTTGTTCTTTTCTATCAATTATACTCCTTTGGAACCTCTTACGTAAGTTAAGTCTTTTTCAAACCTGAATAGGTTCATACTCTATGACATGCTTGTAGTCCCCTTATATGGTCTTAAGACCGAAATGTGGAATCGTTATGTATATGTTCTAGCTCTGGAGGTAAAGGCTCGTTTCATAAGCTACCTCACCGGCTAGTCTCGAAACTTCAAAGGGTCCTATGAATGCAGGACTAAGTTTTCCTTCTTCCCAAATCTCATTTTCCATTTCCAAGGTGATACTTTCAAAATCACATAAGTCTTAGACGTCGAAGTCTCGTTGTTCTTAGGTGTTGATCGAAGATATTTCTTCATCGATCCCGGCCGTCACTAGCCTTCGCTCGAATAGTTTTGATCACATCCGCAATCTGCTTGTACCAATTACGGCCTGGCGGCAATGGCGTTCTCTACTTCATCCAAACACAATGGCGTTACGCATTTCCTTCCATATAAAGCTTCATAAGGTGGCATCCCGATGCTCGCATGGTAGTTGTTGTTGTATCTGAAATTCCACCAACGGTAGGTGGTCATCCCAACTCCTTTGAAATCCATCACATGTACTCTCGGCATGTCCTCTAACGTTGAATAGTTCTCTCGCTCTGCCCATCTGTTTGAGGATGATCGCGGTTTTCGAACCTCGAATCGTTCCCATGCGTTCTTGAAAACTTCTCCAGAAGTTCGCTGTGAACCGTGGATCGCGATCTGACACAATTGAAACTGATACACCGTGCTTGGAAACGATCTCTTTGATATAAAGTTTAGCCAACTGATCCAAGGTATATCTGATCTTGATTGGCAAGAAATGCGCTGACTTGGTCAATCGGTCAACGATCACCCACACTGCATCGTAACCCTTCTGCGTAGTTGGAAGTCCTACCACAAAATCCATCGTGATATGCTCCCACTTCCATTCCAAAATTTCTAACGGTTGAAGTAACCCGCTCGGTTTCTGATGTTCCGCCTTGACCATTAACGTTAAACACTTTGGCGGCGCTTCTCTGCGACTTCTCTTTTTTCATATTGGGCCACCAATAATGTTGACGAAGATCCCGATACATTTTGTGCTTCCGGATGGATTGAGTAACTTGAACTATGAGCTTCTGCAAGATTTCTTCCTTTAACTTTCGATCTGGCGGCACCCAAATTCTCTCCTCAAATTTTAACGAGACCATCACCACCCATGTTGAATTTAAGCTCCTCTCCGTCGGAAATTCTTTTCTTCATTTTCTCACATTCTTCATTCTGCCTTGTGCTTCCTTTGATCTTGTCCAATAGAGTCGGACGAACCTCCACTGCGAACAATTTCCCATCTGGCTCTCTCGGCCTCTTTATCTCTAGCTCCAAACTGGCCATCTCCTTGATTAACTCCTCCTGAGCTGTTAGCATTGCCAATCTACCCTTGCCGCTTTTTTCGCTTAACGCATCCGCTACCACGTTCGCTTTCCACGGATGATTCAAAATATCGCAATCGTAATCCTTTATTAGCTCCAACCATCTCCTCTGCCTCATATTTAACTCCTTTTGCGTGAAAATATACTTCAGATTTTTATGGTCCGTGTATATTTCACTCTTCACACCATATAAATAGTGCCACCAAATCTTGAGGGCGAATACTACCGCTGCCAATTCCAAGTCATGGGTAGGATATCTCTTCTCATAATCTTTCAACTGGCGCGATGCATACGCAATGACTTTACCATGTTGCATAAGCACACAGCCAAACCCCTTGTGTGACGCATCACCGAAAATTACGAAGTCACACAGTATCGTCAGTAACGCAACAACCGCAGGTGCCTCACTCGATCTCTTCTTGAGTTCTCGAAAACTCTCTTCACACTTCTCGGTCCGGATAAACTTCACCGACTTCTTCGTTAAATTCGTCGATGTTCTCGCTTATCTTGAAAAATCTTGAATGAACCACTTTGTAGTAGCCTTCGATCTAAGAAACTTCTTACTTGGTCGGTGTCTTTGGTTGTTCCCAATTCTGAACCGCTTCCACCTTTGTTGGATCCACAGAGATTCCGTCCTTGTCGATCACGTGACCCAGAAATTGAACTTTTTCTAACCAGAACTCGCACTTCAAAAATTTTGCGTATAATTTATCCCTTCTCAATGCTTCCAATACTAATCTTAAATGTTCAGCATGATCTTCGTGAGTCTTGGAAAAGATCAGGATATCATCTATGAACACAACTACGAATTTATCTAAATACTGTTTGAATACCCGATACTTCATGTCCATAAACACTGCTGGCACGTTTGTTAACTTGACGACATTACGAAAACTTCGTAGTAATGAAAACGAGTTACGACAACTATCTTAGGTACATCCTCCTTTCTCACCTTCAATGGTGATACCCCGATCCTCAAATCGATTTTGGAAAAATATTTTGCTCCTTCAACTTGATCAAACAGGTCATCTATCCTAGGTAACGGTGCTTGTTCTTGATCGTCACCTTGTTCGACTCTCGATAATCGATCATAGTCTCATCGACCCGTCCTTCTTCTTTACAAACAACACTGGTGCTCCCCAAGGAGACACACTCGGTTGAATATACTTCTATCCAACAATTCCTGCAACTAGTACCATCAGCTCCTTCAACTCTGCCGGTGCCATTCTGTACGGGGCTTTCGAGATCGGCGCCGTTCCCGGTACTAAATCTATAACGAATTCGACCTCTCTATCTGGCGGAAGACCTGGCAATTCTTCCGGGAATACATCTGGAAATTCATTCACCATAGGTATCTGTCCCATTTCTAACCCTACTTTATGAGTATCGACGATATGGGCCAAATAACCTACACATCCATTTTTTAGTAACTTCCTCGCTTGCATCATCGTCAGACAGCTCGAGAGTCTTGGCGACCTACTCCCATAGAACACTACCTTCGACTGCTCGGGAGTCTTAAGGTTTATACACTTTTTCTGGCAATCTATCATCGCTCCATGGTTAAATAACCAATCCATCCCTAGACCTACATTAAATTCTCCTAATTGAATTGGGATTAAGTCCACAGGTAACTTATATCCCCTGATATCTACAACGCAATTCCTATGGACATGGTTAACGGGAATGACTTCCTTATTAGCAACTTCTATATTCATAGGATATTCTAATTCTTCCTGAGGTAAGTTTAGTCGTTCGGAGAATTTATGCGAAACGAAGGAACAAGTAGCACCCGAATCAAATAATATGTAAGCAAATATATCATTGATCGGAATGATACCTGAAACCACGTCCCTGGATGCAACCGCATCCTGAACCATCATGTTGAAAGTCCTTGCTGTTGGTCAATTCTGAGTTGGTGGTCCACCAATTGTAAGAGTTCCACCGCTTGGTCCCCTCCCTCCATTTCCTCCTGCTGAGTTTTTCTTTGGGCAGCTCCTCGCCTGATGATCTAATGCTCCACAGTTGAAACATCCATTTCTCTTGATGCGGAAGCGGTTGGGAGAGATGTGCCCCTCCGCCTTGCAATTAAACAGACATTCTTCCCTTTTAGACATGCCCCCAGTGATTCCTTCCACACTCCTTTTGCGCCCTCGATCCTCTTTTTTTGCTTCCCCGATTTGCCCCAGGGTTTCTCGAGTTGACATTATTGTTGTTGTTGTTATTATTGTTGTTCTTCCACTTCCTCTTATTTGCACCAATTCTGTCTTCTTTTGCCTTCTCCATGGTTTCCTCCTTGATCTTCTTCTTTCTCTCCTTGTTGAACTTCATTAGGGCTTCACTTCCGCCTCGTGATTATAGCTTTCTCCGGAGAGTCATGGCTGTTAAATCTGCGACCGAAAAGTCTTTGTATAGCCATGGTTTGAGGCCTTGCTCAAACCTCCTCGTCTTCTCTCTCCTCGGTGTTGACACGATGAGGTGCGAACCTCATGACTCGTTAAACTTTGCTGCGTGACGTCTTCTGATGCAAATCATATCTTCTTGTTTGACTCTCAGGAATCGCATCTCATGCGACTCTGCCTACTAACAGAAAATAGTTCTCAAAAAGATTTTCTTGAACCCTTCCCAAGGTATCACACCTTCTCCAGCTCGGGTCTGATTTGCCTCCCACCAGTAGTTGGCTTCACTTTTCAGCATATACGTGGCGAAGATAGTTTTCTGGTCGTCTCCTACTCGGGCGATAGCGAATGCCTTTTCGATTTCCTTAACCCAAGTTTGGGCTTGATGGGTTCTGTAGTTCCTTTGAACTCAGGTGGTCCCGCTTTTGAAGTTTTAAAAAAGTGTGCCACAGGGGCCCTTGGAGGTTATTGACATTCGGGGTTCGATTTTGAAGTGCCCCCACTAACATGTCTACAAAGCTGCGTATAGGTTGGTGGATCCCCGAAAGATTCTGGTCGACCCCTCGGGTGCTTGGCGGCGTCTTCTTCCTCTAGCCATCTATCTGCTCAAAATGAACTTAATATTATTCTCTCATAATTTACTCTACAAGATATAAAATTGTAAAAAGCCGAACCATCACATCACATACTTAAATAAAATCATATTTATTTATAAACATAATACTCAAAGTATTTCATCGTTTTATGGCATTCGCCATTTACATCACGTGGCATCAATCACTTGGTAAAAAGCGAAACCAAGCTTTTTATTACATAGATAAGCATTTTATTTGCTACTAGGAAAAAGTTTATCATAATAACTAAAGACCACTTTAATGGCGTCCTCATACTCCTCATCCGCTATCTCTTTCACCATCTCTCGGCTTATAACTTGCGGCGGACCAAGGCGCTCCTCATGTGGAAAGTGGCGCACCCTATCTTGGAACCTTCCATGTGCCGACTTAAACACGTATTTCATCATGTCTATCTTAACCTTCTTGTCTCTAACTTCTCCCTCCAACTCTCCTGCTAGCTTTCACATTTAACATGGTCTCTTCTCTCATCTCCCGTAAAGTGGTAATAATCTACTTGTCAAATTGGAGACTCAATCCTCGACTCCAACCCATTAATGGTATGTCCCAAGTGGATTACGATAGCATCCTCTCATCCTTGACTTTAATCGACTTACGGCCTTCAACACATGACTTGTCGGCCGGATCTCCATTCCTAATTACGGGTGGTCCACCATGCTCTCAAAGAAAGTTGCGACTTTGTTGTTCCCCACGATCTGACTCCTCTAACTCGTGGACCTTGTCGTCCAGTTCAACGATCCTGTCCATCAACTCATCCAGCATAGTGTCTTCAGGTACCTCCTCGAGGTCCTCCTCGGGCTCCTCTTCCTCTTCCGGATACTTCTCCTGATTACGACTCATTTCTTGCCTCAATTATAGGCTCAGTGTAAACTGCTACTACTAATCTTTCTCACTTACTACATGAATATCTCTAACTTCCTCTTCTCCTGACATCCTATAATCAAAACACAAAGCAACTCAATTAGAAAAATAGATATTGATTTTGTTTTTAGAAAATAGATTTGACACTACACGTATAACTCTATGTGAGTTCATCTCCTATCATCTCCACTAACTCTCTCTAAGTTATAGCCCAAGGTTCCCCACCTAAGGTTTATAACCTAAGGCTCGATACCAACTCATGACGCCCCCAAATTAGTGTAATCATTGATTCTGAACTTGGTGCTCACGATCTGACATACACCATCATCTAACTAAGTAAACCTTAACAATAAGGAATAATAATATTAACTATTACATAAATAGTGAAACAAAATCCCAAGTCTTAACAACCTTAAAACATCTTTGGAACTTAGTCTTAGCGTTTATCGCTACAATACACATATCTTGAAATAATTATTTTATTACATAACCATTAGCATCACTTCATCTTGGACTTTCCTTGTCCTTGCGAACCCTCGGACTTCTCATCCTTAAGCTGAAAGGTTTAAACAAGAATGAGCACAAATTGCCCGAAGAAGTATCTGAATAAATGGGAAATATACATCAGGATAAGGGCATTTGAATTACTAGATCTCAACAGTTGAAAGATTATCAAGTGTTAAAGAAGAACATCAGGAATAAGAATTTAAGAATTTCAATATCATACTAAGGGGTGTAAAATACCCTGAACATATTTTCTTTCATCAAAAATCATCGACGGTTTAACAATCCAATAAATCGTAAGCGGTCTCTCTAAAATCGCTTGGTGATCGACCCATTGTACCTACATTGTGCACATGTATTAAGTTTAAAATGCATAAGCATAAATGGGAATTTATTTGCACGACATCTGCTTTTTCTGTTCATTCGGGTTGTTCATTTTAGTAATCATGCGAGACCTCACCAAGGCAACTTGGATTGGTAAACATTCAATAACTTGAAAGATGTGTTTTAAATCATTTTCATCAATAATAATTAGCGAAACCAAAGGCTAGGAACATACATAAAAGCAGTTCTATGATAACATGAAACTTAAAAGCATAGTCATTAGAATAATAATCGAATAACCATTGAAAAGCTTACAAGATAATTGGAGTTTGTATGACTTTTCAACGAAGAAACTGCACGAATAAATAACTAACACAAGTCCAATACTTACCCTTCTTTGCGCTAATATTAGTAAGGATTTAATAAATACCCAAAAGAAATTAGGGTTAGGAAACTTGCACGATAAGCTGCTTTCTGATTAACGCTAGCGATTAACCTTCACATAACCTAATCACATGTGTCTCGTTAATCACCATTCATACACAATCTAGTTTGAAGTAAAAGGGTCTCCTATTGGATATGCTATAAACATCATAATAGAATATATTTAGAAAATATATGCCACCCATTTTAGATATCATAGGCCCCCAAATGAACTTAAAAATGCCCTAACATAACAGTTTTACATTTTTTTTCTCAGCTTTACCATACTTCGCTAAAAACAGTCATAACTAATTCGTTTTAAAACATTTTGAGCAATTCTTGCATACCACACGAAAGCTAACTTCTGGGGCTACAACTTTCGTTCATGGACCATCTTCAAATTCCAAGTACAAAATTCCAAAAAATCCGTGCAAGGAGACTGCTCCGAATTTGTTGGATGATTTGACGCAACTACTTTGAAAAGTCATAACTCCTTGCTCAAAGTCGGAATTAGTCCGTTCAGAGTCTATGGAAAGCTTATTCAGTGTACTATAATAACCCAAAAGCCCAAAAGTTTTCGAAACTGTAGCTATCCCAATTTGTCCTTAGGGTCAGCGATTTACAATTTTTTCGGTTTCTAACATGTTTATTTCACGACCTTACGATTTTCATATCTCGCTCAATATAGCTTCGATCCGAATGAAATTTGGACATGTTATACCTCATGCTACATACTATTTTACAGAATTATTACATGCAACAAATGGATTTTCTAAGACATGATTTGAGTGACCAAAAATCACGAAAAATCATGCAACTAGTTTAACCCAACTTTTGAGAAAATCATGATTTTGATTCTAGCATGCATGGGTTTGATTCCAATTATCCAGACCACTTCTAATAACATATATACACATGTTACAACCATTCAATTCTCTAACTTTTCATGTTTTCATCAAATTAGCATCTAAGAGGCATTTTATCAAATAGCTAGCATACATGGCATGATTTCTTGACTTTTTATGAATTAGAGCATGTACTAAACCAGAATTTTCACTCTCTACTACCACATATCAGAAACAAACCCTAGCATGACATTACAAAGTCAAAAAAAACCATCTACCATGTTTTTACATTAATTTTCTTTCTAGTTTTCTCATAACATAAGAAATGGTTTGAAGCTTAACTTTTGGACGAAATTTCCTCTTGGTTTAATCTTGCTAGAGTCTCACCCCTTTGCTTGCTAACTCCTTTGCAACCTCCAGAATTCTTAGGCCACCTAGCACCACTCTCAACTCCCAATATTTTTCTCTCACGTAGAATTTTCTTTGCAAAGTGAAGAAGTAGTTGGGAAGGAAAACATGTATATGAGAGTTGATATAACTTGAGCCCCCTCCCATTCGTAACTCATTCCAGCCATCAATTGCCTTCATTAGTCTAGCTAATTAAATAGGGGAAGTGGGAGTTTGAGAAATTGAAGAGTTTTTTTTTTTTGTTTAAGGAATAAAATGAAATACTCCCTTCTTGGCTATCATGCAATATCGTATGCTCCTCTCTTGTCCCAATTTGATGGTCACCAAGTACCCAATTTGCGATCTTGTTATATGAAAATATTATTTAACCTTTTAATCAAATAATAATTTTTTTACCGTTTTGCCCTTAAGTAGTCGAATGTGTTCGATACTTATATCGATTCCTACTAAAGTCGACGTCCCGAGCGTCATGGGACTATCCGTTTTCGTCAAACTCAACTTCAAAATTTAAGTAGTTGACTTTTCCCCGAAAAAAGTCAATGATTGATTTTTTAACCAAAAAGTCAACTGTGATACATTTTTGTGGTTCTGATCTATCCCGACTAATTTCGACGTTTGAGACTCAAATCGCGGACCCGCATCTCTAAATTCGCTCGAAACTCAAACTCATATTTGTAAGTCATCCCACGAAATTAATTAGAATTAAATTCCATCCTTAACCAATTTAAATAATTGGCTAACTAGTATCAACCATTAATATGCATCTTATCACATAACATATAATAAAATAAATAATTCATCTAAAAATAATTTGTCATCTAAAAATAATTGTCACGTAAGAATTTCACATAAGTTTGTTTATTGAAATTGTTTAATTACATGGAAAAATCTAGGATATTACAGACACAATCTAGAAAACTCATCAAATTATCATTCCAAATTTTTCCAGAATTTTTAAAGGTCAGAAAAATTACTGGCCGAAAAACATAATAACCTCTTACAATCCACTTACCTCAAAGGAGCGGTATTTACATTTGGAATATCTACGATGTAAAGCCGAAGGAAACTTACACTGAATAAAAACTCTCCAAGTATCTAAATACTCACAAAAATATGCTCGATAATATAGAGAGAAAACTTATGTTTCTGGCGTGAATTTCAATTCTAACCTAAGCGCCTATTTATAGCAAAATGTTAGAACGCCAAAATAGACTAAATAATAAAATAATAATATTATTATTCTTCCTTCTACGCAGACAGCCCTCCAAGACCAGCCATCACATTTGAAAAAGTATCTAGCACATGTTTTCAAAATAAAACAAAAGCGGGTCCCACCCAATTTTTAATAAAAATATTTTATTTTTTGAAACTTCAATAATTCATAGAAAATAGCACGTTTATCAGAAAAATACAAATTTTATGTCCATTCCACACGAAATCGAATTCTCTACAACTTTGTAGCTTTAAGTTTTTCCAAATTCCAGATAGAAAATATCTGAAATCCACAAACGAATGATTTTTAACACCTTTTAAAATTCATAACAAATCAGGCGTTAGTTTTTAATGGTTCAAAATTTGTGGATATACACAACTTTTATATGTATAACATATCCAAAATCCAATCAATTAAAATTATCTAACGCATTATACACTCATAGACCCGGCTTTTATAAATAAAGATGAATTTTCTATAAATATTATTTTTGAATATTATGGAATAAATTTGATATAATGTTATAGTTGTGGGTAATATTTATAAATTTTGCAAAAGTAAGCAAGTTGTTATAAAATATTACGTTTGGTGGGAAATATTCTTTTTGTCGGGGAATATTAAATGCGACGGACTCGATCATTAGTGGACCCCTGGCGGAAGTATTATAAGTAGTTAAAAAGCGACAAAATTATCTTTCTATAAAAATAACGGCGGAGGTATTACTGAATTAAAAGCTGTTGAACTACTCGGTTGGTAAAAAATGCGATGTCTGGCGTGGTTGCGTAGTAGCATACGGTATTGATTATTGATCTTTACGTGAAAGTCACTTAGCTATACTCGATTATTACTACGATAATTCTTTGCATCATATCTCTTATATTATTGATTCATTATTGTCACGTATCATCGTATAATATGTTATATTATTAATTGAGGCGACAAGTTATAAATGATTAATAATTGTTGAAAGATTAAATATGTGTTGATTAAAAATAAAATGATTTGTGGTAATATTTATTCATCCTTGATGTATATAAAAAATGCATTATGAGGCGTTTGTGGTAAGTTTGATTATTTTATGGGGGCCCGTATGTCATCATCTAAGAGTCTCTTCGTCGATAGTAATTACCTTTGTGAATAGTAATTACCTTTGTGAAATAGTATTTACCTTCGTCGATAGTATTTACCTTCGTCGATAGTAATTACCTTTGTGAATAGTAATTACCTTTGTGAATAATAGTAATTACCTTCCTGTCGTCGATAGTATTTACCTTCGTCGATAGTAATTACCTTCTTCGATAGTAATTACCTTCGTCGATAGTAATTACCCGTCGATAGTAATTACCCCTCATGAAATAGTAGTTGTCCCTTGATATTACGAGAGTTAAGCGCCTCTTGATTGTTCGAGGTTAATTACCTCTTCATGAATAGTAGTTGTCTCTTGATATATTACGAAGTCATTTTGACCCTTCGTTAAGACCAAGAGCCACCCTCGGTTTTCTATAAATAGAAAGCTCATTCCTTCATTATTTCTTACGAATTCATTGAAACTCTGAGAGAGAAATAGAAGAAGAAGAAAAAAGTATTACTATTACTTCACTTTTCCAATATTCGGTTCTTCTAAGGTAAGAATATTATTTGTTGTACAAGTAAGGTGTTATTCTTTCTTATTCATGAAGAGAACTTACATTATTCCATTCCTTATTATTACATTGGAATAACTTTGTATCGTGGTTTACCTATACTACATGACATTCTTCTATTATTACATTTTTATTATTATCTTGGTGAAATCATGTGTTATTCCATTCTTATTTATTCTTATTATTTTGAATTGGAATATTACAGCATATCACATGTGAATCCCCTATACTACTTGGTGACATTCTTCTATTCTTTATTATTTATTATTACAATGAATATCACATGCATACATGTTATTTTACAGGACACAGTTCCATTTTTATTATTAAAATCTTTATTATTACATTGGAATATCACATGCATGCTTTTCTGTGGACTGGTTCCATCATTTATTATTCCGCATTTATTATTACATTGGAACATCACAGCCGATTGTGTGAATTTCACGACACAGTTTAGTTATTTATTATTACATTGGAATAACTTTACTTTGTCTCGAAATCTATCGCATGCGTGGTGATTTCTTTTGTTATTCCATTCTTTATTATACCCGGTTGGTTAAAACTTTGACTTATACTCCATGAAATTAGTGGAATATCCTTGATATTTGCGCTTCATCGATATCTTTTCATGGAAATATTCTTTTGAGCATTCTTGAATTTTACTCTACAAAAGCGATGTCATGTTGACAATTTGGATGTTATTAGTTCTGGATAAATTAATTCTTGAACTTGTTTTATTGAATTCTTATATCATTGTCATCATCCTCATATTTATATTTTTTTGAAAGTCATCGTGGCACATGTGGTGCATAGATGGACTTGGTATGATTATGACCGAGGATTATTCGGTGTAATCATGGCCAAGTAATGTTACAAATGATGTGGTAAAAATCCTCATTGCTTTGTAGTGCATTGATTGATGATTATGACGAGACTTGTTGGCATGATCATGACCATTAATGAATACCTGACTATTCTTGGCGGGCGTTGTTGGCATGATCATGAATAATTGTGGTCGTAATTGTGGTAATCTAAAGAATATCCTTGGTAGTAGTCACGAGGGTGATTCGATGATGTGGAATATTTATTAAAAGTGAGTCTCGGCTATAACGATGATGAAAAACCTTTTAAATCATAAAAGATAGTAGATTTTATTTTCTACTTGACTCTTTTAATGGATTGCTTGGTTCATTGTAGATTAAACTTGATGTTCATTATATTTTATCGGTTTAACATTGTTTGAAGGCTAATGATAATTTATTACGCATTATCTTAGTCATAATATTTCTTCTTGAGCTAGTTGAGCTCACCCTTTCTTTCCTTTATTCTCTTGAGAAATGAGAATATAGGCATTTGGGGCGAGTCGGGGAGCGGAGTAATGGTCGAGAGGATAGCATTAGTAGTCCTCACTATTACGTGAAATAGTGTGATAATAATAATGTAATGAGGACTCCTTTTGAGTTTGTATAATATCTAGTAAACAATATTTGTATTCAAACTCATGGTTTATATCGTATTGTACCGCGCAGATTATATTAGTAAGTTGTATTTAAATTACATACCATGTATCGACTACCCAAGATGGGTGATGTATACCTAATTTTGGGGCGTCACGGTTAGTATCGAGCTTAGGGATATGATCCACAGCTAAGATGTGAGAATAGTACTAGGAGGGAGGCAGGGAATACCTTCGCTAGTATGACCTACCTAAGTTTATGTGCTATTTTATTGGTCGATCGAGAATATAGGGATAATTTGTTACATGTCGATTAACCTTTTGTTTTGTGGCGATGTCTGAAAATGACATCGAGAATGTTGAGAATAGCAATGGAGCCACAGCGATCGTTGATTCACCACATATCGATAATCGAGGATAATGTGCATCGAGAAGGCGACAATCCTCATGCAAACAATAACTTGACCAAATGATGAATGATCAAATGTTCGGAGGCTTTATGCGATTTATGCGACAGCGAGCGAGAAGCGACTCTGTCCAAAAGCGTGGGTGGAAACACGGAAAACTCTCGGCGGTCACCATTAAACAATTCAAGGCTGGGACCACCGGGAGTTTAAGGAGAGCAAAACCACTTACGGCGGAAGCATGGATAAAGCAGTTACCAGATATTTGATGTCTTGGGATGCTCAGAGAGCAAAAAGTTCCCTTCTTGCCTTTATGTTGCGGAGGAGGCGATTCTTGGTGGGATCGGTAAAAGCGTACTCGACTTCTTTGTCTTGAAGATATCTTGGGAGAAGTTCGAGGCATTCAGCGACAAATACTTTCACGAAAGTATTAAGCCACATGAAGGAGGTGGAGTTTATCAAGTTGGAACAAAACAATATGGCCAGGTATGTCGCGATCTGAGGCAAAATTTGCGGAGTTATCACGGTTTGCGTCCCACTTGGTGGATAATGAAGAGAGAATGGCGCGAATGTTTTTAAGAGGTTTGAAGCGGGAATCGTCGACATCTTATTTCTCATAAAGCGTGTTTGTATTCGGATGTTGTAAATAGGGCTCGATTAGTGGAGCGCGATAACGAGTCAATATGACTAAAAAGAAGCGGTAAGCAAAATTATAATACCGGTGAGTAGTCATCGAGCGGTGACAACAAGCGTGGAGGAATCAACGGGCGGATATGGTAACCACTTGGTGGTGTCGGGGCCAAAACAATAAGAATGGACATTTCAAAAAGGAGATTCAACAATGATGGAAAGGCGTCGGCACCGACACCGTTGTTAAGGAAGGAGAAAGACCACCTATCGTATGCTTCAAATGCGGAGAGAGGGACACATCGATCCGAAGCTAGCCCATCTTAGTCAAAGCATGTTATAATTGTGGAAGAAGGTCACTTAGCTCGATTTTGTCGTTTCTGAAGACAAATTCAACTAGGATGGAGGCACCAAAGGCCGTCGAAAAAAATCAAAAGCGGTGGTCTGAGGAGGCGTTTTTTGTGACTTCTCAAAAAGCGAGTAACTTGACGAAGTTAGCACGGGTTAGTTAATTATAAATTCTTACAAAGTCTATACCTTATAAGATACTGGGTTCTACCCATTATTTTATCTCTCTTGCTTGCGTTCAACGTTTAAATTGACTCACGAGAAGTTAGATTTTGACTTATTGGTTGAAACTTCGTTAGGAGAAACCTTTATTACCTCCATTTGTTTATAAATCTTGTTGATTCAAATCGACACTTTCACGTTACTGTCGATCTTATCTCTTTGAAAATACTTGCCTTTGATGTGATTTTAGAAATCAATTGGTTAACTACTCATCATGCTTTTTTGGTAAGGTTGTTAGCTTTCATATTCTAAAACAACTTTGTTATGCGAATTCAAACAACCAAACCACTAAAGTCGATCATTTTATATCGAAGCCATAAGTAAAGAGCCCCAGATCCTTTCGTTGTTGACTTCCTTGTGTGGAATGCTGAAGCGGACTTTACATGTAGGCGACGTCGTGAATAAAGATGACAAGTTGATAGGTATCGATGTGACGTACTATCCAAGTCTTGGATGAGGTCCACGATTTTGAATAATATTTCTATTATTAATAAAATTTCTGGCGTATTCTTGAAGACTTCTTGGCCTACCCAGGCGTGAAATCGAATTTTATCTTGACGATCTGAAAAACCCATTTCTAAAACCCTTAAATATTTCTTCACTCAAAAGGAACTCGAACATGCGACAATGACGTTGGCTTGAAGCTGTTGAAAGATTATGATCATACCATCGATACCATCTGGAAAAAGCGAGCGTGGTAGGTAGCGCGTTGAGTAGAAGATCATATCTGAAATCTGAGTGCGTTATTGTCAACGCATGAGCCCATTTTGTGTGACTTGCAAAGGATGGAGATAGAGTTAAAGACTCGAGGGGCGCGTGATGATGATAAGCGAGTATCTGAGTAGAATCGACTTTAATCGATAAAGTTAAAATTTTCGAGCTACGGACACAGGTGATCGTATGAGGAAGAAAGTGCAAGAAGGTGCTATCTATCTAGAAGCAAGAATCGATGAAGAAGGAATACTTGAGTCGACTCCGGACTTTGTGTTCCTAACGACCACGATTTAAAGTATAATATCATGATGGAGCGCCTGACACACCATTTGCAATCCATCACAGGAGTACCAAAATGTATCATGATATTAAATCATACATTTTGGTGGAAGCAATATGAAGAGAGAGATAGCATTTGTTTATCTCAAGGTGTCTAACTTGTCAGCGAGTTAAGCGGAGCATCAAGTACCAAAAGGTCCATTGCAACCACTTGAAATTCCGAATGGAAGTGGGAGCACATTACCATGGATTTAGTTCTGGGGTCTTCTAAGGTTTCTCAAGCGTTGATGCGATTTGGGTCATTGTTGATAGATTGACCAAGTCTGCTCATTTCTTCTGCGTCGAGAAACTTATACACTTGAGCGTCTTGCTCGTATGTACATAAGCGAGATTATAAGGCGCATGGTATCTTAGGTATCCATAGTTTACGATCGAGACCCAAGATTCACTTCCGCGATTTTGGGTTAGTTTGCAAAAAGCTATGAGCACAGACTTACGATTTAGCTTCGGCATATCATCCTCGAGACGGACGGACGATCGGAGAGACTATTCAAACTCTTGAAGATCTATTAAGACTCTGTGTCCTTGATTTCAGGGGAGTTGGGACAAGTTCTTACCATTGGTGGAGTTTTCCTACACAACGATTATCAAGCAAGTATTGGCATGGCTCCATTCGAGCGTTGTATGGAAGAAAGTGTCGTTCTCGATTATCTTTGGGATGAGGTGGGTGAAACAACGTTGTTGGGGCCGGGAGTTGATGCGTATGACTACGGAAAAGATTCAAACGATCAAACGACGTATAAAAACCTCACAAAATCGACAAAAAAGAGTTATCTTGATCTTCATCGAAAGGGCGTGGAATTCGATATAGGAGATCATGTGTTGTTAAGAGTTGCTCCATGGAAAGGAGTTACAAGATTTGGAAGAGAGGAAAACTTAATCCTCGATTCATCGGTCCATTTTAATCCTCGATCGAGTAGGAGCGTGGCCTATAGACTCGCTTTACTGCTTGAAATATGTCTACGTGTTCATAACGTTTTTCACATATCCATATTACGTAAATATGTGAAAGACCGAACCATATTATTGAGTTAGAACCAGGACGAAATAGCGGAAGATTTGGCGTATGAAGAGGTTCTGTTCAAATTTTGGATAAGAAGGAACATATTCTACGCTCGAGGTTATACCTCAAATCGAAAGTTTTGTGGAGGAACCACGATGTTGAGAAATGACTTGGGAGTTAGAATCGAAATGAAATCAAGGTATCCTTACCTCTTGACATACCGAGTCGTACCCTAATTTGAGGGCGAAATTTCATAAGAAGGGAGGTTGTAAGACCCGACTTTTATAAATAAAGATGAATTTTCTATAAATATTATTTTTGAATATTATGGAATAAATTTGATATAATATTATAGTTGTGGGTAATATTTATAAATTTTGTAAAAGTAAGCAAGTTGTTATAAAATATTAGTTTGGTGGGGAATATTCTTTTTGTCGGGGAATATTAAATACGATGGCTCAATCATTAGTGGACCCCTGGCGGAAGTATTATAAGTAGTTAAAAAGCGACAAAATTATCTTTCTATAAAAATAACTTGGCGGAGGTATTCTGAGTTAAAGCTGTTGAACTACTACGGTGGTAAAAAATGCGATGTCTGGCGTGGTTGCGTAGTAGCACACGGTATTGATTATTGATCTTTACGTGAGAAGTCAACTTAGCTATACTCGATTATTACTCTGATAATTCTTTGCATCATATCTCTTATATTATTGATTCAATTATTGTCACGATATCATCTGTATAATATGTTATATTATTAATTGAGGCGACAAGTTATAAATGATTAATAATTGTTGAAAGATTAAATATGTGTTGATTAAAAATAAAATGATTTGTGGTAATATTTATTCGATCCTTGATGTATATAAAAGAGTACATTATGAGGCGTTTGTGGTAAGTTTGATTATTTTATGGGGGGCCATATGTCATCATCTAAGAGTCTCTTAAATCGATAGTAATTACCTTTGTGAATAGTAATTACCTTTGTCGATAGTATTTACCTTCGTCGATAGTATTTACCTTAAATCGATAGTAATTACCTTTGTGAATAGTAATTACCTTCGTGAATAGTATTTACCTTAAATCGATAGTATTTACCTTCGTCGATAGTATTTACCTTCTTCGATAGTAATTACCTTACCTTCGATAGTAATTACCTTCGTCGATAGTAATTACCCTTCATGAAATAGTAGTTGTCCCTTGATATTACGAGAGAGTAAGCGCCTCTTGATTGTTCAAGGGTTAATTACCCCTTCATGAATAGTAGTTGTCTCTTGATATTACGAGAGTCATTTTGACCCTTCGTTAAGACCGAGAGCCACCCTCGGTTTTTCTATAAATAGAAAGCTCATTCCTTCATTATTTCTTACGAATTCAAAAACTACAGAGAAAAATAGAGAAAAGAAAAGTGATACTGCTTTACTTCACTTTTCCAATATTGATTCTTCTAAGGTAGGGAATATTATTTGTTGTACCGTAAAGGGTGTTATTCTTTCTTATTCATGAAGAAACTTACATTATTCCATTCCTTATTATTACATTGGAATAACTTTGTATCTGTTTGGAACCTATACATAACTTTGTATCTGTTACTGCATTACCTATACTTGGTGAAATCCTTATGTTATTCCATTCTTATTATATTACATTGGAATAACACATGTATCTGTGAATCCCTATACTTGGTGACATTCTTCTATTCTTTATTATTACATTGGGAATATCACATGCATGTTTATCTGTGGGACTGGTTCCATTTTATTATTATTCTCTTTATTATTACATGAAATATCACATGCATGTTTATCTGTGGGACTGGTTCCATCATTTATTATTCGCATTTATTATTACATTGGAACATCACATGTCGGTGTGAATTTCACGACTGGTTCCGTTATTATTATTACATTGGAATAACTTTGTCTGTCTTGATCTATATGCATGCATGGTGATTTCTTTTGTTATTCCATTCTTTATTATACCCGGTTGGTTAAAACTTTGACTTCTATACTCCATGAAATTAGTGGAATATCCTTGATATTTGCGCTTCATCTAGTATCTTTTCATGGAAATATTCTTTTGATCATTCTTGAATTTTACTCTACAAAAGCGATGTCGTGTTGACAATTTGGATGTTATTAGTTCATGGATAAATTAATTCTTGAACTTGTTTTATTGAATTCTTATATCATTGTCATCATCCTCATATTTATATTTTTTTGAAAGTCATACATGGCTTAGGTGCATAGATGGACTTGGTATGATTATGACCGAGACTATTGATTGTAATCATGGCCAAGTAATGTCATGTGTAGTAATGTTACAAGTGATGTGGTAAAAATCCTCGATTATAATCATGGCCAGTAATGTTACAAATGATGTGGTAAAAATCCTCGTTAGTAGTGCATTGATGGGCGATTGTTGGCATGATCATGACCATTAATGAATACCTGACTATTCTTGGCGTAGTGCATGAATAATTGTGGTCGTGATACTAAAAGAATATCCTTGGCCGTAGTGCGGGGGTGATTCGATGATGTGGATTATTTATTAAAATGAGTCTCGGCTATAACGATGATGAAAAACCTTTTAAATCATAAAAGATAGTAGATTTTATTTTCTACTTGACTCTTTTAATGGATTGCTTGGTTCATTGTGAGTTAAACTTGATGTTCATTATATTTTATCGGTTTAACATTGTTGAAGGCTAATGATAATTTATTACGCATTATCTTAGTCATAATATTTCTTCTTGAGCTAGTTGAGCTCACCCTTTCTTTCTTTATTCTCTTGAAAAATGAGAATATAAATTTGGGGACGAGTCGGGGAGCGGAGTAATGGTCGAAGGATAGCATTAGTAGTCCTCACTATTACGTGAAATAGTGTGATAATAATTGTAATGAGGACTCCTTTTGAGTTTGTATAATATCTAGTAAACAATATTTGTATTCAAACTCGTATTATACCTTTACAGTTATATTAGTAAGTTGTATTTAAATTACGTACCATGTATCGACTACCCAAGATGGGTGATGTATACCTAATTTTGGGAGGCGTCACAATTTATATCCACATCAAATAAATATTTACGAATATTCCCACGAACAATAATAAGTATTTTATAACTATTTTATAACTTTATTTTGAAAAAAATCACATATCACCCTTAACTTTAACTTTTTATCAATTTAACTATTTACTAAATAGAAAAATTTAATACTTTTATTTTATAAAATTCAGGGTCTTACAGTTTCCTTGTTCCAATTGAAGACTTTCGCAGCAGTGATGGAGAAAGCAATACTCGCTGAAGGTGGGGGCGAGGCAGTGACAAAGTTCAATCAGGAAAAGAAAAAGAAGAAGAATGAGGTGGAGATTAAGAATGGAGGTGGTAGTGGTGGAAACAACAAGAACAACAATAACAACAACAACTTGAAGAGGAAGTGGAATGGAAATGTGGGTGCTGGAAACCAGCAGGTTAACCAGCAAAATAAGAAGTTTGAAGCATGTGCTACATGCGGGAAGTTTCACAAGGGTGCATGCTTGATGAGGAAACGAGTATGCTTCAATTGTGGCCAGGAGGGTCACATCGCCCCAAATTGCATTCAACCTAAGAAGAACGAGTGCTTCACGTGCAGATTTAAGGATCACTTTGCTCGTGAATGCCCTAAAAAAGGCTAGAGAGACAACCAGAAGCAATGGAGGTAACAGTGGAGGTACATGGGCTATTCTTTGGACCTCTGACATCAAACAAACCCACGCCTAGAACCTTGACATGACTATGCACGAGATGATGTGCAATCAAAAGATGTGGTGTCGGTATTATCCCAATCAATGATATAAATGCTTATGTATTATTTGATTGGTCTTTACTTCCTCGTTTATCTCTGATGAATTTGCTAAGAGGTTAGGATTGCCTAGTGAAGAACTAAATTTTCCTTTGAACATAGAAATTGCGAATAAGGAGATAATCCCTGTTAGGTTCGTATACAAGAACTGTAGGGTGAACATTAAGGAGAATATCTTGATGGTGGATTTGATTCCGATTAGACTTGAAGAGTTTGATGTTATTTTAGGAATGGATTGGCTGTTCAAATATGGAGCAGTTATTGATTGCCAAAAGAAGTGTGTAAACCTTATGACCCCGTCAAAGGTAGTATTTTATGGTAGCAAGTCGCCTAGACAAATGAAATATCTGACGATTATGTGAACGAAGAAATTGTTGAGTCGAAATTTGTGTGGGCTATTTAGCTTACATAGTCGATACTCCAAAAAAGAATGTGAAACTGGAAGAGATACCAGTGGTGAGGGAATTTGAGGATGTGTTTCCAGAGGATTTACCAGGACTTTCGCCTGACAGAGAAATTGAGTTCGTGATTAACTTAGCACCGGGAACAACATCGATATCGAAGGCCCCGTACAGAATGGCTCCAGTAAAAATGAAAGAACTGATAGTACAGTTGTAAGAGTTGCTAAACAAGAAGTATATTCAACCAAGCATATCACCGTGGGGAGCGCAGGTGTTATTCGTGAAGAAGAGGGATGGGTCAATGCGTCTTTGTATTGATTATAGAGAATTAAAAAAAGTCACTATTAAAAACAAATATCCATTACCAAGAATAGATGACTTGTTTGATCAGTTGAAGGATGCTAAATACTTCTCAAAAATAGATTTGAGAAGTGGGTATCACCAATTGAAAGTAAGGAAGGAGGATATACCTCGAACGGCATTCAGAACTCGGTATGGACATTACGAGTTTCTGGTGATGTCTTTTGGTTTAACCAATGCATCTGTTGCATTCATGGATTTGATGAATAGGGTGTTTAAACCATTCTTAGACAAGTTTGTAGTGGTATTCATCGACAACATTCTAGTATATTCCAAAACTCAAGAAGAACACGTGGAACACTTACGTTTGACATTGGAAACACTAAGAAAAGAAAAGTTGTACGCGAAATTCTCTAAGTGCGAATTTTGGCTAGATCGTGTGCAATTTCTTAGGCACGTGATTGACAAAGATGGGATTTCAGTGGATCCATCAAAAGTGGAAGCTGTAATCAATTGGGAACAACCAAGAACACCGTCCAAAGTGAGGAGTTTCTTGGGACTGGTCGGTTATTACAGACAATTTATTCAAGATTTTTCTAAGATAACCACTCCATTAACAAATTTGACCAGGAAAACTGTGAAATTTGTTTGGACGGAGAAATGTGAAGAAAGTTTCCAGGATTTAAAGAAGAAATTAAGCATGACACCTGTGTTGTCATTACCAGATAGTACAGGTAACTTTGTAGTGTATAGTGATGCCTTACATAAAGGGTTGGGTTGTGTTCTTATGCAGAATGGCAAAGTAATTGCGTATGCATCAAGACAACTGAAGGATTACGAGAAAGGTTATCTAACTCATGATTTGGAATTGGCTGCAGTAGTATTTTCTCTTAAGATATGGAGACACTATCTCTATGGAGAGAAATGTGAAATCTACACAGACCATAAAAGCTGAAGTATATTTTCACATAGAAGGACCTGAATATGCGTCAAAGAAGATGGATGGAATTGATAAAGGATTATGATTGTGAGATCTTTTATCATCCGGGCAAAGCGAATATGGTTGCAGATGCTTTGAGCAGGAAAGGTCGAGAGAAGTTGATGTTGATAACCACTCAGGAGGAGCTTATTTTAGCAATGAAAAAACTAGAGTTGGAAATCAAATTTCCAAAGGAATCCGATGAACGACTATTCCAGATAGATGCTAGTCCAACTTTGGTGGACAAAGTAAAGAATGCTCAACTACAAGATAAAGAATGTGAAACGATCAACGAGAAAGTGGTTGAGGGTAGTGATGTAAAATACAAGATCGATACCGAAGGACTACCACGGTTTGAGGAAAGAATTTGGGCTCCAGCAGTACCAGAGCATAAAGATGAAATCTTGACCGAAGCACACAACACAAGATATTCGATTCATCCGAGAAGTACGAAGATGTATCAAGATTTGCGGCGACATTTTTGGTGGCCAAACATGAAAAGAGATGTTGCCGAATGTGTGGCAAAATGCTTGACATGTCAAAGGGTCAAGGCCGAGCATCAAAGACCAAGCGGATTACTTCAACCGTTGGAAATACCGGAATGGAAATGGAAGCATATCACAATGGATTTTGTGGTAGGTCTTCCAACGACTCAGAAAGGATACGATGCGATATGGGTGATAGTAGACAGATTGACAAAATCTGCACACTTTTTGCTAATAAAAATTAGATTTAATCTTGATCAGCTAGCGAAACTATACGTTAAAGAGATCGTGTCAAGACATGGAGTTCCAGTGTCAATTGTATCAGACAGCGATCCAAGGTTCACATCAAACTTGTGGAAGAGACTACAAGAATGTATGGGAACACGATTGCGAATAGTCTGACATACCATCCGCAAAACCGACGGGCGCAAAGCGAACGAAACAATCCAAACGTTGGAAGATATGTTGAGACCATGCATCATGGATTTTAAAGGAAGCTGGGACGAACATTTACCGTTGGTAGAATTTGCATACAACAACAGTTACCACGCGAGCATCGGCATGCCACCTTACGAGGCATTGTACGGCAGAAAGTGCAGAACTCCACTGTGCTGGGATGAAGTCGGTGAACGTCAACTGTTAGGACCAGCTCGGTACAACAAAGCTGCCGAGGTTGTCAAACTCATCAGACAAGATTGGTAGCGACCAAGGCCGACAGAAAAAGTATCTGCGATCAACACAGTAAATCGCGAATTTGAAGTAGAAATTTTTTTTTCCTAAAAGTTTCTCATTGGAAGGGAAAATTCGTTTTAGCAAGAAAGGAAAGCTTCATTGAAGATTTATTGGACTGCTTCAAAATACTACGAAGAGTGGGGGAAGTGGCTTATGAGGTAGCTCTACCTCGAGTTGGAAAACATTCATAATGTTTTTCACATTTCGATTATTCTGACCAGTATAAACCCGATTACAAGCACGTGATCAAGTACGAACCATTGCAATTCTATAAAGATTTATCTTATGAAGAGATTCTTATTCAGATAGTCGACAGGAAAGAACAAGTGCTCAAAAATAAAGTGATACCTTCTGTGAAGGTGATATGGAGAAACCACAATGTCGAAGAGGCAACGTGGGAACTCGAAGCTAAAATGATGAAAAGTTACCACGAGTTTATTTGTTTAATCTATGTCTTCGATTACGGGGACATAATCTTTGTAAGTAGGGAAGAATGTGACGATTTGATTGTTTGAATTGTGATTAGAGGATGAATCCTTTTAAAGAGGAATGATGTAACATTCCGAATTTAAATTGTAATATTAAATATTTATTGAATTATATAAATATTTAATGGATGTGTTTATCGTTGAATAAATATTTGTTTAATTGATTTAATCTTATTTGGTTAATTATTTGTTAAATAAATAATTGATGAATTAAGGAAATTATTATTATGTTGATATTTCAATTTAATGGTTAATTATTTGTATTGAGTTATGTGATTAAATAATTTATTTAATTAATTGTTATTTGAATTAATTAAATTAAATATGAAAGCTTGACTAAATAAAGTGTGACAAATAATTATATTATAAGGAGTTATTAAAATAAATTAAAGTAGTTTAATTTAGTTTTTTGCCAAACAAGGCTTAAGTATTTTAATTCTTTAAATTTAAAGGGTTTTGCCAAATAAGCCTTATGGATTTTGGATTTCTAATTTTGAATTTAAAAAAATAATAATATAAATAAAATAAAATAAATAATAAATATAATATAATTATAACTTATAATGTTATTTTTATAATCGATATCCTAATAAGTATCGTATTTATTATTATTATATCAATTTTATTTTTACGCATACTTGTTAGTTGTTTAGTCTAAGCCTAAGAGAAGAAAACTAAGAAGTTCAGAGAACTTGAGAGAGAATTGGAGAGGAGTCTTAAGAATTTTCACAGCAAGTTCAGTGTTTAGCAAGGTTGTGCAAGCTAATTCAAGGTAATCTCCATAATCTCCATATTATATATATATATATATATATATATGGATGAGTTTACGGCATGAAGTTTCAAACTCTGTGAATTTTAGCTTTCTATGAATTGTGGTTATGTAATCTGTTGATGGTAATTAGATATAGTTATGATTAGAGATTATGTTTAAACAACAATTGCATGCTAAATTCGTTTGACAGTAGGAAGAAAATTTGTCAGTATATGTATTTTTATGTGTTCATGAAAAGTATCAATTCTAGTGGCTAATTAGTATGTGAAATTGGAAATTAAAGCTTGTATATGTTAGCTAATTAAGAATCAAGCATAACGTAGCTGGAATGAAGTGATTTGGCCAAGTATTGAATTCGCAGTGATGATTTTTAGAATGAATATCAAAAATTGAGTTTGTGTATGAAAATATGAATTGGAGAAATTAAAATAGTTTTAGTTGGTGTTAAATTGTTCTAATTGGTTGTAAATGTTAGCAAACATGTTTATGATAGTTGTATATTTATTTTATGTGTTAATTTCACTGTTTGGTGGGTGAAATTCGTGTTAGTTGGGCTAAAAACGGCTATTGTTCATCTTTGTGCCGTGCTGCGTACATGTACGTACTTACATGCATTACTTGTGATCCCCAAGCATTTGTATGGCGCAATGCTGCAATTACCCTACCTGATTTGAGATTCTCTTACGATGTTCTTTGCAGATTTGGGAAAGCATCATAACATGGTCTGAAATTATGTTAGCATGTTAAATGGGTAATGTTAAGGTTAACATAACATAGTGAAATGTTATTAGTAAGTTCAAAGTTACAAAAATGATTAGTAATTTGAGAACGCGTTATGTGATAACTTAGTTTACACAATGAAATTTAGACAAGTGTTGCGAAGTAAAACACTTGGAATTTTCTGAAATGTAAAGAGTAATGAAAGAATTGTGCTTCAATGATAAGTTTAGATAGAAGTGTACAGGTTTTGGTATTTAGCATATCTAATAGGTATTGTGGTTCTAAAATTATATGTAGGTGATCGTGAGTTTAATTTTATAGCTTACGCTCAAGGCAAGTTTCTAAACCCTATCTTTTTACATCGAGCAAGTTTCTAACTCTACACTTTCATTGAGTTAGTTCTATTATTACATTGTGTAACTTCATTCTTTTGAGTGAGCAAGCTTTTTATCTTAACTGTTATTGAATAAGTCAATTGTTCCTAAAATTCATTCGAGCAAACTCTAACTCTAATGTTATTGGAAATTCTTATTTGATTGATTCATTCTAACTTGTTTACATTTAAGCAAGTTTCTTAAGTTCTTTATTGTATAATGAACGTAGTTTTTGAACTTTTGTCTCAATTATTAAATTATTTTAATTCTTTGCATGAGTTAATACCATGTTGGGAAAGTTTTTAGGTTCCAGCTTGCTATTAGTTAATGTGCGTTCTGTAATTTCATAAGACTCTAACCTTTAGCTTATTTATTGTTCAAGCAAAGGTTTAACATTTTATTCATTTTGTGGAATACTTATGCTCTATAGTTATTTCAAGCATGGGTTTAATATGTATAATCAGTTCACTATGATTTTCAATTGTTCTATGTTATGTTGTTATTAAACAACTGTTACGTTATCAAACACTATTGATTCAGCTAGTCCTCTAGTTGATGTTCGTTAAACTTCAAATTACCTTGAAAGCGTATCTAAACCAAACTTTCTTTGGTGCGGTCTTGTACTCTAAATACTGAGATGAACAACCCTATTATTATTAGGGGATAATTTACGCTTAGCGTTAAAATGTTTGTGCACAATACATTGTACGAAGGGTTGATCCCCCTAAGTACGAGGAGTCCTTATAGTCTTATGACTGTTAAAGTTGAAGTTGAAAGATTACTCACAACTGTGGACATAGTTCATGGTCTTATGACCCTCAGTTAAATATATTCCATATTTTGGATTCCAGTTTTTGATTATCATCGTTAGAGTACTATTCAGTTTTGATGAACCTATTGTTGGCAGTTATTATTATTATTCTTTTGTTGATCCATTGTTGTATCCAGTGAGCAATTATTTTTCTCACTCTTGGATATTTATATACTCATTGCAGCTAAAGTTGAGAAGGTAGATGAACCTTCAACGAACAAAGGAAAGGGAAAAATGTACAAGTGATGAAGACTTGTAATTTTAATTATTGTTATGATCATGGACTTTTAAATGATGATGTGATGTAATAAATTTTATTTTCGCGCTTATATGATGTTTAAAGGTTAGATAACCTGGGAGATAATATTTTATTAATGTAATCCTGTATGGGCAGGTTTTATTATTCAATTTTATTATGATAGGGTAGTTAAATATGAATGTTTTGATTAAGTGAACACCAAGTCTTGAGGTAATGAAGTACCGGGATTTGGGGGTGTCGCACTTTCCTTATTATAAGAAAAGGGCTCCCAAACTATAACGCAATTTATTTTTAAGGATTATTACATATGTTTATGCAAACGAGTGTATTGCTGCTAACTTAAGTTGTTGACGTGTATATTTGTTCGATCTCTTAGGATGAATGCAAACGCTTACGCCAGAGTATAAAATGTGGACTTATCAGTCGGCTAACTGTGGTAATTATGTGTAGGATATATTTTTGTTATTGATTTGGAATAGAATGTAATGTATTTGTTTTAGAATTGGATTTATTTGATTTGGAATAATTTGGAATTTTATGTATTTGATTTGGAAGAATTTGGAATTTGATGTATTTGATTTGATCTCCCTTTGGAATTTGATATATTTGATTTGCTAGAATTTGGAATTTTATATATTTGATTTCGATTTCAAATATGATTTGGAAAGATTTGGAAATTTTGAGGTATTGGGGATGTGATAACCCTACTAATTGTTGATGTACAGAAACCATTCAATATCTTTTTGCTTAACTGGTGCTATAATGGGGCTGTGATTTATATGGCATGTTGTATTTGACATGTGTTGTGACATGTTGCTTAACTGTTGATGTGTACTGGGTTGCAGTGCAGGATTTGTAATTGAATTGACGTTGCTTGTGGGAAGGAATTCGTGCTTCGTGTTGTACAAGAATTGTAATTGAATTGAGTGACATGTTGCTTAACTATTGTTGTGTACTGGGTTGCAGTGTTGCTGTGGAAAGGAATTCGTGATGTACAAGAATTGTAATTAAATTGATGTAAAAGCGGGAAGGAATTCCTGCTTGACTTGATTTTATCTGTCCACTAGTATGACTAGCAGATGCTGTGTAATATTTGATATGTGGGGGTAAAATAGGCTAAATAATTCATTAACTACATCTGCTAGAATTACTAGCAGACGAAGTTTTCCCAAATTTAATCACAACCATTTATTAGTTAAACGGATGGTATAGATGTTATATGCCACTATTTATTATGTAGCAAATAGATGTTATTGATCATATATATATATATATATATATATATATATATATAAGCGATAAACGCATAGGATGTGAAATCGAGCTCAATCAAACAAAGTTTGATGACAATAATATATATATATATATATATATATATATATATATATATATATAAATTCAAAGATGAACGCGCTTGGATGTGAAATACGAGCTCAATCAAATAGAGTTTGATGATATATATATATATATATATATATATATATATATATATATATATATAGAAAATAATAAAAGCCACGGACCAACAATTAAAGACATACGATACCACACTACGACTCTTAACGTGAATAATTGTGTGTGCAAGAAGTGGAGAAAAGGCTTTAAGTAATGTAAGAAGACTTACAGTGGACTGCCAAAGAAGAATTCAATAGCCTTAAATGGATGAACTGTAATATTCGAGATTTTTTTTATGTAATTTAAGAATTATCAATAAATGAATGTATATGAAACTTTTGGGTGATTTCATTTATTAGATGTATATGTGTTGTACTTAAATGTGTTATTTCAAGAGATGTGATGAGATGTATTTAAATGGTTGGTTTAGTTTTATTTAACTATTTAAATTGATTAAGTAGGGAATTGTTCTATTTATTATGTGGGATGGTATTAAATTATGAGCTAAATTTTGGAGCGAAATTTAGAGACGCGGACTGCGTATTTGAGTCCGAAAAGTCAAAATTAGTCAGGATAGACTGTAATCACAAAAAAGTGTCACGGTTGACTTTTTGGTCAAAGTCAACCACTTGACTTTTTTGAGAAAAAAGTCAACTACGAATTTCAGAGGTAAATTTGACTAAACGGATAGTCCCATGACGTCTGGAACGTCGACTTTAGTAGGAATTGATATATGGTTCGCAAAGTTTGGTCCCGAAGGGTAAAATAGTCAAATAGCTTATTAATTGATTAATTGATTAAAATAATATATATATATTATAATAGAAATCAGCTGAACTGATGGGACCCATGAGACTATTAAATTGGGACAAGGGAGGGAGTATACGTATATTACATAATAGCTAAGGTGGGAGTACTTTATTTTATTCCTTAAAACCAAAATTATTTTTATTTTTCTAACTCTCACATTCATTTTCTCTAACTCCCACATTCTTCCTATTAATTAACTATATTATTGTATTATTAAGTAGTGTGAGTAACTAATCATTAGAGTTGGGGGTTATGGGAATCAAAAGACTCTAACAAGCTATACATATATACAAACACACTTTTCTTTTAAGAAAATTCCACCAAGTGAGTAAACATGGAGAGAAATTGAGAGCTTAAGAGAGTTAAAACGAATTTTGGAAGATTACTGAGGATTTGACAAGCATAGAGAAGGAGCATCATATTAAACCAAGAAGAAATTCCTCAAAAGGTAATTCATGAACCTATTTTATTTTTATAAGAAAAATGAGAAGAAAATGCATATAGAATTGGTAAATGATTTGTTGTGGCTTTGTGTTGCCATGTTACTGTTGTTTGATGATTATAGATCGTTAACAACAAAAGATATGGGTTAATCATGCATCAAATTCATAGAAAATCAAAGAATTAAGCAACGCGTGCTCTACCTTTGATAAAATGTCTTTAAGGTGCTAAATTAATCAAAAAGGTGGAAATTTGCTGAAGTTTGATGTTGTGAAATGTGAAAACATGTGAGAGTAGATGATCTGGACATTAGGAATAATTTAATTGCATGTTAGAAGCAAAATCACGGATTTTTGTCAAATTGGGTTTAACTAGTAATCTGTGATTTTTGGGGTTTTTCTTTGACCTCGGAATCATGGTGTATATGATATTCGATTAGCGTATGTAATAATTTTATAAAATAGTATGTAGCATGAGGTACAACCTATCCAAATTTCATAAGAAAGGGAGTTAAATTGAGCAAGTTATGAAAATCGTAAGCATGCATGTTGGTAATAAAATCTGCGAGAATTAAAATTCCAAAATTTTTTCAAGTATAAAACTAGTGCTGTACGTTTTTCTATGCAGTTAGTTTGTGGTCTTAGCATGCTAGTTTCATGAATCTTATATTTTTATAAAATACCTTGATGTATGAAGTTTATTGTGTCCAAGTATCATGGTCATATCATATGTAGATTAGTGGGAATAAAATCGCAAAAGTGGCTGCAAGAAACAAAAATTTGATGTCTTTCTTGAGACTGTTTGGATCAGTCTGTTTCGGGGGAATTTTCGTCCACTATGTTGTACTTTAAAAATTCTGAAAAACTTTGTAGTATTAATATAAGAAGATATGAAGGTCCTGTAAAAATTTGAGAATTTTTGGCCATACGGTTTGAGAGTTATGAATTTTACGGTTAAGGACACTTTATGAGAAGATACCCGAATAACTCTTTGTGTATAAGTCCAAAAATTACGAAATGTTTACTGGAAGTACATGTGTATAACAGGAGTTGACCCTGAAAATTGCAGAATTTTTGGAGCTAATCTCGATTTATGAAAAATCAGAGAATATTTGGCTATTATGGACTATTTAAAAATAGTAGATGAATTTTAAAAATTCCGGGAATATTATATGTTCAATGTGGGACTATATTCTACAAAATCCCAGAAAAGAAATATTTTTTAGGACTGATTTGGTATTTTTTATATAAATGATGCTATTTGAATAAATGAATTTAATTATAAATGTGATGTCATAATTATGGAAAATGAAATTTTCCGACTTGAGACCCTTAAGCATATTTTATGCAGATTTTTGGTCCGAAAAATGTCACAAATTTATGTTTCCCAGTTTCTTTTATTTAACCACGTGGCCTACTCATAGCAACATGTTAGGTAATTGAATTGTATTTGAATACGTGTGAGTTTAATCTTTTTATTAAAATAAAAGGGAACCATTACACTTCAACGTGGTGTTCGAGAACCAAATTACTTAATGTGACACATGTGAATAGGTTACGTGAAGGGCTAGTAGATAGTAGTAATTGTAGAAGACGTAACATGCAAGTTTCTTACCCTATTTTTCATTATGAATTTATTCAACTCTTATTCAGTTGATTGCAACGAGGGTAAGTTTGGGCTTGTGATTAATTAATCATTCTTGCAAGCTCCTTTATTGTAAAGTTCTATGACTTCAATTGTGATGCAAAATGTTATTGATGATTATTCAGTTCCTATTGTAACTGATATACTTTAAAGTTCGTATTCCCTTAATGAACTATATTCAAGCATGCTTTCTAGCTTTCGTTCCAGCTAGATGTTATTGATGCAAACATAGTATATTGTTTGAACAATTCAAATCCTTTTAAGCTATTGAATGTTTACCAATCCAAATTGCTTTGGTGAGGTCCCGCATGAATACTAAGATGAACAACCCGGATAACGGGGTAGCTAATGTCGGGCATATAGTCCCATTTATGCTTATGCGTTTAAACTTTATAATTGTGCACAATGTAGGGTTTGATAGGCTGATCACCTGGAGTACTTGCAGAGACTGTTTACAATCTATTTGATTGTTAAACCGTCTGATGGTTTTCGATGAAACAAAGTAATGTTCAGGGTATCTAACACCCCTTAGTATGCTATTGAGAATTCCAGAACTCTTATCTTGATATTCTAGTTTATCTCTTGATATTTATTTCAACTGTTGAGAAATATTCATACTAATGCTTTTACTTCTAATGTATGTTCTCAAATTACTTTATATACTTGCTTGGCAATTTGTGTTCATTCTTTGCTTAAACCTTTCAGTTAAGGCTGATAATGCTGAAGGCTCGGGCAATGACAAAGGAAAGTCTAAGATGAAATGATGAGAGTTATTTATGTAATAATTATATTTCCGCATATGATGTGATGCAGTCATAAACGTTAAGTTTAAGTTTCGGTTTATTATAGGTTGTAAAGACTTGGGACTTTATTTTGAATAAGTATGTAATAGTTAATATTATTATTATTATTATTATTATTATTATTAGAGTTACCTAGATAGATGATGATGTATGTTGTATCGTGAGCACCATGTCCTGTAATCGATGTTACACGAATTTGGGGGCGTCACATGAACACTCGGTTCCCACCGATAAAAAGTAGCCAAATATAAGCTCACAAGTGTTTGAAATGAGAAATCACTCAATTTATAGTGTGTATAGGGCAAATTGGACAGGGCTTTCTCGCTTTTTCCTCCTTAAAAATGGCCACCCCAAAGCCTCTATTTATAGAGGGGGGAGCCACAGATGTAACTGCGGCTGCCCGGAGTGCCCTGGGATCCGTGGGCCTTGCCGTCTAGAAGTACGTGCACTCGTGTAACTTGTTGTCTGCTCGAACCTTCATAACTTCAATCCGGGCATTCGATGGAGGCGTATAAGACCTTTTATGGAATGTTATTGTCGAGAGCTACACAATGACATGGGATAAGAGGTTGTACAAAGTCAGGAAGATGGGTCCATGCTCGAGTCTTCAAATTCTATCCGGTGTGTTATCTTGTGTAGTAGTCACTCGGGATTGGAGCTATGGTTCTTGTAGGACACTTCTGTGTAGAATGTTGGTTGAAATGTTGTTGAGACGGAGCGAATGTGGGATCGAGGTGGAAAAATGATGATTTTGCCCTTCACCGGGGTTATCTCCAATTCTGGGCTAATTTAGCAGTCGTTGCTCAGGGTTATCTCTGAGATTGGGTTGCTGTAAGTGTGGAATGTCCTCAGGGTTGTCTCTAAGGTATACATGTCCTCTCGGGGTTATCTCTGGGTTTGGAACTGAGTGCCTCGGGGCTATCAACGAGGTTGAAGATGATTACTGGGGTTTGAAAAAAGCATTTTCGGGGTTATCTCCGGAATTGCAACTGCATGCCTCAGGGTTGTCTCTGAGGTTGGAACTGAAACTCCCGGGGTTGTCTCCGGGGCTAGAACTGAATATCTCGGGGTTGTCTCCGAGCTGGCAAACTTCTCCGGTGTTATCTCCGGAACTGGAACTGTATTCCTCGGGGTTGTCTCTGAGGTTGAAACTGAGTATCTCGGGGTTGTCTCAGAGATGGAACTAACTTCTCCGGTGTTATCTCCGGAGCTGGAATTACATTCCTCGGGGTTGTCTCCGAGGTTGAAACAGAAACTCCTGGGGTTGTATCCGGGTTGGAACTGAGTATCCCGTGGTTGTCTCCGGGATTGGGATGACTTTGACTTTCAGGGTTATCTCTGGAAGACGATTTTTCCCTCCTACAAGGTTAGTAACAGGAATGCAAAATTTCGAGTGTCTACAAGTTCATCAACAAGTCACATAGCAAATAGGAACTGAAAGACTTGCCTTGATCATTATTTACCAATAATAGTTTAACAGCTTACAGCTATCTGCACTTCACGTGCCCTACACAATTATATAATCATGCACATCAACTATTAGTCACATAGCAATGCATAGTAGTTGTAATGTAAACTTTACTCTATATCTCATAACCCTTCCTATTATCAATACACAATGTTCAATTTGATTGTGTTAACTTTCGAATTACATCTCACTATATTTCATACTCGAAGTTCATTCAAGTGTTTAAGTCTTGCTAGGAATCATTATTGGTTTTATATTAACTCCATTTCATATCTTATAATATTCATTTCATTTGACTTAAAACACTTTTTACGTGCATTAACACTTGTCACGGTGTTTTGATGTTCATTCGTCACACGCCCGATTTGTCTCTCTTGTGTATGCTTATACCATTTATCTAATAAATCATTTATTGATGTTAAGCATCATATATTTACTAACATTTATGTTTTATAACTTAGAACAACATCCTTTATCGTCAGAAGTACTATACTTGCATACGTGCATTCCCGACGCCATCCGATTGCCTCCGAAAACATAACAGTCCCAAAGATGGCAATTTTTACCCCTTCTAATGACCTCAAATTTAAAAACTTTAAGAATAAAAGTTGTAGGTCTATTCGTCCTCGTTCCGGATCATCTAGAATCGCCTCAATCGGAGTTCGTATGAAAAATATATGGTTTTTTTTTTACCAAAAACAGGTCAAAGCACTCACAGTTAACACACTTTGGGCGGGGCCGCGCCCATTTCCTTCCTCACTCAGCGGCCACCACCAGCTAGCAAAGGTCTCCGCAGTCTTGCCTGCTTTCGGGTAGCCGCCAGCTTGTGCTTGTGGGTAAGCGCTGCACTTAAACGCCCAGATTAAAGTTTCTGCAATATTTTTACTCCAAATCTTCATAACTTCTTCATTTTAAGTCGAAATTAGTTGGTTTTCGACTCTATGAACTCATGAAACACTGAACTACTCATCTACATAATAATTATAACACTTCAAAAACATTAACAATTCTTTTTAAGGGTTCCAATTCAGTGTTCATGCTAATTTTTATGTTTTAAACATATTTAGCGAATTCATTCGCTACGAATTCGTTTTACATCCGTTTTGACTTGTTCAACTTGGGTTGTTTTCTTTTTTCATCATACTAAAAACATCTATAATCAATTTCAGATTATATACATGATCTAACTGTGACGCCTCCAAAATAAGTATACATCACTCATCTTGAGTCGCCAAAAATATGGTACAAAATTCAAATACAACTTAATTATACAACGATTAAATGTAAAAAATACGACAAAACATAATCTAAAAGTTTTAATAAGAATATTGTCATCTAGACAATATCCACACTCAATGGAGTCCTCATTACATTTATTGTCACACTATTTTATAGAATAGTGAAGACTACTAAAACAACCATCCGGATAGTCGAATCGGTTCCCAGACTCGCTACGTCCCGGATATTTCTCAAAGATCCAAAGACTGCTTTCAGAACTTGGTATGGGCATTACAAATTCCTAGTCATGTCTTTTGGATTGACTAATGCTCCTGCTGCCTTCATGGATATGATGAACCGAGTATTCAAGGAATATTTGGATCACATTATGGTCATCTTTATTGATGACATCCTAATATACTCCAAAACCCGTGAAGACCGTGAGCAACACTTGAGGCTGATACTCCAAAAGCTTCGTGAAAACAAGCTATATGCCAAGTTGAAGAAATGCGAGTTACGGCGAGGAAGTTGCATTCCTTGGGCACGTGATATCAAATCATGGAATATCTGTTGACGTGAAAGATTGAAGCAATTAAAGTCGGGAGCAACCTAAGTCGATGATGAAGTATGTAGCTTTCTCGAACTTAAGTGGTTATTATCGGAGATTGGTAGAAGGGTTTTCTCGAATCGCTACTCCATTAACTCAAATGACTCGAAAAGATACAAAATTCATTGGAGCGAGGAATGTGAGAAGAGTTTTAAGAACTCGAGGAGACTCATTTCAAAGACCGTTCTAACAATACCATCCGCTCGGAGGAGGATTTGTCATCTCTGATGATGCTTCGAAAAAGGGTTATGATGTGTTCTCATGCAACATGGGAAAGTCATAGCCTTTATGCCTCACGACAACTCAAAGAATATGAGAGGAATTATCCTACCTATGATCTAGAGTTGGCGGCGATGCGTTAAGCTTAAGATTTGGAGGCATTACCTGTATAGAGAGAAGGTAGAGATCTATACGGATCATAAAAGCCTCAAATATTTCTTCACTCAAAAGGAACTCAACATGTGGCAACGACGATGGCTTGAGCTGTTGAAAGATTATGATCATACCATCCAATACCATCCTGGAAAAGTGAACGTAGTAGCTGACGCATTGAGTAGAAGATCATATGCGGGTACAAGTGCAATATTGTCAACGCAAAGACCCATTTTATATGACTTACGAAGGATAGAGATAGAGTAAAAGACTCCAGGGACCCATGTGATGATGGCGAATATACGAGTAGAACCGACTTTAATCGATAAAGTTAAAGTTGCTCAAGCTACAGACCTGGAGCTGATGCGTATGAGGAAGAAAGTGCAAGAAGGTACTATTTCGGAAGCAAGAATCGATGAACAAGGAATACTTCGAGTAACCTCCAGACTTTGTGTTCCTAACGATTCTGACTTGAAGTATAAAATCATGATGGAGGCGCACAAAACACCGTTTGCAATCCATCCTGGGAGTACCAAAATGTATCGTGATCTTCGACATACATTTTGGTGGAGAAATATGAAGAGATAGATAGTGGGGTTTATCTCAAGGTGTCTAACTTGTCAACGAGTAAAGGCGGATCATCAAGTGCCAAAAGGTCCATTGCAACCACTTGAAATTCCAGAATGGAAGTGGGAACACATTACCATGGATTTCATTACTGGTCTTCCCAAGGTTTCTCAAGGGATAGATGCGATTTGGGTCATTGTTGATAGATTGACCAAGTCTGCTCATTTCTTACCGATACGAGAAACTTAGACACTTGAACGTCTTGCTCATATGTATATAAATGAGATTGTAAGATTGCATGGTATGCCAATATCCATAGTTTTTGATCGAGACCCAAGATTCACTTCAAGATTTTGGGTTAGTTTGCAAAAAGCTATGGGCACAGATTTACGATTTAGTTCGGCATATCATCCTCAAACGGACGGGCAGTCGGAAAGGACTATTCAAACTCTTGAAGATTTATTAAGACTCTGTGTCCTTGACTTCAAGGGAAGTTGGGACAAGTTCTTACCATTGGTGGAGTTTTCCTACAACAAAAGTTATCAAGTAAGTATTGTCATGGCTCCATTTGAGGAGTTGTATGGAAGAAAGTGTCGTTCTCCAGTATACTGGGATGAGGTGGGTGAAGCAACGTTGTTGGGACCGGATTTGGTACGTATGACTACGGAAAAGATTCAAACGATCCGATAACGTATAAAAACCTCACAAGATCGACAAAAAAGTTATGCTGATCTTCATCGAAAGGATGTGGAATTCAATATTGGAGATCATGTATTGTTACGTGTTGCTCCATGGAAAGGAGTTACGAGATTTGGAAAGAGAGGAAAGCTCAATCCTTGATTCATTGTCCCATTTTTAATCCTCGATCGAGTAGGAACAGTGGCCTATAGACTCGCCTTACCGCCAAGTATGTCTCGTGTTCATAACATTTTTCACATATCTATATTACGTAAATATGTGAAAGACCCGATGTGAGACCCCAAATTTTATGAAATAAAAGTATTCAATTTTTTTTCTATTTGGGTAAATAGTTTAATTGATAAATGTTTAAAGTTAAGGGTAATATGTGAAATTTTTTGCAAAGTAAGCAAGTTGATATAAAATATTCTTTTTGTCAGGGAATGTCCGTACGACGGTACAATAATTGGTGGACTCCAAAACGGAATTATTGTCGGATGGAGAAAACGACAAAAATATTTTTATAAGAATAACGGCAGAAGTTTTATCGTTAAAACTGTTGAACTACTTGGTAGTAAAAGTACAGTAATACGCGTGGTTGCATAGTAGCCCACGATATTGATTATTGATGTTTACGTGATAAGTCACTCAGTTTTGTTTTATTAGTATTATTAATGTAATAAAAAAGAAAAGCTTTTTATATAAAACAGAATACTTTTATAAAGTTATTCTATAAATAAAATATATTATATTCAATTATGCATAGTGTTTTGCATAGTAAAATCTTTTTATATAAAACATAATACTTTTATAAAGTTATTATATAAATAGAATATATTATATTTTATTATGCATAGTGCTTGCATAGTATTTTGTATAGTAAAATCTTTTTATATAAAACAGAATACTTTTATAAAGTTATTCGTTTTATTAGATTATAAATAGAATATATTATATTTTATTTTGCTTTAAATATGGACCGTCCGATTAAAAGCAAATCAATCTGGACCGTTCATGAAATAGTTACTATGCAGTCCATTCTTCTATAAATAGAAGTTCATTCCTTCATTATTTCTTACGAATTCACTGAAACTCTAGAGAGAGAAACTATAGAGAGAGTTCTTCTTCTATAATCTTGAGTGTATTTCTTTAGAGTTTAAGAAAGCTTTGAATGTAGTGCAAGTTTTCTTCGAGTATATCCTCGCCCTACCAGTCGGAATACTCTTCTTTCAAAGGTAAGGGATATTATTTGTTGTACTCGTAAGGGATATTATTTGTTGTACTCGTAAGGGGTATTATTCTTTCGTATTCATGAAGAGAGTTATTTTCTTTCAATACTCGTAAGGGTTGTTATTCCATTTCTTATTATTTTATTGGAATAACTTTTATGCGTATGCTCTATCGCATGTACGGTGATTTCATTGTTATTCCATTCTTTAATTATTACATTTGGAATAACTTTTATCGGTCTTGATCATCACATGCATGGTGATTTTTGTTGTTATTCCATTCTTTATTATTACGCCGAATATCACATCTGCATTACGTTCTGGGGACTGGTTCCATTATTTATTATTCGTTGGAATAACTTTTATGCATGCGGATTACGCATTTACGGTGAAATTCTTTTATTATTCCACTCTTTATTATTATGTTGGAATAACTTTGTCATGTAATCTTTGCATACATGGTGAAATTCTTTTATTATTCCATTCTTTATTTTACTGTTGGTTATTGGTTTTATAGTTGTATGTCTTTGGCCTGTAGTGCAAAGATGATATGTTGTTGAATATCTTTGGCCTGTAGTGCAAAGATGATCTGTTGTTTGATAGCTTTGACCCGTAGTGCGAAGATGAACAGGTGCATGACATGATCATGTTCATTAGTGATACTAACGAATATCCTTGGCCGTAGTGCATGGATAATTCAATGATGTGATTGGCATGATCATGACCATTAGTTAACAGTTGAATGTCTTTGGCCGTAGTGCACTGACAAACAATTGATTGGTATGGTCATGACCATTGGTTTTATAGTTGAATATCTTTGGCCCGTAGTGCAAAGATAAATAACTGATTGGTATGATCATTGTTATTACATTTGAATATCTTCAGCCTTTGGGGAAAGGATATTGAGTAAACGTTTTATTAAGCCTTTGTGGCAAGAAGGAACTGTTAATTCACATTATTATAAATATGAATTGTGAATTTAACTAACATCTTTGGTGGTTCAGGTGAAGACAAGTGATGAAAGTTCTATTTGTCTTAAGTATAACAAAGAACTGTTGATGAGTATTACAGGAATAAAATATCAACGATGGACTTTTAATCTAGACGAGATATTAGACATTATGTTCTACTTGACTCTTTTAATGGATTGCTTGTTCCGCTGCAGTTAAACTTGATGTTTGTTATATTGTATTAGTTAAACACTGTTGAAGGCTAACGATAATTTATTCTGCACTATCTTAATCATAATATTTCTTACTAGGCTAGTTGAGCTCATCCTTTTGCTTTCATTGTTCTCTTCAGGAAATAAGAACGTAGCCGGGACTAGTCGGGGAACGGAGTGATGATCCTAGATGGTGTATTAGCAGTCCTCACTATTCTATGAAATAGTGTGATAATAAATGTAATGAGGACCCCATTGAGTTTGTATATTGTCTAGATGACAATATTTGTATTAAAACTCACAGCATATGTTTAGTCGTATTTTACACGACTTTTGTATAATTAAGTTGTATTTGAATTTTGTGCCATGTATCTGGCGACCCAAGATGGGTGATGTATACCTATTTTTGGGGACTTCACAGTTGGTATCAAAGCTTAGGGATATGATCCCTGGCTGAGATGTGAGACAAGAACTAGGAGGGGAGAGACGGGGAATTCCTTCGCTAGTATGACCTACCTAAGTTTATTTGTTATTTAATTGGTCGGTCAGAATATAGGGTTATTATGTGGTATGCCAATTAACCCTTATTTTAAAACTATATTCTAGAATGATATTTGAAATACAGGAGATGAAAAATGGAAAATCATGATAGAGAGAAAATAACCGGGAAGGTATGTTTGAAAAAAAAAGCAAGTATTCTCATCTCTTCAATATTAGAAATCGTGACGTAAATTTCGAGGGCAAAATTTCATAAGGAGGGGAGATTGTGAGACCCCGAATTTTATGAAATAAAAGTATTCAATTTTTTTCTATTTGGGTAAATATTTTAATTGATAAATGTTTAAAGTTAAGGGTAATATGTGAATTTTTTTTGCAAAGTAAGTAAGTTGATATAAAATATTCTTTTTGTCGGGGAATGTCCGTACGACGGTACAATCATTGGTGGACCCCGCAATGGAATTATAGTCAGATGGAGAAAATGACAAAAATATTTTTATGAGAATAACAGCGGAAGTTTTACCGTTAAAACTGTTTAACTACTCATTAGTAAAAGTACAGTAATACACGTGGTTGCATAGTAGCACACGATATTGATTATTGATGTTTACGTGATAAGTCACTCAGTTTTGTTTTATTAGTATTATTAATGTAATAAAATAGAAAAACTTTTTATATAAAACAGAATACTTTTATAAAGTTATTCTATAAATAGAATATATTATATTCTATTATGCGTAGTGTTTTGCATAGTAAAATCTTTTTATATAAAATAGAATACTTTTATAAAATTATTCTATAAATAGAATATATTATATTTTATTATACATAGTGCTGCATAGTGTTTTGTATAGTAAAATCTTTTTATATAAAATAGAATACTTTTATAAAGTTATTCGTTTTATTAGATTATAAATAGAATATATTATATTTTATTTTGCTTTAAATATGGACCGTCCGATTAAAAGTAAATCAATCTGGACCGTTCATGAATTAGTTACTATGCAGTCCATTTTTCTATAAATAGAAGCTCATTCCTTCATTATTTCTTACTTAATTCAATTTGAACTCTAGAGAGAGAAACTATAGAGAGTTCTTCTTCTATAATCTTGAGCGTATTTTTTTAAAGTTTAAGAAAGCTTTGAGCGTAGTGCAAGTTTTCTTCGAGTATATCCTCACCCTACTAGTCGAAATACTCTTCTTTCAAAGGTAAGGGATATTATTTGTTGTACTTGTAAGGGATATTATTTGTTGTACTCGTAAGGGGTATTATTCTTTCGTATTCATGAAGAGAGTTATTTTCTTTCAATACTCGTAAGGGTTGTTATTCCATTTTTATTATTTTGTTGGAATAACACTGCGTGCGATCGCATGCATGGTGATTTCATTGTTATTCCATTCTTTAAATTATTCATTGGAATAACTTTCTGCATGGATCTATCACATGCATGGTGATTTACATTTGTTATTCCATTCTTTATTATTCTGCCGGAATATCCATGCATGCGTTGCTTACGTGGGACTGATTCTATTATTTATTATTTTGTTGAATAACATGTGCATGCGGATTACGCACGCACGGTGAAATTCTTTATTATTTCATTCTTTATTATTATGTTGGAATAACTTTTATTATCATGCTAATCTAATCGCATACATGGTGAAATTCTTTTATTATTTCATTCTTTATTATACTGTTGGTTATTGGTTTTACAGTTGTATGTCTTTGGCCTGTAGTGCAAAGATGATATATTATTGAATATCTTTGGCCTGTAGTGCAAAGATGTTCTATTGTTTGATAGCTTTGACCCGTAGTGCGAAGATGATTACTGTTGGTTATTGGTTTTACAGTTGTATGTCTTTGGCCTGAAGTACAAAGATGATATATTGTTGAATATCTTTGGCCTGTAGTGCAAAGATGATCTGTTGTTTGATAGCCTTGACCTGTAGTGCGAAGATAAACATGTGCATGACATGATCATGTCCATTAGTGATACTAACGAATATCCTTGGCCGTAGTGCATGGATAATTCAGTGATGTGATTGGCATGATCATGACCATTAGTTAACAGTTGAATGTCTTTGGCCGTAGTGCACTGACAGACAATTGATTGGTATGACCATGACCATTGTCTTTATAGTTGAATATCTTTGGCCCGTAGTGCAAAGATAGACAACTGATTGGTATGATCATTGTTATTACATTTGAATATCTTCAGCCTTTGGGGAAAGGATATTGAGTAAACGTTCTATTAAGCCTTTGTGGCAAGAAGGAACTGTTAATTCACATTATTATAAATATGAATTGTGAATTTAACTTACATCTTTGGTGGTTCAGGTGAAGACAAGTGATGAAAGTTCTATTTGTCTTAAGTATAACAAAGAACTGTTGATGAGTATTACAGGAATAAAATATCAACAATGGACTTTTAATCTAGATGAGATATTAGACATTATGTTCTACTTGACTCTTTTAATGGATTGCTTGTTCAACCGCAGATTAAACTTGATGTTTGTTATATTGTATCGCTTTAACAACATTTGTGAAGGCTAACGATAATTTATTTTGCATTATCTTAGTCATAATATTTCTTACTGGGCTAGTTGAGCTCACCCTTTTGCTTTCATTGTTCTCTTCAGGAAATAAGAACGTAGCCGGGACTAGTCGGGGAACGGAGTGATGGTCCTAGATGGTGCACTAGTAGTCCTCACTATTCTGTGAAATAGTGTGATAATAAATGTAATGAGGACCCCATTGAGTTTGTATATTGTCTAGATGACAATATTTGTATTAAAACTCACTGCATATGTTTAGTCGTATTTTACACGACTGTTGTATAATTATGTTGTATTTGAATTTTGTACCATGTATCTGGCGACCCAAGATGGGTGATGTATACCTATTTTTGGGGGAATCACACCTGAACAACATTATTGAATTAGAACCGGACGAGATAGCGGAAGATTTAACGTATGAGGAGGTACCTGTTAAAATCTTGGATAAGAAGGATCATATTCTACGCTCCAAGGTTATACCTCAAGTCAAAGTTTTGTGGAGAAACCACGATGTTGAGGAAATGACCTGGGAGTTAGAATCTGAAATGAAGTCAAGGTATCCTCACCTTTTCGACATACCAGGTATGCACCCTAATTTCGAGGACGAAATTTCATAAGAATGGGAGGTTGTAAGACCCCAACTTTTATGAATAAAGATTAATTTTCTCGAAATATATTTTTGAATATTATGGTGTGGATTTGATATAATGTTATAGTTGTGGGTAATATTTACAAATTTTACAAAGTAAGTAAGTGGTTATATAATATTCGATTGGTCGGGGAATATTCGTTTTAACAGGGAATATTCGTACGACGGCACAATCATTGGTGGACCCCACAACGGAAGTATTGTCGTAGTTAGAAAAAGACAGAATTATCTTTTATAAAAATAACGATGAAAGTGTTACCGTTAAAACCTGTTGAACTACTCGGTAGTAAAAGTACGATGTCTGGCGTGGTTGCATAGTAGCACATGATATTGATTATTGATCTTACGTGAGAAGTCACTTAGTTATACTCAATTATTGCTACGATAATTCTTTGCATCATATCTCTCATATTATTGATTCAATTATTGTCACAAGATTATATCATCATATAATATTTTATATTATTAAATCAATAATTGTGACGACAAAAGTTATTCATATTATTATTTACAATATTGATAATGTCTAGAAGTTCACATCGAGGAGAGGTTTGGTCATATAATTGCTGCATGAAATAAGGAGGAATCCTTATCGAAAAGCCCCTCTTTTACGGGAACGACACGTTTGTTAAATATTGTGAGTTATAATATTAATGATGAATAAGTTCGTGTTGATTAAAGATGAAATTGATAGTTCCATTGTGTGAGAATTATTAGTGTTAGTGGAAATCGACATTTATTTAGATAATAATTAATGTCTGGAGGTTATATTGACCAATCGGGTAATTCACCGGATAAATGAGCAATTAATTGCTATTAATTCACATGCTTATAACTATGTATTCATATGTGTGTACTATTGATTCACATAATTTACTATTAGGGGAGTTGGTGCAAGATTGATAATACTTACAGGACTAAATTAAAAATGAAGAAAAAGATGAAGGTATTATATTGTAATATTTTGAGCCCCAAAACGTGCAATTATCGAAACTATATTTTCCTATAAATAGAAGCTCATTCTTCTTTCATTCTCACCAATTCACTAAGTCTCACAAGAGCAATTATTATAGAGAGAAATTATAGAGAGAAAGAAAAAGAGAAGTCTGTTACCTCACTATTCCAATATCCAGTTTCTTCTAAGGTAAGGGGTATTATTTCTTTCGTATTCATGCAGAGAGTTATTTTCTTTCAATACTCGTAAGAGTTGAAAGAATTTGGCGCCTTGCAACTGGTCAAACAAGTCATCAATGCGAGGCAACGGGTACCTATTTTTGATGGTGACATGATTCAACTCCCGATAATCAATACAAAGTCGTATACTTACATCTTTCATCTTCACGAATAGAATAGGAGCACCCCAAGGAGACGCACTAGGATGAATGAAACCGATGTCTAACAATTCCTGTAGTTGGGTTTTTAACTCCTGAAGTTCAATAGGAGCCATTCAATATGGGGCTTTGGAAATGGGTATTTTACCAGATTTAAGGTCGATACAAAATTCAATTTCACGCCTGCGGGGTAGGCGGGAAGTTCTTGAGGAATACGTCGGAAATTTATTAACAATAGAAATATCATTCAAATCGATGTATTTTATTTAAATCCGTGACATGGGCAAAGAAAGCTTGACATTTGTTTTTCAATAAACGAATAGCTTTATGGCTTGATATGACAGTGATTGATTTTAGTGGTTTGGTTGCTTGAATTTGTATAATAGGCTGGTTAGGAATATGTAAGCTAACAACCTTACGAAAATAATCAATTTTAGCATGATGAGTAGTTAACCAATCAATCCCTAAAATTACATCAAATGCAAGTATTTTCAAAGAAATAAGATCGACAGGTAACGTGTGGTTACCGATTTGAATTAAACAAGACTTATAAACAGTGGATGTAATGAAGGTTTCTCCTAACGGAGTTTCAACCGATAAGTCAAAGTCTAATTTCTCTGGAGTCAAATTTAAACGTTGAACGCAAGTAGGAGAAATAAAAGAATGGGTAGAACCGGTATCAAATAAGGTATATACTTCACTAGAGTTTATGATTAGCTTAATTGTGATCACCTCGTTTGGATTCCTCACTTTTTGGGAGGTTAGGACAAATGCTCTCCCTTGAACTACCGGTTTTGTCTTGTCTGGGATGACCTTTGATGCCTCCATCCCAGCTGGAGTTGACTTTGGTGCACGACAAAATCGGGATAGGTGACCTTCTCTTCCACAATTGTAACATACTTTGGACTGCATCACGCAGTTTGGACTGATATGTCCCTTCCCTCCACATTTGTAACATACGACCTGCAGTCGTTCTCCTTCCTTAACAACAATGATGGTCTTGACGTCTTTCCGACGCCCAAAATAGGTCCATTCCATCCAACCCATTTTCGAAATCGCCAAATACATGGTACGTAAATAACTACAACTTTATTATTACAACATATATACGTGAGTTTAAATATATATATTGCCAGTTTAAATACAATTATTGTCTTCTAGACAATATACACACCCAAATAAATCCTCATCATCCAATTATTGATACATTATTTTACAAAAAATGGTGAGGACTACTAAACAACTCTCTCTAAACCTTCATTCCATACCCCACTAAGACTCGCTACATTCTCGCCTCCCGAGAAGAAAAATGGAACAACAAGGAAAAGGGTGAGCTCAACTAGCCCAAAGAAAGAATATTATGACTAAGATAATATACAACAAATTATCATTAGTCTTCAACAGGAAAAAAACTAATAGAATACAATAGACAACAAGTTTTTAAACCAATATTCATTAGTGAAAATAATAATTCATTAGAAGAGTTAAGTAGAGAATGCAACTACTATCTTCTATGTATGAATTTAAAAGTTCATCGCCTCATCTTTTATCCCCGTAAACATCAATCAACATACATCCGAATCAAATATTCATCTTTGCACTACAAAAGCCAAAGATATTCATCACTTGGTCATGTTCATCTAAACACTGCTCATCTTTGCACTACGCCCAAAGATATTCTTCAGAAATCATTCATCTTTGCACTACAAAGCCAAAGATATTCCATAATATCATCATTTAAGACCAAGATGATGAAAATATTTTTAAAGAAACGAATCCAAAGGAAACAAAATGACAAGGATTAAGGATTAAGGATTCGTATTTTGTTTTATCCACGCCCAAAAATACCTCAAAAATAATCATAGTGGTGTAAAATTCAAGAATGATCAAAACATGGATACAATCAAAGCTAGTATCCGTAATAGATATTTTGACAAAAAAAAAAATTTTATTTTTCTATGAATAGTGTCGATTCGTGAATAAAGTGTCAGATACGTGAATAAAGGCCGAGATACGTGAATAGTAACTCTACACCAAAAGATAGAAATTCCACAAAAACATCTTCACGCTTCATTTAATAGTACTCGTGAATAAGAATCGTGAATAAGAACTCATGAATAAGAACTCGTGAATAGAACTCATGAATAGTAACCCCATATGAAAAAGTTCCAAATTTGATAAAAAGTTCCAACCAATATTTCAAAGATAATGATATCAAGAAATAATATCATTTGAGAAGAAAATAACATCCCTTACCTCGAAAGACAAGATTTCTAGTCAAACACACCTGATATAAAGCTATGACTTGAACTTGCAATCAGATAACAATACTCAAAGTATACTCAAAATACTCACAAGAATACGCCGATAATATAGAGAGAGAAAACTTCAGCTTCGTGTGATTTTCAATTCTAACCCAAGACCCTATTTATAGAAATCGCTAGAAACACCAAAGCGTAAAATTTAATATAATAATAATATATTATATATATATTCCTACGCCAACCAAGACTCCTGAAATCAGCATGTTTACAACACATGGGGGCCCAACCAAAACAATAAAAAACGTTTTTGTTGATATAAATAATTAAAACTTCCAAAAATCAATTATTTTGAGCTTCTAACTTCAATAATTCATAATAAATAGCTCTTTTATCAGAAAATTTGAATCTCACGAGTTTTTATAGGAAATTCAATTCTCTACAACTTTGCGTAAGAAAGTTTTTCCAAATTCCAAATGTAAATTGACCAAATCCACATACCGACAATTTTACAAGCTATAATCAAATTTCAATCAAGAAATGGGGTCCACCGACACACAAAATATGTTTTAATCATTTAATGCAACAAAAATACTCTTCCTCCTCATATACTCATATATCCCACATTCATTATAAAATATCACCGCTAATATATTATTAAAATAATATATTTAAATGAATTATTTTATCGTAAAAGATAAAATATTAATTTTCAACAATTGTCATTTTAAAATTTTTTCTCCATCTATATCCACATAAAATCAATATTTTCCTCATCATATGAATCAATAATTAATTATTCACAAATAATATTACGTAATCACAATATCGACAACCAGCAGCTCCTGTGAAAGAGGGGCTTTCCAATAAGAATTTCTTCATCATCGCAATTAGGTGACCAAACCTCTCCTTAGATGTAACTTTCTAGACATTGCCAATAATGTTATCTAATAATATTATTCGATAATATGAATTATTGCTTCGATAATAAAAAATACCGTAGAATGACAATTATCAAACAACAACAATATAAAATATCAACGCAACAATTATTGAATCAATAAAATAAAATACCGAATAAGAATTATCGTAATAATTATCGAGTAGTGCCTTCACGTAAGAATCAATAATTGGTGCAATACCGCAAAGCACCGCTCAACAACGCCAGATAGTGTGTTTTAACCACCGGTATTCCAACAAGATAATCTGTAAATAACTACGCCGTTATTTATAAACAACTTATATTTGTCGCTTTCTTCATCCAATCGCTTCACTATGGGGCCCATAAAAGATCATACCATCAGCATTTAATATTCCCCCGACAAAGACATTTAATATTCCACGACCAAACGAATATTCCCCGACAATAATGAATATTTTATAACCACTTGCTTATTCAAATATTTGCATATTTTACCCATAACTATCCACATTAATCAAATCAACCCTTACTATTTCAAAATAATAAATAGAGGAAAATAAATTTCATTTATTAATAATTTGGGGTCTTACAACCTCCCTCCTTATGAAATTTCGCCCCTCGAAATCGACGACGACTGTGTGTTTCAAAAGATGAGAATACCTCGCTTTCATTTCCGCTTCCAACTCCCGTGTCATTTCCTCAATAAAGATGGTTTCTCCACAAAACTTTAACTTGTGGTATAACCTTCAGACATAGGACATGCTCTTTCCTATCCAAAATCTTGACAGTACCTCTTCATACGTTAAGTCTTCTATTATCTCGTCTCGCTCTAACTCAATGACGTAGTTCGGGTCATCCACATATTTACGTAACATCGACACGTGAAAAAACGCGTATGAACACGCCATATACTGGCAGAAACGAGTCTATAGGCCACGCCCTATTCGATCGAGAATTTCAAATGGATTAATAAATCAAGGTTTGAGCTTTCACCTCACCTCACCGATTCTCGCTTTTGAAATAACAACTTCGCACCTCCTTCTTCAAATTCATCACCCGGTGTAGCTTCAATAACTTTTAACTTTATCGATTAAAGTCGATTATACTCAGATATCATCACGCGGTAACTAGAGTTTTCATCTCCATCTCTATTATTTGTAAATTATACTGAAATGAGTCTTTGACAATATCGCACTCAGATTTCTTGATACGATCTTCTACTCAACACGCCGCCTACCACGCTCGCTTTTCCAGATGGCATGGTCGTAACACGTGTCAAATGAGTCTCCTCTCGAGTTCTTCAAGCTCTTCCCACATTCCTCGCTCCATTCAATTTTGTATCTCTACGAGTCACCAAGCAAGTTAATGGAATAGCGATTCGAGAATATCCTTCAACGAATCTCCGATAATAACCAACTAAGCCTTGTAAAGCTACGATTTCGACACCGACTTAGGTTGTTCTCAATCGCGACTCATATCCCAACCTTGATAAGACGTTACAATGACACCTATCGCTTTTACTATCGCATCTAATATGGTGTCCCCACGAGAGTCTCTTTTGCATTCCACAAAGGAAGTCACCAGATAAAGGCTCAGTACCAAATTTATAGTTGAATTTTTAACTCTCAAGTTCAATAGAGCCATTCGATATGAGATTTTAGAAATGAGTTTTGTACCGGTTCAAAGTCGATACAAAATTTAATATCATTTTTCGAGTAAACCAAGAAATTCTTCAGAAATACGCCAGAAAAATCAATAACAACAGAATATTATTCAAATCGACGTGTCTTTATTCAAATCCATAACATGGACTAAGAAAACTCGACATCCGTAATAAACGAATGACTTCATGGCTTGATATGAAAATGTTTGACTACAATGGTTTGATTGCTTGAATTCAATAACAAAGTGTTGCTTAGAATATGAAAAACTAACAACCTTACGAAAGTAATCAATTTCTGCATGATGAGTAGTTAACCTTAAAATCACATCAAAAGCAAATATCTCTATAGAAATAAGGTTAATGTGTAATGTGATAGTGCCAACCCCAATCAAGCAAGATTTCTAAACAACGGATGTAATGAAAGTTTCTCCTAACTGAGTCTCCATAAATAGGTCAAAGTCTAATTTCTCCGTAGTCAAGTTCAAACGCTGAGCGCAAGCAAGAGAGATAAAAGAATGGGTAGAACCCCAGATTCAGTAAGGTATAAACTTCGCAAGAATTTATAATTAACTAACCTGCTAAACTTCGCTCGAAGTTCCTCGATTTTGACCGGCCACGACAAACGCCTTCCGTGAATCGCTGACTTTGATTTTTCCGGGACATCCTTTTGAGTCACCATTCCATACCGGATCGGTTTCGATATCGCATAACTTCGAGCGATATGTCCTTCTTTTTCCACAATTATAGCATACCTTAAACTGCTAGGCGCGCTTAATGATATGTCCTCTTTTCCAGATTTGTAACATACGACCGATGGTCTTTCTCCTCCTCGAACTAGTTGCATCAAGGCGCCGACGCCTTCAAATGGTCGTCATTGAATCTCCTTTTTTAAATCTCCTCCCGACTCGCTTTCTTCTATTTTCATGGCCACGATTACCACCAGAGTGGTTACCGCTTTGTCCGTATTCTTCTTTCTCCGCCGGGTTATCGCTATATTCGATGATCGCTATCTTCAGATGATCCTCGTTATGGTCCCCTCATTGAACGTATTTCATATCTCGCCTAACAACCGAGCCTCGCTGACAACATCCGAATAGAGAGAAAATTTATGAGAAATGAGATATCGACGATGCCGGTTTCAAACCTCTCGTAAACATCCGCTATACGCTCCTCATTCTCCACCAAATGAGGTGCAAACTCGATAACTCCGCTAACTTCGCCGCATCGACACACCGCCATGTTATTCTCGCTTCCAGCCTAATAAACTCCACTTCCTTCATACGACGAATACTTTCAGGAAGTACTTGTCATTGAACTGCTTCAAATGTCTCCCACGACATGCCGAAAAGTGCAACCGATGGGTACGCTTCACGATTCCCCACCAAAGAATCACCTTCGCCACTTTACATAAAGGTGCGAATGGAACTTTCGTTCTCTCATCCCAAGACATCGAATATCTTGGTAATTTGTTTAACCCACGCCTCCGCCTTTAATCGGATCCGCTTTCCCTGCACTCGTGGTCCCAACTTTTCGAATCGCTTCATTGTGACAACCCGTGAATTGCTATCATTTCTCCCTCAGATTTTGAACACGAAGTCTCCTCGTCTCGATTTTTATGAACCGCAAAAAGCTTCTAAACATCCCTCGCTCATCATCATCTCGCCAAAGTGTTGTTCATGAGAGGAACATTGCCACTGACTGCACAGACGCTCTCCTCGCTGGTAAGTACAGCATCTCCACTGGCCTCATTTACTCCATCATTAATATTCTCAATCGACATTCTCAAATACCGCCATAAAACAAGGGTTAATTAAGGAAATCAATATATCACATAATATCCCTATATATACTAACTAACTAACAAATAAGCTTAGTAGACACACTAGCGAAGGATTTACTCGCCTCTCCTCCTAGTTCTATTCCCCGATCTCCGCCAGAGATCATATCCCTAAGCTCGATACTAACCGTGACGCCCCAAAATAGGTCCATTCCATCCAACCCATTTTGAGTCGCCAAATACATGGTACGTAAATAACTACAACTTTATTTGTCGTGCAAAATACACAACATATATACTGTGAGTTTAAATACAATTATTGTCTTCTGCATAATATACATACCCAAATAAATCCTCATCATAATTATTGATACATTATTTTACAAAATGGTGAGGACTACTAAACAACTCTCTCTAGAACCTTCATTCCATACCCCCCACTAAGACTCGCTACATTCTCGCCTCCCCGAGAAGAAAAATGGAACAAAAAGGAAAAGGGTGAGCTCAACTAGCCCAAGAAAGAATATTACGACTAAGATAATATACAACAAATTATCATTAGTCTTCAACAGGAAAAAAAAATAGAATAGAATACAATAGACAACAAGTTTTTAAACCAATATTCACAATGAAATAATAATTCATTAGAAGAGTTAAGTAGAGAATGCAACTACTATCTTCTATGTATGAATTTAAAAGTTCATCGCTCATCTTTTATCCCCGTAAACATCAATCAACATACATCCGAATCAAATATTCATCTTTGCACTACAGCCAAAGATATTCATCACCGGGTCATGTTCATCTAAACACTGCTCATCTTTGCACTACGCCCAAAGATATTCTTCAGAAATCATTCATCTTTGCACTACAAAAGCAAAGATATTCCATTAATATCATCATTTAAGATCAAGATGATGAAAAATATTTTTAAAGAAACGAATCCAAAGGAAACAAAATGACAAGGATTAAGGATTAAGGATTCAGATTTTGTTTTATCCACGCCCAAAAATACCTCAAAAATAATCATAGGGTGTAAAATTCAAGAATGATCAAAACACGGATACAATCAAAGCTAGTATCCGTATTAGATATTTTGACTTGAAAAGAAAATTTTTTATTTTTCTATGAATAGTGTCGATTCGTGAATAAAGTGTCAGATACGTGAATAAAGGCCAGATACGTGAATAGTAACTCCGACACCAAAAGATAGAAATTCCACAAAAAAACATCTTCACGCTTCATTAATAAGACTCGTGAATAAGAATCTCGTGAATAAGAAACTCATGAATAAGAACTCATGAATAAGAACTCGTGAATAAGAACTCATGAATAGTAACCCCGATATGAAAAAGTTCCAAATTTGATAAAAGTTCCAACTAATATTTCAAAGATAATGATATCAAAGAAATAATATCATTCGAGAAGAAAATAACATCCCTTACCTCGAAAGACAAGATTTAGTCAAACACCTGATATAAAGCTATGACTTGAACTTGCAACCGTATAGCAATAATACTCAAAGTATACTCAAAATACTCACAAGAATACGCCGATAATATAGAGAGAGAAAACTTCAGCTTCTCGTGTGATTTTCAATTCTAACCTAAAGACCCTATTTATAGAAATCGCTAGAACACCAAAAGCGTAAAATTTAATATAATAATAATATATTATATATATATTCCTACGCCAACCAAGACTCCTCAAATCAGCATGTTTACAACACATGGGGGCCAACCAAAACAATAAAAACGTTTTTGTTGATATAAATAATTAAAACTTCCAAAATCAATTATTTTGAGCTTCTAACTTCAATAATTCATAATAAATAGCTCTTTTATCAGAAAAATTCGAATCTCGCGAGTTTTTATAGGAAATTCAATTCTCTACAACTTTGTAAGAAGAAAGTTTTTCCAAATTCCAAATGTAAATCGACCAAATCCACATACTGGACAATTTTACAAAGCTATAATCAAATTTCAATCAAGAAATGGGGTCCACCGACACACAAAACATGTGTTAATCATTTAATGCAACAAAAATACTCTTCCTCCTCATATACTCATATATCCCACATTCATTATAAAATATCACCAAGTAATATATTATTAAAATAATATATTTAAATTAATTATTTTATCGTAAAAGATAAAATATTAATTTTCAACAATTGTCATTTTAAAATTTTTCTCCATCTATATCCACATAAAATCAATATTTTCCTCATCATATGAATCAATAATTAATTATTCACAAATAATATTACGTAATCACAATATCGACAACCAGTGCGCCTCAGAAAGAGGGGGGCTTTCCAATAAGAATTTCTTCTTATCGCGCAAGCAATTAGTGTGACCAAACCTCTCCTTAGATGTAACTTTCTAGACATCGCCAATAATGTTATCTAATAATATTATTCAGATAATATGAATTATTGCTTCGATAATAAAAAATACCGTAATGACAATTATCAAACAACAAAGAATATAAAATATCAACGCAACAATTATCAATCAATAAAATAAAATATCGAATAAGAATTATCGTAATAATTATCGAGTAGTGCCTTCACGTAAGAATCAATAATTGTGCAATACCGCAGCTACTCGCTCAACAACGCCAGATTAGTGTGTTTTAACCACCGGTATTCCAACAAGATAATCTGTAATAACTACGCCAAGCTATTTATAAACAACTTATATTTGTCGCTTTTTCATCCAATCGCTTTCGCATGGGGATCCAATAAATATATTCTCGATCATATATTCCACGATTTAATATTCCAATAATGAATATTTTAAGATTAATATTCCACGCACCAAACTAATATTCCCCTTACTATTTCAAAATAATGAATATTTTATAACCACTTGCTTATTCAAATATTTATGTAGATTTTACCCATATAACTATCCACATTAATCAAATCAACCTTACTATTTCAAAATAATAAATAGAGGAAAAAAAATTTCATTTATTAATACTTTTCATCACAATATAAGCATGAGGATGATGACAATGACATAATAATTCAATAAAACAAGTTCAAGATAAATTTTAAAGATTTATAATCTAATTTATCCGTAAATCAATAACGCCCAAATTGTCAACATGATCATCGCTTTGTGGAGTAAAATTCAAGAATGCTCGTAAGAATATTTCCATGAAAAGATATCGGATGAAGCGCAAATATCCGGGATATTCTACTAATTTCATGGAGTATAGAAGCCAAAACTTTAACCAACCGAGTATAATAGAATATATGAAATCAAGAATGGATTTTTGCCCGCCATGCGGTAATCCACGTAGACAGATCATTTCCATAATTTAATAAGGAATGAATACGAAGGATCATTCACCATGCATGCAGTAATCCACATAGACAGGTTATTCCAACAGAATAATAAATAATGGAATAACAGAAGAATTCACCATATATGCAGTAGCCCGCGTAGACAGGTTATTCCAACAGAATAATAAAGAATGAAATAACAAAAGAATTCACGAGGAATGCGATAGACCGCACAGACAGGTTATTATTAGGTTTGTAATATTCATGAACGCAATCAAATTGCATAAAATAAGCGAAAACGTGGAAAATCAAGAGTTTCAAAATTTTACAAACCATATACCCGGATCATCCTTTATGCACAATTATTAATTAAACGAAAAGATAAAGAACAAGAATGGAACCCTTGAAGATTCGAGCTTCCTCAGGTACAAGTTCACCTCCAATCTTTTTCGCGTTCAACTTGAATCCACCGGGTTTGGTTCTTTCCTTTGATCAACGTTTGCCACCCAAGTGTTTGGCCTATAGAAGTGATCCACCAAGGAGGAAGAAATATTCAAGAAGAAGGGTGGTTGGCTAAACCCTAGTTTTCTATCTCTATAGAAAAGAACGTACTCAATAAACTGTTGGAATTTCGTATATTGATATCTGATATAAGACTCACCTTATAAAGATATCAGGTAACCCTATTTAATTAAAAATAAGGTATTATTTATTTAATTAAACTCTTTTAATTAAATGGGCTCCCTAATCTTATTAGGGATAATTAATTAAACTCCTTTAACTAATTTTCCTCCTAATCCTATTAGGAATAAATGAGAGTACTTATATTAAATTAATTCCTAAACTCTTTTAGAAATTAAAATAATAATAATTGTAATAATATTAATAAGACTCTCTTATTAATTTATATTTAATATTTCTAAAATATTAAATAATATATATTAAGCTATTTAATTTATTCTATCACCATAGATTAAATTAAATATACTTAACATATTATTACGATTATGCAATTAACTTCTTAAATAATTATTCTTCCTTTTATGGTGTGACCCTTTAGGTTCTCCATATTAAATTCCACAGAATAAATCAATTAGAATAATTTAATCTTATTTAAATAAATAAATTAAATTATTAATTTATTTAAATAAATAATATTTATTCCACAATAGGGATAAGCCTCCCTAGCGATCAACGACTTTACAGATAATATAGATTTCAATATTAATCATAAAAGAACATTTGAGTAAATAGTTACCGTACAATTCAATCCTTCCACCATACAATGTCCCAATTAAATATATGACATGGAATTACTGTCAAGTCTTATTTTATTTAATTATATGTATTTCGATTCTTAAATGCATAACTCCAAATAATGCAAATTAGAAACTCCTTTCTAATTTCATTCTGTCTTGGCCAAGGACTACTGTGTTGTCATTTATCGAATCACATAGGACATTTCTCTTTTTTTACTAGAAGTAGTAGATTCTTTATTGATCATACATTATCTCCATGTACAACTTATTATACCCAAGCATACCCTTTGATATACCCTAAGGGTCTTAAGGAATAAGTCAAAGTATAACTCATCATACACAAGATACTATGATGATCTCAAGTCCAAGGATCACTTGTACTACTATCACTACTGAGAATTCCTATCGATGCATAAGTAAAACTCCATTAGGTATTCCTAGCGAGCCACGTTCAAAGGAACTTATTCTCTAATAAGCACCTACATACTTGCTTTAGTGTCTCCACACAAATGATCATGAGATCAAACATCCTCATCCAATGAGCAAGCAACGTATGTACCAATCTATCCGGATTCACTAATCCCCAATTTAGCAATCCAACGATTGGGAACTATTTTAGTCTTAAGCTTTCTAAGAATTTTGATCTCATTAAAATGATCATCATCATTATTTTAAAAGCATTGCTTAAAACTATGGGTTTATCACATATTATAAAACATCATCATGTAGATAATTAAAAGCCTTTAATAAATTAATACTTTTATTAATAAATGAATAAGATTGTTACAAAGTATATGCTTTATCATCAAACATGATTGGCTTGTGTGCATACTACTTTCAATCTCCCACTTGCACTAAAGTCAATCGCTATGGCATCTCATACCCTTCTTCTCTAAGTGACCATTATCCTGCTGTTGGATAAGCTTTAGTTAATGGATATGTAATGTTGTTCTTGAGAGTTCACTATCTCTATAGTGATTTCCCATCTTTCAATGATTCTTATAATCAAATGAAAGTGCCACAACACATGTTTAGATCCAAGATGAGACTTAGGAACTATTCCTAGTTCTGTAACGAACTTTTCATCCAAACAATCAACTTATAGCTTCATTTATAGTTTTATACTTTGTCTTTATCACTAAACTAGCAACTCTCTGCTATTTAAAACCTTTCTAATTCACTGCACCACCATTCAAGGTAACGCTTTACCTTAAAGTGGATTTTCTGTCGTCTTGGTCTGTCTAAAAAAAACTTAAGTCTGTTAAGCCCTCTAGTTTTAATTCAGACCCACCATGAATATGATCACATCCTTAGTGACGGTTAAGTACTTTAAGTTGTTTTTCACTGGCTCACAGTGAACTTCTCTTGAATATGACTGATCAACATCAGGTCTCGTATATTTCATTGCATACATGATTGTTACTCATGCGATCTCTCTCTTTTAGGAGTCTATGGGGACTATTAAAAGAGATACACTCCAGGGCTCATCAACATGAGACATCTCTTGGAGTTTGTCATGCTAAACGACTTTAGCATCAAATGAATATACGTTCCTTGGGTTAAGTTGAGCATCCTCTTGAATCTATCTATATAGATTTTATCCCCAATTAAGATACTCTTCCCAAATCATTTATGGAGGAATGTTTAGACAACTTTATCTTTACTGATTGTAGCATTAGTATGTCATTCCTTATCCGTAGTATATCAACATATAATACTAGGAATGTCATGACTGTGACGCCCCCAAAATAGGTCCATTCCATCCAACCCATTCTGAGTCGCCAAATACATGGTACAGAAATAACTACAACTTTATTATTATAACATATAAATCATGAGTTTAAATACGTATATTGCCATCTAGACAATATCCACATGCAAATAAATCCCCATCATAATTATTGATACATTATTTTACAAAAATGGTGAGGACTACTAAACAACTCTCTCTAAACCTTCATTCCATACCCCGACCGGTACTGCTACATTCTCGCCTCCCGAGAAGAAAATTGGAACAACAAGGAAAAGGGTGAGCTCAACTAGCCCAAGAAGAATATTATGACTAAGATAATATACAACAAATTATCGTTAGTCTCCAACAGGAAAAATCTAATAGAATACAATAGACAACCAGCTTTTAAATCAATCTTCGCAGTTGGAAATAATAATTCATTAGAAGAGTTAAGTAGAGAATGCAAACTACATTCTTCTATATATGAATTTAAAAGTTCATCGTCAATATTTTATCCTCAGAACATCAATCAATATATATCTCGAATCAAATATTCATCTTTGCACTACTGTGCCAAAGATATTCATCACCGGTCATGTTCATCTAAACACTGCTCATCTTTGCACTATGGGCCAAAGATATTAATCACCGTATTATGTTCATCTCAACACTGCTCATCTTTGCACTACTACGCCAAAGATATTCATCAAGAAATCATTCATCTTTACTACAAAGCCAAAGATATTCAAGAATATCATCATTTAGGACCGAGAGGATGATGAAAAATATTTTAAAGAAAATGAATCCAAAGGAAACAAAAGAAAAATTATTTAGGATTCATATTTTAAACAATCCAAGTTCAAAAATACTTCATAAGTAATCAGAGTGGAGTAAAATTCAAGAATGATCAAAACATGGATACAATCAAAGCTAGTATCCATAGTAGATATTTTGGACAAAAAGAAGAAATTTCATTTTTCGGTGAATAGTACCGTATTCGTGAATAGTGCCGTATACGTGAATAAAGGTCGATATCGTGAATAGTAACTCTGATACCAAAAGATAGAAATTTCATAAAAAACATCTTTACGCTTCGTGAATAGTACTTTGAATAAGAACTCGTGAATAAGAACTCATTAATAAGAATCGTGAATACTAACTCATGAATAAGTAACTCGTGAATAGTAACTCATGAATAGTAACCCCGACATGAAAAAAAGTTTCAAATTTGATAAAAATTTCCAACCAATATTTCAAAAGATAATGATATTGAAGAAATAATATCATTTTCAATAAGATAACATCCCTTACCTCGAAAGACAAGATTTCAAGTTGAAACACCTGATATAAAGCTATGACTTGAACTTGCACCAGATAGCAATAATCAAAGTATACTCAAAATACTCACAAGAATACGCTCGATAATATAGAGAGAGAAAACTTTAGTTTACGTGTGATTTTCAATTCTAACCTAAGCACCCTATTTATAGAAAATGCTTAGAACACCAAAGTAGAAAATTTAATATAATAATATATATATATATATATATATATATATATAATTTGTCTACGCCCACTTAGAATCATCTGAATTCAAAGAACTTAGCATGTGTTAAAGATACCCACCAAAAACAAAAACGTTTTTCTTATTTAAATTATTTTAAACTTCCAAAAATCAATTATTTTGAGCTTCAAAACTTCAATAATTCATAATAAATAACCCTTTATCGTAAAATTCAAATCTCATGATTTTTTATAGGAAATTCAATTCTCTACAACTTTGCGTAGAAGAAAGTTTTTCCAAATTCCAAATAGAAATTGACCAAAATCCATAAACCAAGCGATTTTATTGTGCTATAATCAAATTTCTACAATAATTATGTCCACCAACACACAAAATATGTGTTAAACATTTAATGCCACAAAATACTCTTCCTCCTCATATACTCATATATCCCACATTCATTATAAAATATCACCGCTAATATATTATTAAAATAATATATTTAAATGAATTATTTTATCAAAAAAGATAAAATATTAATTTTCAACAATTGTCATTTTAAAAATTTTCTCCATCTATATCCACATAAAATCAATATTTTCCTCATCATATAAATCAATAATTAATTATTCACAAATAATATTACAGAATCACAAGATCGGCAACTGTGTCGCTCCTGTGAAAGAGGGGGCTTTCCAATAAGGATCTCTCCTTACTGGTGCACAATTAGGTGACCAAACCTCTCCTTAGACAGAACTTTCTAGACATTTCCAATGATGTTATCCAATAATATTATTCAGATAATATGAATTATTGTCTCCGATAATGGAAAATACTATGTAATGACAATTTATCAAAACAACAAAAGAATATAAAATATCAATGTAGCAATTATTGAATCAATAAAATAAAATACTCAATAGTAATTACATCGTAACAATTATTGAGTAGTGCCTTCTTCACGTAAGAATCAATAATTGGTGTAATACCGCAATCTTCTCTGCTCAACAACGCCAGTATTAGTGTGTTTTAACCACCGGTATTCCAACAAGATAATTCTGTGAATAACTACGCCAAGTTATTTATAAACAACTTATATTTGTCGCTTTCTTCATCCAATCGCTTTTTAGTTATGGGGCCCATAAAAGATCAATACCGTCGCATTTAATATTCCCACACAAGCATTAATATTCCACGACCAAACGAATATTCTCCTAATAATAATGAATATTTTATAACCACTTGCTTATTCAAATATTTGCATATTTTACCCATAACTATCCACATTAATCAATTCAACCCTTACTATTTCAAAATAATAAATAGAGAAAATTAAATTTCATTAATAATAAGTTGGGGTCTTACAACGACGCTCCCACTGACCCTTTTGTACACACTAGGTTCATTCTTGTTTTTTATAAAATCAAACTCTTTTAATTATTTCATCAAAACAAATGTTCCATTTTTGAGAAATTTGTTTCAATCCATTTCTCTGAGTGTCTACAACTCTTACCTCATCATATGTAACTGAATTATCATCTTCTATGATGTGTACCTCATCATCATCATCTATGATGAATCTATACCTCCTAGGTATCTTCGGTACTATTCCAGATTTACGATTCGGTTGTGGTACTATAGGTCTATCTACAGTTTCCTCTTATTTGACTTATAGTGTTTTGTGGTTCTTGAACTCTTTAAGATCTATTATCCTCCCACTAGCCCTTTCAATGATAAACATCTTTATCTTAGAAGGCAGTGTGTTTCGCAATAAACACCTTATGCTAAGTAGGATTATAGAACATATACCCTAAACTTACTTTAGGATGTCCCACAAATATATACTTGTCAAATCGTGTCCCAAGCTTATCCTTTGAAACCTTTTTCACATAAGTTGGACAACCCCTTATCTTAACATACTTAAGATTAGGAATCCTCCCTGTCCATAACTTTTATGGAGTCTTGGGGCCGAATTTTGAGGTTACCTTTTCGTAGATATACAACCATTTCTAGGGTATGACCCTAGAGGGATACTGGAATGTTGGTAAAATCATTATGAACCGCACCATGTCCAATAAGGTATGATTTTTCCTTTCAGATACATCAATCAATTATTGTGTATCAGGAGGAGTCTATTATGAGAAAACCATTTGAGATGATCTAGAAACTTATTACACAAATATTTATTCATTAATCTAATCAAAGAATCTTAATACTTTGCCAATTTGTTTCACTTCTGAATTCTCTGAACCTTTCAAATAATTCATACTTGTATTTCATCAAATACAAACATTTAACTCTTTAAATGATCATCTCCTTTTCTTATACTAGTTTGTTCAATTTGCAAAATATATTTTTCACATAAGTCAAGTACACAAAATCCATTAAGTAATATTTCAGTTTTATACAAAATATTATTATTATAAATAGAACAACAATTGTTCTTAATTATAATACCAAAGATTTCATTGTCCAAGAATAAAATAGAAATAATATTTCTAACGCAAACTGGAATACAATAACAACTTATTGACTTAATAGATTTGCCCATAGGCAATGCTAAACTATAAGTTTCTATAGCTAATGAAGCAACCTTTGCTTCATCTCCCACACATAGGATTACTTACCTTTGTTTAGCTTTCTACTTCTGCTTGGTCCCTTCATAAATCTATATTTATGATAACCAAAGTCGGTATCCAATACCCAAGTAGAACCTTGACTTAAAGAAAAATTTATTTTAATCATAAACAAAATTTAATTTATAACTGAAACTTCTCTAAGCTTCTTTGGTTAGCCTCTGCAAGATGCCTCTCGCAGTTTCTTTCCAGTGTCCAGGTTTATTGCAGTGGAAGCAAACTCCTTTGCTATCCGTATCAGTTTTGTTCTTATTATCCTTTGTTTTTGCCTTTCTATTTACCTTCTTTGAATCGTTCTTTTTTTCAGAAGATCCTTTGGTCCCTACTAGTAAGACATGGTCTTTCTTGGTTGGAAAGTGACTCTCAACATTTTTTAACATGTTAAGCAAATCAGCAAGGCTGATAGCTAGCTTGTTCATATGAAAGATTCACAACAATTATGAAAGGAGTCCAGGAGTGAGTGCAAGATCAAATCTTGGCTCAAATCTCCATCCATGACAAAACCCGTTGTCCTAATTGATCAATCAAATTGATTATGTTAAGGACTTTTATTTGTACTGTAGTGTCATCGGTCATTCTAGATCGGAAGAGCTCCCTAGATATCTGATATCTATCAGTCCTACTTTCCTCACCATCAACTACTTGATGTGCATGAATATAATAGGAGCATCCATAGTTTCATACTGACGCTGAAGCTCGTTACTCATGGATGCGAGCATGATGCATTGAGCCAACTGTGCATCATCTTGCCACTTTCTAAAAGTAGCAATCTCTTCCTCATAGGCATTATCTGTAACCATTGCAGGAAAGACATATTAAGGACATAAGATAGCTTTTCAGCCATGAGAACTATTCTCAAATTTCCTTAACCAATCCGTTTAATTTGGTCCGGTTAAATAACATCTATTATGTTTCGCAGTGATAGTAATTTAGACATTGTAAAATTCTGTAAATGAATTTGTAATTAACAACATTTTAACATACATTCTTTTATTAATTACCAAAATAATTTAGGTCTTGTTTTAAATTGGTATCTCCCACTATTTTCATCAAACTATATTACCCTCACTTATATAGTTTGGCAAAATCTAATTAAAGATTTGCTAGTGAGAATAAGGATCCCATTTCAAATGTATATAGCCTTGTGGTGACACAACAAACTATATATAAATAAATAGGTAGACAACTCTTGTCAATTACATCAACTATGCAACTCCTTGTATTTTGCCTCTTAGATTATTTTGATCAAGTGGTGGCACATCCGAATCAAAATTATTCAAGTTAAGTCCAACCTAGCACTCCATATATTCAAAAAAGAAAAATATTGTCCTTGTGGTGACACAACAAAACAACATTGTTCAATTTTCTTTATAAGCATCAAATGTGATAAAATTAACATCTCAAAGAATTAAGATAAGCCTTGTGGTGACACAACAAACTTATAATAATTAATTGATACTCTATTAATTTTTATCATGCTAGAAGGCGACGTTCGATATTTCAAATATCTTTGAACGCTTAGGACTTAATATAAAAAAAATTGAGGGGTTTTCATGTTATTATTTTGTCTCATCTTGTTTAGCGCGCATGCACACATATATATAAAATACGCGTCATATTATTGAACATGCGAAGCATGTTTTCATAATATATAAAATATATAGTATACGCATGCACATATAGAATACTATATTCTACCTGGATTGATTATGGACTTTTATCTAGTTTGGTTCACTAGAGCCACCAAGTGAACCAAAAGGTCAAACTCTAGGGGTACAAGAATTAATATTAAAATATAACTATTACATTTAAACTCGGGCTCCATTATAAACGGGTCTTCAAGCCCTCCTTGCTCTTTGATCTCGAATTCTTCAAAATTAATTCTAACTATTTCTTTTACTAAACTATTTAAAATAAATAGAAACCTTAATCAGCAGTCAAGGGGAAGTACATAAGAGGGAGATAGAATATACATTAAAAAAATTTAGAGAAGACGAGGTACGCAGACTGTAAGACCCCAGCTTTTATAAATAAAGATGAATTTTTCTATAAATATTATTTTTGAATATTATGGAATAAATTTGATATAATGTTATAGTTGTGGGTAATATTTATAAATTTTGCAAAGTATGCAAGTTGTTATAAAATATTCGTTTGGTCGGGGAATATTCTTTTTAGGAATATTCGTATAACTACTCAATCATTGGTGGACCCCTACAATGTAATTATTGTCGATTGAGAAAACGACAAAAATATTTTATAAAAATAACGACGAGGTGTTACCAATTAAAACTATTGAACTACCCGGTGGTAAAAGTACGATGAATACGGCGTGGGTTGCATAGTAGCACACTAGATTGATTATCGATGCTTACGTGAGAAGTCACTCACCTATGCTTCAATTATTGCTACAATAATTGCTTTGCATCATATCTCTTATATTATTGATTCAATTATTGTCACAAAGATCATCAGTAATAATATGTTATAGTATTAAATCAATAATTGAGACGACAAGTTATAAATGATTAATAATTGTTGAAAGATTAAATATGTGTTGATGAAAAAAAAATGATTTGTGGTAAGTTTGATTATTTTATGGGGGCTCATATGTCATCATCTAAAATTCTCTTCACAATAGTATTTACCTTCACAATAGTAATTACCTTCGTCAATAGTAATTACCCTTGTGAATAGTATTTACCTTCGTCAATAGTAATTACCTTCGTCAATAGTAATTACCCTTGTGAATAGTATTTACCTTCGTCAATAATATTTACCTTCGTTAATAGTAATTACCTTTACCAGATGTCGAACCACTTGTCGTTTCACATTACAGGCGTCGAACCACTTGTCGTTTCACATTACAGGCATCAAACCACTTTTCTTTTCACATCATTAGTCGTCAAGCCACTTGCCTTTTCACACGGCAGGTGCTAAGCTAGAAATCTTCTATAAATAGAGGCTTATCAATAGTCTTCAACAATGTTAAACTGATAAAATACAATAGACAACCAGTTTAACTGCAGCGGAATAAGCAATCCATTAAAAGAGTCAAGTAGAAAATAAAGTCTACTATCTTTTAGGTTTTAAAAGGTTTTTCATCACTGTTATAGCTGAGACTCAGCTTTAATAATATTCCACATCATCGAATCACCCCTGCACTACGACCAAGGATATTCTTTAGTATCACGACCACAATTATTCATGTACTACGGGCCAAGAATATTTGTGTATTCATTAATGGTCATGATCATGCCAACAACTGTCCATCAATGCACTACGACCATCGAGGATTTTTACCACATCATTTGTAACATTACTACCATGATTACACCGAATAATCTCTCGGTCATAATCATACCAAGTCCATCTATGCACTACAAAAGCCACGATGACTTTAAAAAAAAATATAAACATGAGGATGATGACAATGATATAAGAATTCAATAAAACAAGTTCAAGAATTATTTTATCCAGAATTATTAACGTCCAAATTGTCAATATGATCTTCGTTTTGTAGAGTAAAATTCAAGAATGATCGTAAGAATATTTCCATGAAAGATATCTTTGGATGAAACGCAAATATCAAGGATATTCTACTAATTTCATGGAGTATAGAAGTCAAAGTTTTAACTAATTTGGGTATAATAAAGAATGGAATAACAAAAGAAATCACCATGCATGCGGTGCTTCGCATGAGGCAGTTTATTCCAACAGAATAATAATAACGGAACCAGTCGTGAAATTCACACCAAGCAGGATGTTCCAACGTATAATAAAGATGGAACCAGATCCGTGTAAAACACGATAGGATATTCCAATAGAATAATAAAGATTTTAACCAGTCCTGTAAAACACATGACGAGGATGTTCCAACAGAATAATAAAGATTTTAACCAGTCCGTGTAAAACACACGCATGTGATGTTCCAATGAATAATAGAAGAATGTCACCAAGTATAGGGGTAAACCGCGTATACAAAGTTATTCCAATGTAATAATAAATAATAGAATAACAACAGCTTCTCTTCATGAATAAGAAAGAATAACACCCCTTACATTTGGTAGGAGATTGAATCTCGCAAGAAGGTAGTAGTAACAAAATACTCTTCTTCTTTCTCTCTTATTCTCTCTATACTTTCTCTCTCTATAGCTTGAATGAATTCGTGAAAATAATGAAGCCCTAGGCCTCTATTTATTGAAGATTTCTAGCTTAGCACTCGCCGTGTGAAAAGGCAAGTGGCTCGACGACTAATGATGTGAAAAGAAAAGTGGTTTGACGCTTCAGTAATGTGAAACGACAAGTGGTTCGATCGCTTTTATAATGTGAAACGACAAGTGGTTCAAGTCCGGTAAAGGTAATTACTATTAACGAAGGTAAATACTATTGATTTAAGGTAAATACTATTCACAAGGGTAATTACTATTGATTTAAGGTAATTACTATCGACGGGTAAATACTATTCACAAGGGTAATTACTATTGACGAAGGTAAATACTATTGACGAAGAGACTTTTAGATGATGACATATGAGCCTCCCATAAAATAATCAAACTTACCACAAATCATTTTTTTTTTCATCAACACATATTTAATCTTTCAACAATTATTAATCATTTATAACTTGTCGCCTCTCAATTATTGATTTAATACTATAACATATTATACGATGATAACTTGTGACAATAATTGAATCAATAATATAAGAGATATGATGCAAAGAATTATCAGAGTAATAATTGAGCATAAAATTTGTGACTTCTCATATAAGCATCAATAATCAATACCGTGTGCTTACTATGCAACCACGCCAGACATCGTACTTTTACCACCGGGTAGTTCAACAGCTTTTAACGGTAACACCTCCCGTTATTTTTATAAAATATTTTGTCGTTTTCTCAATCGACAATAATTACATTGTGGGGTCCACCAATGATTGAGTAGTTGTTTAATATTCCCTAAAAAGAATATTCTCCACCAAACGAATATTTTATAACAACTTGCATACTTTGCAAAATTTATAAATATTACCCACAACTATAACATTATATCAAATTTATTCCATAATATTCAAAAATAATATTTATAGAAAAATTCATCTTTATTTATAAAAGTCTGGTCTTACAACCTCCCTTCTTATGAAATTTCGCTTCAAAATTAGGGTACGTGCACTGGTATGTCGAAGAGGTAAGGATACCTTGATTTTATTTCATTCTAACTCCCAAGTCATTTCTCAACATCGTGGTTCCTCCACAAAACTTTGACTTGAGGTATAACCTTGGAGCGTAGAATATGTTCCTTCTTATCCAAAATTTGAACAAGAACCTCTTCATACGCCAAATCTTCCGCTATTTCGTCCTGCTCTAACTCAATAATATGGTTCGGGTCTTTCACATATTTACGTAACATAGATATATGAAAAACGTTATGAACACGAGACATATTTGGCGGAAAAAGCGAGTCTATAGCCACGCCTACTCGATCGAGGATTAAAATGGACCGATGAATCGAGGATTAAGTTTTCTCTCTTTCCAAATCTTGTAACTCCTTTCCATGGAGCAACTCTTAACAACACATGATCTCCTATATCGAATTTCACGCCTTTTCGATGAAGATCAAAGATAACTCTTTTATCGATTTTGTGAGGTTTTTATACGTTGTTTGATCGTTTGAATCTTTTCCGTAGTCATACGTATCAACTCCGGTCCCAACAACGTTGCTTCACCCACCTCATCCCAAAGATATCGAGAGAACGACACTTTCTTCCATACAATGCTTGAATGGAGCCATGCCAATACTTGCTTGATAACTGTTGTTATAAGAAAACTCCACCAATGGTAAGAACTTGTCCCAACTTCCTTGAAATCAAGGACACGAGTCTTAATAGATCTTCAAGAGTTTGAATAGTCCTCTCCGATCGTCCGTCTGTCCGAGGATGATATGCCGAAGCTAAATCGTAAGTCTGTGCCCATAGCTTTTTGCAAACTAACCCAAAATCGTGAAGTGAATCTTGGGTCTCGATCGAAACTATGGATACCCAAGATACCATGCGCCTTACAATCTCGCTTATGTACATACGAGCAAGATGTTCAAGTGAATAAGTTTCTCAGATCGGTAAGAAAATGAGCGTACTTGGTCAATCTATCAACAATGACCCAAATCGCATCAATGCCTTGAGAAACCTTAGGAAGACCAAGAATTAAATCCATGGTAATGTGCTCCCACTTCCATTCGGAATTTCAAGTGGTTGAATGGACCTTTTGGTACTTGATGCTCCGCTTTAACTCGTTGACAAGTTAGACACCTTGAGATAAACAGTATATATCTCTTTCTTCATATTGCTCCACCAAAATGTATGGACTAATATCATGATACATTTTGGTACTCCCGTGATGGATTGCAAATGGTGTGTTGTGCGCCTCCATCATGATATTATACTTTAAATCGTGGTCGTTAGGAACACAAAGTCCGGAGTTGACTCAAGTATTCCTTCTTCATCGATTCTTGCTTCCCAGATAGCACCTTCTTGCACTTTCTTCCTCATACGCATCGCCTCCAGTCCAGTAGCTTGAGCGACTTTTAACTTTATCAATTAAAGTCGGTTCTACTCGCATACTCGCTATCATCACATGCGTCTCTGGAGTCTTTAACTCTATCTCCATCCTTTACAAGTCACACAAAATGGGCCTTTCGTTGACAATATCGCACTTTCGTACTTGCATATGATTTCCTACTCAATGCGCCGGCTACCACGCTCGCTTTTCCGGGATGGTATTGGATGGTATGATCATAATCTTTCAATGATTCAAGCCAACGTCGTTGTCGCATGTTGAGTTCCTTTTGAGTGAAGAAATATTTGAGGCTTTTATGATCCGTAAAGATCTCCACTTTCTCCCCATACAAGTAATGCCTCCAAATTTTAAGTCAAGAAGATAACAAATGCCAACTCTAGATCATGAGTAGGATAATTCCTCTCATATTCTTTGAGTTGTCGCGAGGCATAGGCTATAACATTTCCATGTTGCATGAGAACACATCCCAACCTTTTGCCTCAAGCATCATCAGTAGATGACAAATCCCTCCGAGCGGATGGTATTGTGTAACAGTCTTTGAAATAAGTCTCCTCTTGAGTTCTTGAAAACTCTTCTCACATTCTTCGCTCCAATCAAACTTTGTATCTTTCCGAGTCACCGAGTCAATGGAGTAGCGATTCGAGAAAATCCTTCCACGAATCTCCGATAATAACCAAATTTAAACCGAAAAGCTACGACTTCGGTCCATCGATTTAGGTTTTTCCCACTTTGAATAGCTTCAATCTTTCTTGGGTCAATAGATATTCCATGACTTGATACCACGTGCCCAAGGAATGCTACTTCTTCAAGCCAGAACTCACATTTCTTCAACTTGGCATAAAGCTTATATTCACGAAGCTTTTGGAGTGTCACCTCAAGTGTTGCTCATGATCTTCACTATTTTGGAGTAAATAAGGATGTCATCAATAAAGACGACCACAAAGTGATCTAAATAATCCTTGAATACTCGGTTCATCATATCCATGAAGGCAAAGCAGGAGAGCATTAGTCAATCCAAAGGACATGACTAGGAATTCATAATGCCCGTCTCGAGTTCCGAAAGCCGCTTTGGAATGTCACGGTTCTAATCTTCAATTGGTGATATCCTAACGAAGATCTATCTTTGAAAAGAATTTGGCTCCTTCCAACCGGGTCAAACAGTCATCAATACGTGGCAATGGATACCTATTTTGATGGTGACACGATTCAATTCCCCGATAATCAATACAAAGTCGCATACTCCCATCTTTCTTCTTCACGAATAGAACAGAGCACCCCAAGGAGAAGTACTAGGACGAATAAAGCCAATGTCTAACAATTCCTGCAGTTGGGTCTTTAACTCCTCAAGTTCAATAGAGCCATTCGATATGGGGCTTTGGAAATAGGTTTTGTACTGGGGTTCAAGGTCGATACAAAATTCAATTTCACGCCTGGGGTAGGCCAGAAGTTCTTCGGGAATACGTCAGAAATTTATTAACAATAGAAATATCGTTCAAAATCGACGTATTTTTGTTTAAATCGTGATATGAGCTAAGAAAGCTTGACATCCGCTTTTCAATAAACGAATAGCTTTATGGCTTGAGATGACCGTGATTGATTTTAATGGTTTGGTCGTTTGAATTCGCATAATAGGTTGATTAGGAATATGAAAAGCTAACAACCTTACGAAAACAATCAATTTTGCATGATAAGTAGTTAACCAATCAATCCCTTTAATCACGTCAAATGCAAGTATTTTTAATGAAATAAGATCGACGTAATGTGAGGGTACCGATTTGAACCAAACAAGACTTATAAATAGTGGATGTAATTAAGGTTTCTCCCAACGGAGTTTCCACGAGATAAGTCAAAGTCTAATTTCTCCTGAGTCAAATTTAATTGATGAATGCAAGTAGAGAAATAAAAGAATGGGTAGAACCGTATCAAATAAAGTATAGACTTCATTAGAGTTTATGATAAGCTTACCCGTGATGACCTCATTCGATTCCTTGCTCTTTGGGAGGTCACAACAAACACTCTCCTTGCACTACTGGGTTTGAATTTTCCGGATGGCCTTTGGTGCCTCCATCCTAGTCGAATTTGTCTTGATGAACGACAAAATCGAGCTAAGTGACCTTCTCTTCCACAATTATAACATGCTTTGACTGGCATGACGCAGCTTTGGATCGATGTGTCCCTCTCCTCCGCATTTGAAGCATATGATAGGTGGTCTTTCTCCTTCCTTAACAATGGGTCTTTGGTCTGTGACGTCTTTCCATCATTGTTGAATCTCCGCTTTCTTGAAATGTCCATTCTTATTGTTTTGGCCTCGATTACCACCGGTGGTTACCATATCTCGGCCCGTTGATTCCCTCCACGCTTGTTGTCACCGCTTGATGACTACTCTCATTGGTATTATAATTTTCACGGTGCTCTCTTTTAGTCATGTGTTGACTCATTATCGCGTTCCACTAATCGAGCCCTATTTACAACATCCGAATACAAACACGCTTTATGAGAAATAAGATGTCGACGTATCTCCCGACTTCAAACCTCTTAAAACATTCGCGCCATTCTCTCTTCATTATCCACCAAGTGGGACGAAACCGTGATAACTCCGCAAATTTTTCCTCGTATTATTACACACTTGGTCATATTGTTTTGTTCCAACTTGATAAACTCCACCTCCTTCATGTGGCGAATACTTTCGTGAAAGTATTTATCGTTGAATGACTCTGAACTTTTTCAAGATATCTTCATCTGAAAGAGTTGAGTACGTTTGGCCGATTCTCACCAAAGAATCGCCTCTCCGCCAACATAAAGGCGGCGTAAGGGAACCTTTTGCTCCTCGGAGCATCCCAAGACATCAAATATCTTGGTAATCTGCTTTATCCATGCTTCCGCCAAGTGGTTTTGCCCTCCCTTAAACTCCGGTGGTCCCAGCTCCTTGAATTGTTTAGCGGTGACCGCCTCGAGAGTTTTCCGTGTTTCCACCTACGTTTTGGACAAGAGTCGCTCTACTTTGGCTGTTGCATAAATTGCATAAAGCCTCTGAACATTTGATCATTCATCATTTGGTCAGTGTTGTTGTTTGCATGAGGATTGTCGCTTTCTTGATGCACATTATCCTGATTATTGATATGTGGTGAATCAACGATCGCCTGAGCTCCATTGCTATTCTCAACATTCTCAGATGTCATTTTCGACATCGCCACAAAAAAAGGTTAATTGACATGTAATAAATTATCCCTATCTTCCGACCAACCAATAAAATAGCACATAAACTTAGGTAGGTCATACTAAATGAAGGTATTCCCCGCCTCCCCTCTTAGTACTATTCTCACATCTTAGCCAGGGATCATATCCCTAAGTTCTGATACCAACTGTGAAGCCCCCAAAATTAGGTATACATCACCCATCTTGGGTCGCCACTTACATGGTACAGAATTTAAATACAACTTAATACATAAACGTGAGTTTAAATACAAATATCGCTCTACTAGATATTATACAAACTCAAAAAGGAGTCCTCATTACAATTATTATCACACTATTTCACGAATAGTGAGGACTACTAATGCTATCTTCAGACCATCACTCGCTTCCCCGACTCGTCCCAGCTATATTCTCATTTCAAGAGAACAAAGGTGAAAGAAAGGGTGAGCTCAACTAGCCCAAGAAGAAATATTATGACTACGATAATGCGTAATAAATTATCAATAGTCTTCAACAATGTTAAACGATAAAATACAATAGACAACCAAATTTAACTGCAGTGAATAAGCAATCCATTAAAAGAGTCAAGTAGAAAATAAAGTCTACTATCTTTTAGGTTTTAAAAGGTTTTCATCATCAATTATAGCCGAGACTCACTTTTAATAATATTCCACATCATCGAATCACCCCGCACTACGACCGAGGATATTCTTTAGTATCACGACCACAATTATTCATGCACTACGGGCCAAGAATATTTGTGTATTCATTAATGGTCATGATCATGCCAACAACTATCCATCAATGCACTATGGCCAATCGAGGATTTTACCACATCATTTGTAACATTACTACTCATGATTACACCGAATAATCTCTCGGTCATAATCATACCAAGTCCATCTATGCACTACACAATACGGATGACTTTAAAAAAATATAAACATGAGGATGATGACAATGATATAAAAATTCAATAAAACAAGTTCAAGAATTATTTTATCCAGAAATTATTAACGTCCAAATTGTCAATATGATACTGCTTTTGTAGAGTAAAATTCAAGAATGATCAAGAATATTTCCATGAAAGATATCGATGAAACGCAAATATCAAGGATATTCTACTAATTTCATGGAGTATAGAAGTCAAAGTTTTAACCAACTGGGTATAATAAAGAATGGAATAACAAAAGAAATCACCACGCATGCGGTGCTTGTGATGTATTGTGTTATTCCAACAGAATAATAATAACGGAACCAGTCGTCGTGAAATTCACAATCGGCATGGATGTTCCAACAGAATAATAAAGATGGAACCAGATCCGGTGTAAAACACACGAGATAGGATATTCCAATGAATAATAAAGATTTTAACCAGTCCTGTAAAACACACGCATGACAGGATGTTCCAACAGAATAATAAAAAGACGGAACCAGTCCTGTAAAACACACATACAGGGATGTTCCAACGTAATAATAGAAGAATGTCACCAAGTATAGGGTAAACCAAGGCTCTACAAAGTTATTCCAATGTAATAATAAATAATGGAATAACAACAGTTCTCTTCATGAATAAGAAAGAATAAAACCCTTACATTTGGTAGGAGATTGAATATTTGCGTGAAGTGTAGTAACAATAAAATACTCTTCTTCTTTCTCTTTTCTCTCTATACTTTCTCTCTATATAAGCTTGAATGAATTCGTGAAAATAATGAAGCCCTAGGTTGAAAGACCCCACTTTTATAAATAAAGATGAATTTTTCTATAAATATTATTTTTGAATATTATGGAATAAATTTGATATAATGTTATAGTTGTGGGTAATATTTATAAATTTTGCAAAGTATGCAAGTTGTTATAAAATATTCGTTTGGTCTGGAATATTCTTTTTAGGGAATATTCGCATAACTACTCAATCATTGGTGGACCCCAATAATGTAATTATTGTTTGATTGAGAAAACGACAAAAATATTTTATAAAAATAACTACGGAGGTGTTACCGTTAAAACTGTTGAACTACCCGGTGGTAAAAGTACGAAGAATACGCTGTGGTTGCATAGTAGCACACCAGATTGATTATCGATGCTTACGTGAGAAGTCACTCACTATGCTCAATAATTGCTACAATAATTGTTGATCATATCTCTTATATTATTGATTCAATTATTGTCACAAGATCATCCAGATAATATGTTATAGTATTAAATCAATAATTGAGACGACAAGTTATAAATGATTAATAATTGTTGAAAGATTAAATATGTGTTGATGAAAAAAAAAATGATTTGTGGTAAGTTTGATTATTTTATGGGGGGCTCATATGTCATCATCTAAAAGTCTCTTCATTAATAGTATTTACCTTCGTCAATAGTAATTACCTTCATCAATAGTAATTACCCTTGTGAATAGTATTTACCTTCATCAATAGTAATTACCTTCGTCAATAGTAATTACCCTTGTGAATAGTATTTACCTTCGTCAATAGTATTTACCTTCGTTAATAGTAATTACCTTTACCAGACGTCGAACCACTTGTCGCTTCACATTACAGCGCCGAACCACTTGTCGCTTCACATTACAAAGCGCCAAACCACTTTTCTTTTCACATCATTAGTCGTCAAGCCACTTGCCTTTTCACATATAAGCTAAGCTAGAAATCTTCTATAAATAGAGGCCTAGGGCTTCATTATTTTCACTTAATTCATTCAAGCTATAGAGAGAGAAAGTATAGAGAGAATAGAGAGAAAGAAGAAGAGTATTTTGTTACTACACCGCCAGCAAAGATTCAATCTCCTACCAAATGTAAGGGGTGTTATTCTTTATTATTCATGAAGAGAATCATTGTTATTCCATTATTTATTATTCTCGCTGGAATAACCTCAGATATGCGGGTTACCCTATACTTGGTGACATTCTTCTATTATTCTCGCTGAACATCCTGTCTCACAGGTTTTACACCTAACCGGGTTCCGCCTTTTATTATTCTCGCTGAACATCCGTTCTCAGGTTTTTACACCTGACCGGTTCCGCTTTTTATTATTTTGTTGAATATCCTATCGTGTGTTTTACACCGGATCCGGTTCCATCTTTATTATTCTGCTGAACATCCTCGCTTGCAAAGTGAATTTCACCCACCGTTCCGTAATTATTATTCTCGTCGGAATAACTCGCTCATGCTGAAGTACCACATGCATGGTGATTTCTTTTGTTATTCCATTTTTATTATACCCAAATAAGTTAAAACTTTGACTTCTATACTCCATGAAATTAGTAGAATATCCTTGATATTTATGCGTTTCATCCAAAGATCTTTTCATGGAAATATTCTTCCGATCATTCTTGAATTTTACTCTACAAAACAAAGATCATATCGACAATTTGACGTTAATAATTCCTGGATAAAATAATTCTTGAACTTGTTTTATTGAATTCTTATATCATTGTCATCATCCTCATGTTTATATTTTTTTAAAGTCATCTCGTATTCCCGTAGTGCATGATGGACTTGGTATGATTACGACCGTAGATTATTCTTGTAATCACGACCGTAATGTTACAAATGATGTGGTAAAAATCCTCAAAGGGTCAGTAGTGCATCGATGGATAGTTGTTGGCATGATCATGACCATTAATGAATACACAAATATTCTCGCCCGTGAGTGCATGAATAATTGTGGTCGGATACTAAAGAATATCCTCGGTCGAAGTGCAAGGTGATTCGATGATGTGGAATATTATTAAAGTTTGAGTCTCAAATATAACAAAGATGAAAACCTTTAAAACCTAAAAGATAGTAGACTTTATTTTCTACTTGACTCTTTTAATGGATCATTATTCCACCGCAGCTTAAACCGGTTGTCTATTGTATTTTATCGCTTTAATATTGTTGAGACTATTGATAATTTATTCTCGCATTATCTTAGTCATAATATTTCTTCCGGGCTAGTTGAGCTCACCTTTTCTTTCACCGTTTCTCAGAAATGAGAATATAGCCGGGACGAGCCTGGGAAACGAGTGATGGTCCTCAAGATAAGATTAGTAGTCCTCACTATTCTCGTGAAATAGTGTGATAATAATTGTAATGAGGACTCCTTTTGAGTTTGTATAATATCTAGTAGATTTATATTTGTATTTAAACTCACGCTTTATGTATTAAGTTGTATTTAAATTCATTACCATATAAGTGGCAACCCAAGATGGGTGATGTATACCTAATTTTGGGGGCGCCACAACAGTATCGTAGCTTAGGATATGATCCTCGCCAAGATGTGAGAATAGTACTAGGAGGGAGAGACGGGAATACCTTCGCTAGTATGACCTACCTAAGTTTATGTGCTATTTTATTGGTTAGTCGTAAGATAGGGATAATTTGTTATACGTCAATTAAACTTTTGTTTTGTGGCAAGATTCAAAATGACATCCGAGAATGTTGAGAATAAGAATGGAGCGCAGCGATCGCTGATTCACCACATATCAATAATCGTGATAATGTGCATCAGAAGGCGATAAATCCTCATGCAAACAACAACACCGACTCAAATGATGAATGATCAAATGTTCGTAGGCTTTATGCAATTTATGCAACAAAGAAAGCAGAGCGACTTCTCGCCCAAAACGTAGGTGGAAACACGGAAAACTCTCAAGGTCACCGCTAAACAATTCAAGGAGCCGACCACCGGAGTTTAAGGGAGAGCCAAACCACTTCTCGCGAAGCATGGATAAAGCAGTATTACCAAGATATTTGATGTCTTGGGATGCTTCGAGGAGCAAAGGTTCCTTTGCGCTTTTATGTCATGCGGAGAGGCAGACATCGGTGGGAATCGGTAAAACGTACTCAACCTCGTCAGATCAAGATATCTTGGGAGAAGTTCCAGAGTCGCTTCAACGACAAATACTTTCCTCGAAAGTATTCGCCATACGAAGGAGGTGGAGTTTATCAAGTCGAACAAAACAATACGACCGTGTCGCAATACGAGGCAAAATTTGCGAGTTATCACTTGCCATAGGCCCCACTTCGTGGATAATGAAGAGAGAATGGCGCGAATGTTTTTAAGAGGTTTGAAGTTTGGAGATACGCCAACATCTTATTTCTCATAAACCGTGTTTGTATTCGGATGTTGTAAATAGGGCTCGCTTAGTGGAACGCGATAATGAGTCAACACAACTAAAAGAGAGCAAATTTAAGAAAATTATAATACCAAATGAGTAGTCATCGGCGGTGACAACAAGCGTGGAGGGAATCAATGTGCCGATATGGTAACCACTTTGTGGTAATCGTGGCCAAAAATAATAAGAATGGACATTTCAAGAAACGGAGATTTAACAATGATGGAAAGACGTCAAGACCAAAGACCCATTGTTAAGGAAGGAGAAAGACCACCTATCATATGCTTCAAATGCGCAGAGAGGGACACATCATCCAAATCACTGCCATGCCGTCCAAAGCATGTTATAATTGTGGAAGAGAAGGTCACTTAGCTCGATTTTGTCATTTCATCAAGACAAATTCACCAGGATGGAGGCACCAAAGGCCATCCTGTAAAATTCAAACCCTAGAAAGTAAGGGAGAGCGTTTGTTGTGACCTCCCAAAGAGCAAGGAATCCGAATGAGGTCATCACGGTAAGCTTATCATAAACTCTAATGAAGTCTATACTTTATTTGATACCGGTTCTACCCATTCTTTTATTTCTCCTACTTAAGGCTCATCAATTAAATTTGACCGAGAAATTAGACTTTGACTTATCTGTGGAAACTCCGCTTGGGAGAAACCTTAATTACATCCACTGCTTAATAAATTTCCGACGATTCCCTCAAGAACTTCCCGCCTACCCCGTAGAAAGCGTGAAATTGAATTTTGTATCGACCTTGAACCCAGACAAAACCTATTTCCAAAGCCCCATATCGAATGGCTCCTATCAACTTCGTGGAGTTAAAGACCCAACCGCAGGAATTGTTAGACATCGGCTTTATTCGTCCTAGTACTTCTCCTTGGGGTGCTCTGCTCTATTCTTGAAGAAGAAAGATGGGAGTATGCGACTTTGTATTGATTATCGGGAATCAATCATGTCACCATCAAAAATAGGTATCCATTGCCACGTATTGATGACTGTTTTCACCAGCCACAAGGAGCCAAATTCTTTCAAAGATAGATCTTCGTTAGGATATCACCAATTGAAGATTAGAACCGTGACATTCCAAAGACGGCTTTCGTAACTCGATGACGGCATTATGAATTCCTAGTCATGTCCTTTGATTGACTAATGCTCCCGCCGCCTTCATGGATATGATGAACCGAGTATTCAAGGAATATTTAGATCACTTTGTGGTCGCCTTTATTGATGACATCCTTATTTACTCCAAAAGCCGTGAAGATCATGAGCAACACTTGAGGTCGACACTCCAAAAGCTTCGTGAATATAAGTCGTATGCCAAGTTGAAGAAATGTGAGTTCGGCTCAAGAAGTAGCATTCCTTGGGCACGTGGTATCAAGTCATGGAATATCTATCGACCCAAAGAAAGATCAAGCTATTCAAAGTCGGGAACAACCTAAATCGATGGATCAAAGTACGTAGCTTTCTTGGTTTAGCCGGTTATTATCGGAGATTCGTGAAAGGATTTTCTCGAATCGCTACTCCATCGACTCAAATTTTGACTCGGAAAGATACAAAGTTCGGTTGGAGCGAAGAATGTGAGAAGAGTTTTCAAGAACTCAAGAGAGACTTATTTCAAAGACTGCTCGACAATACCATCCGCTCGGAGGGATTTGTCATCTACAAAGTGATGCTTCTCGCAAAGGGTTGGGATGTGTTCTCATGCAACATGGAAAAGTTATAGCCTATGCCTCGCGATAACTCAAAGAATATGAGAGGAATTATCCTACCATGATCTAGAGTTGGTAAGTCATTGTTGTTTTGCACTTAAAATTTGGAGGCATTACTTGTATGGGGAGAAAGTGGAGATCTTTACGGATCATAAAAGCCTCAAATATTTCTTCACTCAAAAGGAACTCAACATGCGACAACGACGCTGGCTTGAATCTGTTGAAAGATTATGATCATACCATCCAATACCATCCTCGAAAAGCGAACGTGGTAGTGACGATCGAGTAGGAAATTATATGCAAGTACGAAAAGCGATATTGTCAACGCAAAGGCCCATTTTGTGTGACTTGCAAAGGATGGAGATAGAGTTAAAGACTCGAGACGCATGTGATGATAGTGAGTATATGAGAGTAGAACCGACTTTAATCGATAAAGTTAAAGTCCGCCAAGCTACGCACACACTGAGCCGATGCGTATGATGAGAAGAAAGTGCAAGAAGGTGCTATATCTAAGCAAGAATCGATGAAGAAGGAATACTTCGAGTCAACTCCAAACTTTGTGTTCCTAACGACCACGATTTAAAGTATAATATCATGATGGAGGCGCACAACACACCATTTGCAATCCATCTCGGGAGTACCAAAATGTATCATGATATTCGCCATACATTTTGGTGGAGCAATATGAAGAGAGAGATAAAGCTTGTTTATCTCAAGGTGTCTAACTTGTCAACGAGTTAAAGCGGAGCATCAAGTACCAAAAGGTCCATCAGAACCACTTGAAATTCCGTAATGGAAGTGGGAGCACATTACCATGGATTTCAAGCACGGCCTTCCTAAGGTTTCTCAAGGCATTGATGCGATTTGGGTCATTGTTGATAGATTGACCAAGTCTCGCTCATTTCTTACCGATACGAGAAACTTATACACTTGAACGCCTTGCTCAGATGTACATAAACGAGATTGTAAGATCGCATGGTATGCCTAAGATCCATAGTTTCGATCGAGACCCAAGATTCACTTCACGATTTTGGGTTAGTTTGCAAAAAGCTATGGGCACAGACTTCACGATTTAGCTCGGCATATCATCCTCGTCGACGGACGGACAATCAGAGAGGACTATTCAAACTCTCAAGATCTATTAAGACTCGTGTCCTTGATTTCAAGGGGAGTTGGGACAAGTTCTTACCATCGGTGGAGTTTTCCTATAACAACAGCTTATCAAGCAAGTATTGGAATGGCTCCATTCAAGCATTGTATGGAAGAAAGTGTCGCTCTCCAAGATCTTTGGGATGAGGTGGGTGAAGCAACGTTGTTGGGACCGGGAGTTGGTACGTATGACTACGGAAAAGATTCAAACGATCCGACAACGATATAAAAACCTCACAAAATCGATAAAAGATTTATGCCGATCTTCATCGAAAGGACGTGAAATTCGATATAGGAGATCATGTGTTGTTAGAGTTGCTCCATGAAAAGGAGTTACAAGATTTGGAAAGAGAGAAAACTTAATCCTCGATTCATCGGTCCATTTTAATCCTCGATCGAGTAGGAACTGTGGCCTATAGACTCGCTTTCCTTGAAATATGTCTCGTGTTCATAACGCTTTTTATATATCTATGTTACGTAAATATGTGAAAGACCCGAACCATATTATTGAAGTTAGAACCGGATTTAAATAGCGGAAGATTTGACGTATGAAGATGTTCCTGCTCAAATTTTGATAAGAATGAACATATTCTACGCTCCAAGGTTATACCTCAAGTCAAAGTTTTGTGGAGGAACCACGATGTTGAGGAAATGACTTGGGAGTTAGAATCTGAAATGAAATCAAGGTATCCTTACCTCTTCGACATACCAGGTACGTACCCTAATTTCGAGGGTGAAATTTCATAAGAAGGAGAGGTTGTAAGACCCCAACTTTTATAAATAAAGATGAATTTTTCTATAAATATTATTTTTGAATATTATGGAATAAATTTGATATAATGTTATAGTTGTGGGTAATATTTATAAATTTTGCAAAGTATGCAAGTTGTTATAAAATATTCGTTTGGTCGGGGAATATTCTTTTTAGGGAATATTCGTATAACTACCAATCATTGGTGGACCCCATAATGTAATTATTGTTTGATTGAGAAAACGACAAAAATATTTTATAAAAATAACTACGAGAGTGTTACCGTTAAAACTGCTTGAACTACCCTTTGGTAAAAGTACAAGAATACTGCCGTGGTTGCATAGTAGCACACTCGGTATTGATTATTGATGCTTACGTGAGAAGTCACTCAAATATGCTCAATAATTGCTACGATAATTCTTTGTGATCATATCTCTTATATTATTGATTCAATTATTGTCACAATATCATCCGTATAATATGTTATAGTATTAAATCAATAATTGAGACGACAAGTTATAAATGATTAATAATTGTTGAAAGATTAAATATGTGTTGATGAAAAAAAAATGATTTGTGGTAAGTTTGATTATTTTATGGGGGCTCATATGTCATCATCTAAAAGTCTCTTCATTAATAGTATTTACCTTCGTCAATAGTAATTACCTTCATCATCGATAGTAATTACCCTTGTGAATAGTATTTACCTTCACAAATAGTAATTACCTTCAATCAATAAGTAATTACCCTTGTGAATAGTATTTACCTTCGCCAATAGTATTTACCTTCGTTAATAGTAATTACCTTTACCGATCGTCGAACCACTTGTCGCTTCACATTACAAAAGGCCGAACCACTTGTCGCTTTCACATTACAAAGCGCCAAACCACTTTTCTTTTTACATCATTAGTCGTCAAGCCACTTGCCTTTTCACACGGCAGGTGCTAAGCTAGAAATCTTCTATAAATAGAGGCCTAGGGCTTCATTATTTTTCACGAATTCATTCAAGCTATAGAGAGAAAGTATAGAGAGAATAAGAGAGAAAGAAGAAGAGTATTTTGTTACTACACTGCTGCAGTATTCAATCTCCTACCAAATGTAAGGGGTGTTATTCTTTCTTATTCATGAAGAGAACTGTTGTTATTCCATTATTTATTATTCTGTTGGAATAACCTGTATACGCGGTTTACCCTATACTTGGTGACATTCTTCTATTATTCTGTTGGAACATCCTGTCTGTGTGTTTTACACCGACTTCGGTTCCGCCTTTTTGTTATTCTGTTGGAACATCCTCGTCATGTGTTTTACACCTTTTACCGGTTCCGCTCTTTATTATTCTATTGGAATATCCTATCTGTGTTTTACACACTGGATCTGGTTCCATCTTTATTATTCTGTTGGAACATCCTCGCTTGTGTGAATTTCACCGACCGGTTCCGTTATTATTATTCTGTTGAATAACTCGCCTATGCTGGGCACCGCATGCACGGTGATTTCTTTTGTTATTCCATTCTTTATTATACCCAAATAAGTTAAAACTTTGACTTCTATACTCCATGAAATTAGTAGAATATCCCTTATATTTGCGTTTCATCCAAAGATCTTTTCATGGAAATATTCTTTTGATCATTCTTGAATTTTACTCTACAAAACAAAGATCATATCGACAATTTGGACGTTAATAATTCCTGGATAAAATAATTCTTGAACTTGTTTTATTGAATTCTTATATCATTGTCATCATCCTCATGTTTATTTTTTTTAAAGTCATCTCATGGCCTCAGAGTGCATAGATGGACTTGGTATGATTATGACCGAGAGATTATTCGATTGTAATCATGGCCCGTAATGTTCCAAATGATGTGGTAAAAATCCTCGGTTAGTAGTAGTGCATTGATGGACAAATTGTTGGCATGATCATGACCATTAATGAATACACAAATATTCTTGGCCGTAGTGCATGAATAATTGTGGTCGTGATACTAAAGAATATCTTGGCCAGAAAAGCGGGGGTGATTCGATGATGTGAATATTATTAAAGTCTAGTCTCAAATATAATGATGATGAAAACCTTTTAAAACCTAAAAGATAGTAGACTTTATTTTCTACTTGACTCTTTTAATGGATTACTTATTCATTCGCAGCTAAAACTGGTTGTCTATTGTATTTTATCGCTTTAACATTGTTGAAGACTATTGATAATTTATTCTCGCATTATCTTAGTCATAATATTTTTACCGGGCTAGTTGAGCTCACCCTTTCTTTCACCGTTCTCTTCTGTGAAATGAGAATATAGCCGGGACGAGCCTGGGGAAACGAGTGATGGTCCTCGAAGATAGCATTAGTAGTCCTCACTATTCGTGAAATAGTGTGATAATAATTGTAATGAGGACTCCTTTTTGAGTTTGTATAATATCTAGTAGATTTATATTTGTATTTAAACTCACGCTTTATGTATTAAGTTGTATTTAAATTACGTACCATGTAAGTGGCGACCCAAGATGGGTGATGTATACCTAATTTTGGGGCGCCACATGAATTCATTTAATAAAACTCATGCATTCATGCATCCAACTAAAATAAAATCCAATCACATCGGTCAATAGTCCATAATCAATCCCATTTATTATCATACACATCACCATATGCATCAATAAATAACATTCATCTCATTAATAATATACATTCAATATATATATATATATATATATATATATATATATATATATATATATATCATTTAATGGGCAAATTTAATTAATATAAAATTTAATTTTGAATCAAAATAAACTCCTTTATTTTAATCCAAATTTAAATCAAAATAAACCTCTTTTATTTTAATTTATCCAATTTTGAATAAAATAAACTATTTTATTTTAATCAAAATCTTTAATCAAAATAAACTCCTTTATTTTAATTAATTATGGAATCTAATTCCAAGTTAAAAAAACTTTATTAAAGGAAACACAGATTCTCTTTCCTATTCTCAAATAAACTCCTTTATTTTGAATAATATGAAATCTTATTTCATATCTAAATAAACTCCTTTATTTAAAGAAATACTTGATTCTCTTTCTATTCATAAATAAACTCTTTTATTTTGAATAATATGAAATCTTATCTCATGTCTAAATAAACTCCTTTATTTAAGGAAACATAGAATCCAATTTAAACTCCAATTAGTTATCATGGAATCCAATTTCAACTCTAATTAGTTAACATGAAAATAAATTCTTTTATTTTAATATTAAAATAAAACTTTTATTTTAAGATTAAAATAAACTTTTATTTTAATTATAAAATAATTGAGAACATATTATATATATATATATATAATATAAGTAATCATACTCCCTTAGTCCCTTTACAGGAAATCACGTGAATCATAAGAATCAGCAGAGCACGCTAATCCGTATATATATACTCCAACACATGAATCCTTATATCCTTATTAATACATAACAATTATATAAATATATATAAACTATTAGTATTAATATATAATGAAAACCGGACTTATGTAACCTGGAGGCGAATTGATAGCCACGTGAATCAAGATTCATGATAACTAATCATAATTCATATTAACTTCCTGTAAGAAACCATGATTCATATGAATCACTTGGATGAGGCTTTTCAAAAATAAAACAGGCTTTCGAAAAAAAAAAATCGGCAATTTTTTTTTTTAAATAAATTTTATACAACATCATTATGCCCAATTAAATTGTTCTAAACACATATCAAATTAAATAATTAATAATTCGTATAAAGATTTGGCTCTGATGCCACTGTTAGGTTTGTAATATTCATGAACGCAATCAAATTGCATAAAATAAGCGGAAACGTGAAAAATCAAGAGTTTTAAAATTTTACAAACCATATACCCGGATCATCCTTTATGCACAATTATTAATTAAACGAAAAGATAAAGAACAAGAATGGTACCCTTGAAGATTCGTGCTTCCTCAAGTACAAGTTCACCTCCAATCTTTTTCGCGTTCAACTTGAATCCACCGGGTTTGGTTCTTTCCTTTGATCAACGTTAGCCACCCAAGTGTTTGGCCTCTAGAGGTGATCCACCAAGGAAGAAGAAATATTCAAGAAGAAGGGTGGTTGGCTAAACCCTAGTTTTCTATCTCTATAGAAAAGAACGTACTCTCCAACTATTGGAATTTCGTATATTGATATCTGATATAAGACTCACCTTATAAAGATATCAGGTAACCCTATTTAATTAAAAATAAGGTATTATTTATTTAATTAAATTCTTTTAATTAAATGGGCTCCCTAATCTTATTAGGGATAATTAATTAAACTCATTTAACTAATTTTCCATCCTAATCCTATTAGGAATAAATGAGAGTACTTATATTAAATTAATTCCTAAACTCTTTTAGAAATTAAAATAATAATAATTGTAATAATATTAATAAGACTCATCTTATTAATTTATATTTAATATTTCTTAAATATTAAATAATAATATTAAGCTATTTAATTTATTCTATCACCATAGATTAAATTAAATATACTTAACATATTATTACGATTATGCCATTAACTTCTTAAATAATTATTCTTTCTTTTATGGTGTGACCCTTTAGGTTCTCCATATTAAACCAAATAATGAATAAATCAATTAGAACAATTCTAATCTTATTTAAATAAATAAATTAAATTATTAATTTATTTAAATAAATAATATTTATTCTACAATAGGGATAAGCCTCCCTAACGATCAACGACTTTCTAGATAATATAGATTTCAATATTAATCATAAAAGAACATTTGAGTAAATAGTTACCGTACAATTCAATCCTTCCACCATACAATATCCCAATTAAATATAAGACATGGAATTACTGTCAAGCTTTATTTTATTTAATTATATGTATTTCGACTCTTAAATGCACAACTCCAAATAATGCAAATTAGAAACTCCTTTCTAATTTCATTCTGCCTTGGCCAAGGACTACTGTGTTGTCATTTATCTAATCACATAGGACATTTCTCTTCTTTAACTAGAAGCAGTAGATTCTTTATTGATCATACATTATCTCCATGTACAACTTATTATACCCAAGCATACCCTTTGATATACCCTAAGGGTCTTAAGGAATAAGTCAAAGTATAACTCATCATACACAAGATACTATGATGATCTCAAGTCCAAGGATCACTTGTACTACTATCACTACAGAGAATTTCTATTGACGAGATAAGTAAAACTCCATTAGGTATTCCTTAGCGAGCCAATGCTCAAAGAACTTATTCTCTAATAACCACCTACATACTTGCTTTAGTGTCTCCACACAAATGATCATGAGATCAAACATCCTCATCCAATGAGCAAGCAACGTAGGTACCAATCTATCCGGATTCACTAATCCCCAATTTAGTAATCCAACGATTGGAAACTATTTTAGTCTTTAGCTTTTTAAGAATTTAGATCTCATTAGAATGATCATCATCATTATTCTAATAGCATTTCTTAAAACTATGGGTTTATCACATATTATAAAACAGCATCATGTAAATAATTAAAAGCCTTTAATAAATTAATATTTTTATTAATAAATGAATAAGATTGTTACAAAGTATATGCTTTATCATCAAACATGATTGGCTTGTGTGCATACTATTTTCAGTTATTCCAATCATAGTTGCAGCGGAACGAGCAATCCATTAGATATTTAACAACATGTCATCTTTGCACTACGGGCCAAAGATATTCATCAACAATTCATCTTTGCACTACAGGTCAAAGATATTCCTCAACAGTTCATATTTGCACTACAGCCAAATATATTCATCAACAGCTCATATTTTCACTCTGGTGCCAAATATATTAATATCTCAAAGAAATATATAATCATTTCAGAATTTATATAAACAATAATTATAATCATGTTGATCAATTCACCTTTGCACTTAAGCTAAAGATATTCAATTATAAATTCAATGGTCATGATCATACCAGTCAACAATTTAACTTTGCACTATTGGCCAAAGAGAACCCATAGTCACGATCATACCAATAATCTACCCATCTTTACACTCAAGTCAAAGATAAATTTCATCACTAAGATTATAAAAATGTTATATATGATAATAAAAACAATATGATCAACAACTGCATTTAATTTCAAGAGTAAGATTCATAAATCAACGATAATTTGGTCAGAAAAAGAAACCAATTTTGTTGTGAATAGTACCCGTGAATAGTAGCTCGTGAATAGTAACTCATAAATAGTAACTCGTGAATAGTGAATCCCGACATGAAAAATGTAGAAATTCTACAATAAAATCCATACCAATATTTCGGTATAATGATATTGAAAGAATAACATTTCTTAAACTTATAAACAATTTATTTTAATTGTTTACACTTTACTAAAAAATACATTTAATCATCATAAAATGTCAAACTCTTAAGATTTCATCACCAATAACCAAAACCCTCATAAAAAATCTGCATATAACTCATATATGATTCTCAAGCCATAAAATCATATTTTTCAATTTTTTTACTTCACATAACATATTTAATTCATTTACTCATAATTAGACCATTTTCATGAAAAATACCAAATCAGTTCCAAAAATATTTATTTTCTGGGATTTAGCAGAATATAGTCCCATATTGAACATATATTTTTTTCGAAATTTTTAAAATTCATTTACTATTTTTCATATGGCCAAAACCGCCGAATATTTAGACATTTATCATAAATTGTACTTTTCTCCAAAAATTCCAAAATTCACAGAGTATAATGATATTATATAGATGTACTTCAAATAATAATTTCACCAATTTTGGAGTTAACCACAAAGAGTTATAAGAGTTTACTTTTAAAATAGTTTTTTCTCATAAAATTCATAACTCCTAGTCTATACATCCAAAAATCGCCATCTTTGGACACAATCTAGAAAACTCATCAAATTATTATTTCAAATTTTTCCAAAAATTTTGAAGGTCAGAAAAATTACGAAACTGAAAAACATAATAACTCTAAAAATTCCTTACCTCAAAAGAGCAATACTTCTGACTAGAATATCGGATGAAAAGTCGAAAGAACCTTGCACCGAATAGCAACTCTCAAAGTATCTAAATACTCATAAAAATACGCTCGACAATATTGAGATAGAAAATTTATTTTTCTGGTGTGATTTTCAATTCTAACTTAAGCACCTATTTATAGAAAAATGTTAGAACGACAAAGGAGACTAAAATATTAAAATAATATTATTTCCTTTAATTTCTACGCCACCCACCATTTGAAAAATCCACCAACAGCCATCTTGGAAGAGAATTCAGCAGCCCACATGTTTATAACATAAGTGGGTCCCACCCATAATTAAATAAAAATCATTTTATTTTCTGAAACTTCAGTAATTCATAAAAAATAGTCCGTTTATCAGAAAAATACGAATTTTATATCCATTCCACACGATATCGAATTCTCTACAACTTTGTAGCTTTAAGTTTTTCCAAATACAAGACATAAAATATCCGAAATCCACAAACGGACGATTTTTAACACCTTTTAAAATTCATAACAAATCAACCGTTAATTTTTAACAGTTCAAAATTTGTGGACATATACTCAACTTATATATGTATAACATATCCAAAAATCACAACGATCCAACGGTCGGATTAAAATTATAACTCACGCAATAGAGCTTTTAAGAACAATCGATTTGATATTTTAATACCTCCAATCCGGCTAAAATACCGATAAAATACCTCAACATTAATTCCTTCATTTATAACCACATAAATAAATCCATCATTTATATCCACATCAAATAAATATTTCCTTATCATATAAATCAATAATTAATTATTCACAAATAATATTACGTAATCACAATAATGACAACCAGCGCTTCCCAGAAAGAGGGGCTTTCCGATAAGGATTTCTCCTTCTTGGCGCAGCAATTAGGTGACCAAACCTCTCCTCGACGTAACTTTCTAGACATTGCCAATAATGTTATCAAATAATATTATTCAAATAATATGAATTATTGATCCGATAATGGGAAATATCAAAGTGACAATTATTGAAACAATAATAATATAAAATATCAACGCAGAAATTATTGAATCAATAAAATAAAATATTGAACAATAATTATCAGAATAATTATCGAGTAGTGCCTTCTCACGTAAGAATCAATAATTCAAAAATACTTTATAAAAAGCAGTGTGCTATCGCTTGCAACAACGCCAGACATTTTACTTACTTTACCCAATCGGTATTCCAACAATGTTAATGGTAACGATTACGCTAGTTATTTATAAAAACTCAAATTTGTCGCTTTTCTTCATCCGACAGCTTATCCGTTATGAGGCCCATAAATGTACATACTGGCATCGCATTTAATATTCCCCGAAGCAAAAAAATATTCCACGATCAAACGAATATTCTCGACAACAATGAATATTTTAAAACCACTTGCATGTATTTTGAAAAAAAAAATTCATATATCACCCTTAACTTTAACTTTTTATCAATTTAACCATTTACTGAATTGTAATTATAAGAAAAATTGAATACTTTTATTTCATAAAATTCGGGGTCTTACAATCTCCCCTCCTTATGAAATTTCGTCCCGAATTTACGTATTCGTATTTCAAAAGTTGAGAATACCTTGCTTTCATTTCGCATTCTATCTCCCGTCATCATCATGATTTCTCCATTGCTCATTTCCCGTGATAACTTCATTTGGGTTCCTCATTTGTTGGGAAGTTATAACGACCGCTCTCCCTTGAACTACTCGGCTTTGACTTGTCTGGGGCAGCATTTGGCGTCATCACTACCGTTGGAATATACTTTTCTATAGGGCATATTCCACCCTCAACTGCTTCGTCATACTCCTGATTCATGATCTGAATCATCAATCTTCGATCCATATCGAATTGAGGTCGACCGCTCTGTACAGGGTAATTCAAAACTCGATGTTGGGTTCTCCCAATTGCTGTCCAAAAAGAGAAATACATATTTTAGCCTTCTTAGATCGGACATCTCTTTCCACAATATCAACGCGTGCATGGCTTTTACCCATGCATCACTCACTCTCACTCGCTTCATTGTTTCTTCTTTCAACCGATTCCAAATTTTATCATCTTATACTCTGTCAAAGAATGCTTCTATTCAAGCATCACATATTGGGTAACACAAGCTTGAATTGTTGCATCCTTTTGTTCTACGACCGCTTGCCGTTCTTCAACCTGCTCTTCTAACTCATGAATACGATTTTGTAATTCTACGTTTTGATCATAAAATTCTTCTAATAAATTCTCCTCGGGCTCTTCTTCTTCCTCACTCTCAGCTACTACCTCTGCGACTAGCTCGGGTGCAACTACTAATTCTTCCCTCACCACAAGAATATCTTTAATTCCTTCTTTGCCTGACATCACATTATCATGGTTGATGATTATAGGTATCCCCACGGTCTCATTCACTCTATTGTTAACATTCTCAGCAGTCATTCTCAAATACTTCCATAAAATAAGGGTTAATTAAATAAATTAACATATCACATAATATTCATATATTATGATCGACCAACAAATAAGCTTAGGTAGGACATACTAGCGAAGGATTTACTCATCTCTCCCCTCCTAGTTCTATTCCCCGATCTCCGCCAGAGACCATATCCTAAGCTCGATATTAATCATGATTTACCCCAAAATAGGTCCAATCCACCCAACCTATTCTGAGTCGCCAAATACATGGTACAGAAAATAACTACAACTTTATTACAACAATTGTCGTGCAAAATACAACAACACATATCTTTGTGAGTTTTGATACAAATATATACCAACTATGACTCACATCCCAACCTCGGATAAAGACGTCGCAATGGCACCTTACATAAAGGTATAGTCAAAAACCTGCTTTTAGAAATTAAAATCTTTGGGAAGTGCTCAAGAAACCTTTCGTATACGGGGAGGCCATGCGTCTAGGTTATAATAGATATCATATGGCCACGTAATTATCCTTGGTTGACCTAATAGACCCCAAAGAAAAACGAGAAGATTACTATCATATTCTTTCCAATGGTGAGTCTTCGACATATAATTATCTCTACTGCCTCTAATTGAGAATTATACTTCAAATAAACTCCAAGATCATATAGGTAGTGCTCGTAGATATACTCGAGAAGTGGATGTGCACAACCTCGTCTTATGATGACACGAGGTTGTATGTCTTTAGACATCTTGTATGATAGTGGCAAAACACCCTTCCAACGTTGGGTTCGCCTTTCACCCTATTTTATTCACCAAATATAACTACTAAATGATGACCACCGTTCTATTCCTTGTTACCCCGCTTCGAATTCCAATTTACACTCTTATCACCGAAAGGAATTGTGAAGCAAAGGGTGAGCCTGACTAACTCAATAAAGAATATCATGACTAAAGATAATTAAATTATCAATAGCCTTCATCAATAATAAATCAGATATTTAGAACATATGGTAGATGATAAAAAATTTCAACCATAGTTGCAGCGGAACGACAAATCCATTAGAAGAGTCAAATAGACTATAAAGTCTATTATCTTCTCCATGTTAAAAATCTACCAACAATGTTTTATCTCTGTAACATCAATCAACAATTCTGGTCCACAATCATATGAATAACTCATAATCATAATTGTAGTTCTAATTTCCTCTTCTCATCCATGACGAAGATAATTTTCATCACCTATCTTTACCTGAAACATCAAAGATCATGGTTACACCAAATCACATTTCCTGTTCATAATCATACTAATAACTTCATCTTTACACTACGGCCAAAGATATTCGTCAACAGTTCATCTTTGCACTACTGGCCAAAGATATTCAACAACATGTCATCTTTGCACTACGGGCCAAAGATATTCATCAACAATTCATCTTTGCACTATAGGCCAAAGATATTCATCAACAGTTCATATTTGCACTACATGCCAAATATATTCATCAACAGTTCATATTTGCACTACAGGCCAAATATATTAATATCTCAAAGAAATATATAAACATTTTAGAATTTATATAAACAATAATTATAACCATGTTGATCAATTCACCTTTGCACTTAAGCTAAAGATATTCAATTATAAATTCAATGGTCATGATCATACCAGTCAACAATTCAACTTTGCACTACTGGCCAAAGAGAACCCATAGTCACGATCATACTAATAATCTACCCATCTTTACACTCAAGTCAAAGAGAAATTTCATCACTAAGATTATAAAATGTTATATATGATAATAAAAACAATATGATCAACAACTGCATTTAATTTCAAGAGTAAGATTCATAAATCAACGATAATTTGGTCAGAAAAAGAAACCAATTTTGTTGTGAATAGTACCCGTGAATAGTAACTCGTGAATAGTAACCCCGACATGAAAAAGGTAGAAATTCCATAATAAAATCCATACCAATATTTCGGTATAATAATATTGAAAGAATAACATTTCTTAAACTTATAAACAATTTATTTTAATTGTTTACACTTTACTAAATACTACATTTAATCATCATAAAATGCCAAACTCTTAAGATTTCAACACCAATAACCAAAACCCTCATCAATGAGACCCAGTTTTATCGATAAAGATTTAAATTTTATTAACGAAATAATTTTTTAATATTATGGTGTGAATTTGAGATAATATTATAGTTGTGGGTAGTATTTATAAATTTTGCAAAGTATAACAGAGTGGTTATATTATATTCGATTGGTGGGGAATATTAGGTTTAGCGAGGGAATATTAAATGCAATGACTCAATCATTGGTGGACCCTAGCAGAAATTATTATAGTCGGATTGAAAAGCGACAAAAATATTTTATTGAAATAACGGCGGAAGTTTTCTGGTTGATCTTTTGTTGAACTACTTTCGGTAGTAAAAATGCGATGTCGTGTGGTTGCATAGTAGCACCACGGTATTGATTATTGATGCTTATGTGAGAAGTCACTCGGTTTGATTCCATTATTGTCGATTAATAATATGAATTATTATAGCGATAATGGCGTTTTGTTTTATTAAATTATTATTAGCGTAATAAAAAAGCGAAACATCTTTTATATAAAAGCGAATACTTTATTAAAGTTATTACATAAATAGAATATATTATATTTTATTATGCATAGTGTTGCATAGTGTTTTGCGTAGTGTTTTTGCATAGTGTTGCATAGTGTTTGCATAGTAAAATGTTTTTATATAAATAGAATATATGATATTTTATTTAAAAGATTTTGCTTTAAATATGGATGAGTCAGATTAAAGTAAATCAATACGGATAGTTCATGGATTAATTACTATGCATTCTATTTTCCTATAAATAGAAGCTCATTCCTTCATTATTTTCTTACGAATTCAACGAAACTACTAGAGAGAGAATTATAGAGAGAAGCTATAGAGAAAATCATAGAGAGAAAGAAGAAGAGTATTACGGTACTTCACTTTACTTTGATATCCGGTGTCTTTTACGGTAAGGGATATTATTTGTTGTACTGCGTAAGAGTGTTATTCTTTCTTATTCATGAAGAGAACTTACATTATTCCATTCATTATTATTACATTGGAATAACTTTTGTAAAAGTGGCATACCTATACATAACTTTGTATATGGCGTACCTATATACTTGGTGAAATCCTTATATTATTCCATTCTTATTTATTACATTTGGAATAACTTTGTGTCTGTGAATCCCTATACTTGGTGATCTTCTTACATTATTCCATTCTTTATTATTACATTTGGAATATCACATGCATGTGTTTTACAGGACTGGTTCCATTGTTTATTATTCCTCATTTATTATTACATTTGGAATATCACACATGCATGTGTTTTACAGGGACACAGTTCCATTGTTTATTATTATTGACATTTATTATTACATTGGATCATCACATCGGTGTGAATTTCACGACTGGTTTAGTTATTATTATTACATTGGAATAACTTTTGTACATCTGAATCTCATGCGTGCGTGGTGATTTCTTTTGTTATTCCATTCTTTATTATACCCGGTTGGTTAAAACTTTGACTTATATACTCCATGAAATTAGTAGAATATCCTTGATATTTGCGTTTCATCGATATCTTTTCATGGAAATATTCTTACGATCATTCTTGAATTTTACTCTAAAAAGCGGTATCTTGTTGACAATTTGGGCGTTAATAATTCTGGATTAAATAATTCTTGAACTTGTTTTATTGAATTATTATGTCATTGTCATCATCCTCATGTTATATTATGTTATCTTTGGCTTACGTGCGTAGATGAACTTAGTATGATTATGACCGAGGATCATTCGGTATAATCATGGCTTGATATAAATGATGTGATAAAAGTCCTCGATGGCACATAATGCGATGATGGATAGTTTTGGTATGATTATGACCGAGGGGTGATTCGGTATAGTCATGACCATTGATAATTTGATGAAAATCCTTGGCCAGTAGTGCGAGGATGATTAGATATTGTGGTTTATTCATTAAAGCGAGTCTTAGTGATAAAAATTGATGAAAACCTTTTAAAACCTAAAAAGATAGTAGACTTTATTTTCTACTTGACTCTTTTAATGGATTGCATATTCATTGCTTATTAAGCTGGTTGTCTATTGTATTTTATCGGTTTAACAACTTTGTTGAAGGCTAATGATAATTTATTACGCATTATCTTAGTCATAATATTTCTTCTTGGGCTAGTTGAGCTCACCCTTTCTTTCACTTTTTCTCTTGAAAAATGAGAATATAGGCATTTGGGACGAGTCGGGGAAAAGGAGTAATGGTCCGAAGGATAGCATTAGTAGTCCTCACTATTACGTGAAATAGTGTGATAATAATTGTAATGAGGACTCCTTGAGTATGGATATTGTCTAAATGACAATATTCTATTAGAACTCTCAGTTTATGTATTGTCGTATGTTACACGACAGATGTATAATTAAGTTTGTATTTGAATTTATGTACCATGTAAGTGGCGACCCAAGATGGGTGACGTATACCTAATTTTGGGGGTGTCACAGTTGGTATCAGAGCTTAGGGATATGATCCCTGGCTGAGATGTGAGATAAGAACTAGGAGGGGAGAGACGGGGAATTCCTTCGCTAGTATGACCTACCTAAATTTATTTGGTATTTAATTGGTCGGTCAGAGTATAGGGATAATATGTGATATGTTAATTAACCCTTGTTTTGTGACAGTGTTTGAGAATGACATCTGAAAATGCTGAGATAAGCAATGAAGCACATGAGAGTGTTGATTCAGCTCAAACAAAAGGTAACGACCAACAACACGATAATAATCATACTGGTGGCAACGGCTATCAGAACAATGATAACCATCGTGGGGGAAATTATCATGCTAAGAATGGTAACCACTTCAGTGGTAATCATGGCAAAGATAATAGAAGTGGAAATTGCAAGAAGAGAAGGTCATTTAGCTCGATTTTGTTGTGCACCAAAGTCGAAGTCTAGGCTGGGGACGGTGGCACCAAAGGTGGATATGGACAAAACAAAGTCGTTGGTTTTAGGAAGTGCATTTTCATGACTTCTCAAAAGCGAGTAAGCCGAGCGAAGTTAGCACGGGTTAGTTAATTATAAATTACTTGAAAGTCTATACCTTATAAGATCTGGGTTCTACCCATTATTTTATCTCTCTTTGCTTGCGTTCAGCGTTTAAATTTGACTCAGGAGAAGTTAGACTTTGACTTATTGGTTGAAACTTACGTTAGTAGGAGCCTTCGTTACTGCTACTTATTTTTTAAATCTTGTTTGATTCAAATAAACACTTTCACGTTACTGTCGATCTTATCTTTTGAAAATACTTGCCTTTGATGTGATTTTAGGAATCGATTGGTTAACTACTCATCATGCTTTTAAATAAGGTTGTTAGCTTTTATATTCATAACCAACTTTGTTATCATGCGAATTCAAGTAACCAAACCACTAAAGTCGAATTATTGTCATATCAAGCCATAAGTAAAAGAGCCCGAACCTTTTCGTTGTTGACTTCCTTGTGTGGAATGCACAAAAGCGGGACTTTACTGTAGGCGACATCGTGAATGAAGATGGCAAGTTTATAGGTATCATTGTGAGGTCTTATCTAGGTTAAGGGATAGAAGTCACGGTTGGTATCGATGTGACGTACTATCCAAGTCTTGGATGAGAGTCACGATTTTGAATGATATTTCTATTATTAATAAATTTCTTAACGTATTCTTGAAGACTTCTAGCCTACTTAGGCGTGAAATCGAATTTTGTATTGACCCCGATCTGAAAACCCATTTCTTAAACCCTCGAAATATTTCTTGACTAAAAGGATGCATTTTACGTGGATTATGATGAAAGTCATAATAAAAGCATTGGACTAATGAAAATCATGGGTATATGTGGTATTAGTAAGTGTTATGATGAGTTATGTTGGTTATTATGTGAAAACATGAAAGTTTCTTAGAAATCACAAAGAGTTGAAAATCAGATTTTGGTGAAAAAGCGTAACATGAAATTCAATTGACCATATCTCTATTATATTTTGAATTTTTGAGTGTGGTCAAGTCCTAGAGTTAGATCTATGAGTTACCTAACTAATCCAAGTGGAATTACTGGAAAAGGTGTTGTAGATTTTTGTGTGGACTGATTTTAGCAAAGGAGTGCAAAGCTGCAAAAATCGAAAAAAAAAGCTGCTGCCATGATTTTAGAGGGGCTGTTTCGGCCACTTAAATTATGAGAAAAATTCTGGCCTTTTGGGACATGAAAGTATATGGTATAAAGTACCTCCTGTCCAAAAATGAGCTCATTACGACTTAAAATGAGCAAGTTATGACTATTTCAATATTTAGGTTTTTAAATGAAAAAACGCTATAACTTGGAGTTCTATAACTCAGATGACCATGAAATTTAAACTGGAAGCTCACGTTAACATGTGTAAGAGGTCCTGCCAAGATTTGGGAATTTTGGAGTTAAACTTGAGGTAGCTAATTTCTTAAGGAATTAATTAGAAATTGATTTTTGAAAAATAGTAAATGAATTTTAAAAATTCCGAGAAAATATATTTTCATTATGGGACTATATTATGCTAAATCCCAGAAAAGAAATATTTTTGGGACTGATTTGGTATTTTTCATGAAAATAGTTTAATTCTGAACATATGAGTTAAATATGTTATGTGAAGTAACAAAAAGTTGAAAATAGGATTTTATGGCTAGAGAATCCTATATAGAGTATATGCATATTTTTTTTTGAGGATTTGATAATTGGTGATGATATCTTATGAGTATGGCATTTTGAATGATTAAATGCATTATATGGTAAAAGCGTAAACAATTGAGATAAATTGTTTATAAATTTAAAAGTGATTAAAATATTGTTATAATATTAATGATATTAGATTATGAGATTATTAAGTGATTGATAACATGGGGATATTCTTGAATCACGGATAAATTATATTATAAATGTTTAATATTTATCCTTTATCTCATTTGATTGATTCTTTATATCATTATCCTCATGCTTATATTATGTTGAAAGTCATACGTGGCTTGTAGTGCGTAGATGGACTTGGTATGATTATGACCGAGGGGATTGTTAGGTATAATCATAACCGTAATAATCATTTGGTAGTAGTAATGGATAATTTACGATTTTATCTTTGGTAGTAGTGCATGGATAATTTGTTGTGCGTGATGAATACTACGATTATCTTTAGTGTTATCTTTGGTAGTGAATACGATTATCTTTGGTAGTATGGATAATTTATTGGTCGTGATATCTTAATGAATACGATTATCTTTGGTAGTAGTGCATGGATAATTTGTGGTCGTGATACTTAATGAATACGACGATTATCTTTGGTAGTAGTGCATGGATAATTTGTGGTGGTGATACTAATGAATACGATTATCTTTGGTAGTAGTGCATGGATAATTTGTGGTCGTGATCTTAATGAATACGATTATCTTTGGTAGTAGTGTGCATGGATAATTTAATGGTGGTGATCTTAATGAATACGATTATCTTTGGCGTAGTCGTGGATAATTTATGGTGGTGATCTTAATGAATACCACGATTATCTTTGGTAGTAGTGCATGGATAATTTAATGGTCGTGATCTTGAATGAATATCCTTGGATAATTAAATGGTCGTGATCTTAATATCTATATGCGGGGATGATTCGATGATATGGATTAATTATTGAAATTTGAGTCTCGTGATGAAATATTAATTCATGGATGTGGTAAAAAATCGTCTTTGGTAGTAGTGCATTGATAGACTTGGTATGATTATGACCACGGATTATTCGGTATAATCATGGCCGTAATTGAAAACACGAATATCCTTGGCGATGGTGCATGGATAATTAATGGTGTGATACTATATTATTAATTGCGTCTCGGCATTATTGGTTTCTGATTGTATATCTTTGGCTGTAGTGCAAAGATGAATTGTTAATGAATATCTTTGGCGGGATTGCAAGATGAATTTAATATTTTTAACGATAAAGGTATTCAAGGTATCCTCACCTCTTTATCATACAGTGCGTACCCTAAATTTGAGGCGAAATTCCATAAGGAGGGAGATTGTGAGACCCAGTTTTATCGATAAAGATTTAAATTTTGTCGAAATAATTTTTAATATTATGGTGTGAATTTGAGATAATATTATAGTTGTGGGTAGTATTTATAAATTTTGCAAAGTATCAAGTGGTTATATTATATTCGATTGGTGGGGAATATTAGGTTTAGCGGGGAATATTAAATACAATGCACTCAATCATTGGTGGACCCCAAGCGAAATTATTGTCGGATTGAAAAAAGACAAAAATATTTTATTGAAATAACGGCGGAAGTTTTGGTGGTTGATCTTTGTTGAACTACTCGGTAGTAAAAAAAATACGATGTCGTGTGGTTGCGTAGTAGCACACGCGGTATTGATTATTATTGATGCTTATGTGAGAAGTCACTCGGTTTGATTCCATTATTGTCGATTAATAATATGAATTATTATAGCGATAATGGCGTTTTGTTTTATTAAGTATTATTAGCGTAATAAAAGCGAAACATCTTTTATATAAAAAAGAGAATACTTTATTAAAGTTATTACATAAATAGAATATATTATATTTTATTATGCATAGTGTTGCATAGTGTTTTGCATAGTGTTTTTGCATAGTGTTGCATAGTGTTTGCATAGTAAAATGTTTTTATATAAATAGAATATATGATATTTTATTTAAAAGATTTTGCTTTAAATATGGATAGTCAGTTAAAATAAATCAATACGGATAGTTCATGGATTAATTACTATGCATTCTATTTTCCTATAAATAGAAGCTCGTTCCTTCATTATTTTCTTACGAATTCACTGAAACTCTAGAGAGAAATTATAGAGAAGCTATAGAGAAAATCTATAGAGAGAAGAAGAAGAGTATTTACGGTACTTCACTTTACTTTGATATCCGATTCTCTTTTCACGGTAAGGGATATTATTTGTTGTACAAGTAAGAGGTGTTATTCTTTCTTATTCATGAAGAGAACTTACATTATTCCATTCATTATTATTACATTGGAATAACTTTTGTAAAAGTGGCATACCTATACATAACTTTGTATATCGGCGTACCCTATACTTGGTGAAATCCTTATATTATTCCATTCTTATTTATTACATTTGGAATAACTTTGTATCTGTGAATCCCCTATACTTGGTGATCTTCTTACATTATTCCATTCTTTATTATTACATTGGAATATCACATGCGTGTGTTTTACAGGACACAGTTCCATTGTTTATTATTCCTCATTTATTATTACATTTGGAATATCACATGCGTGTGTTTTACAGGACACAGTTCCATTGTTTATTATTATTCATTTATTATTACATTGGATCATCACATCGGTGTGAATTTCACGACACAGTTCCGATTATTATTATTACATTGGAATAACTTTGTACATCTGATCTGCGTGCGTGGTGATTTCTTTTGTTATTCCATTCTTTATTATACCCGGTTGGTTAAAACTTTGACTTATACTCCATGAAATTAGTAGAATATCCTTGATATTTGCGTTTCATCGATATCTTTTCATGGAAATATTCTTACGATCATTCTTGAATTTTACTCTACAAAGCGATTATCTTGTTGACAATTTGGGCGTTAATAATTCTGGATAAAATAATTCTTGAACTTGTTTTATTGAATTATTATGTCATTGTCATCATCCTCATGTTATATTATGTTATCTTTGGCTTACGTGCGTAGATGAACTTAGTATGATTATGACCGAGGGATCATTCGGTATAATCATGGCTTGATATAAATGATGTGATAAAAGTCCTCGGTGGCACATGTAATGCGATGATGGATAGTTTTTGTATATGATTATGACCGGGGGTGATTCGGTATAGTCATGACCATTGATAATTTGATGAAAATCCTTGGCCAGTGAGTACGAGGGATGATTAGATATTGTGGTTTATTCATTAAAAATTTGAGTCTTAGTGATAAAAAAATTGATGAAAACCTTTTAAAACCTAAAAGATAGTAGACTTTATTTTCTACTTGACTCTTTTAATGGATTGCATATTCATTGCCAGATTAAAGCGGTTGTCTATTGTATTTTATCGGTTTAACATTTTGTTGAAGGCTAATGATAATTTATTACGCATTATCTTAGTCATAATATTTCTTCTTGGGCTAGTTGAGCTCACCCTTTTTTTTCCTTTTCTCTTGAAAAATGAGAATATAAATTTGGAGACGAGTCGGGGAAAGCGGAGTAATGGTCCGAAGATAGCATTAGTAGTCCTCACTATTACGTGAAATAGTGTGATAATAATTGTAATGAGGACTCCTTTTGAGTATGGATATTGTCTAAATGACAATATTCTATTAGAACTCTCGGTTTATGTATTGTATTATTTGTTACACGACGGATGTATAATTAAGTTTGTATTTGAATTTATGTACCATGTAAGTGGCGACCCAGATGGGTGGCGTATACCTAATTTTGGGGGCGTCGCGGTTGGTATCGAGCTTAGGGATATGATCCTGGCTAGAGATGTGAGATAAGAACTAGGAGGGAGGCGGGGAATTCCTTACAGCTAGTATGACCTACCTAAATTTATTTGGTATTTAATTGGTGGGTCGGTCGTATAGGGATAATATGTGATATGTTAATTAACCCTTGTTTTGTGGCGGTGTTTGAGAATGACATCTGAAAATCTTTGAGATAAGCAATGAAGCACATGAGTGTGTTGATTCATTTCGAACAAAAGGTAACGACCAACAACACGATAATAATCATCTTTGGTGTGGCAATTTATCGAACAATGATAACCATCGTGGGGAAATTATCATGCTAAGAATGGTAACCACTTGATTGGTAATCATGGCAAAGATAATAGAAGTGGAAATTGCAAGAAGAGAAGGTCATTTAGCTCAATTTTGTTGTGCACCAAAAGTCGAAGTCTAGGCTTGGGACGGTGGCACCAAAGGTGGATATGGACAAAACAAAGTCGTTGGTTTTAGGAAGTGCATTTTTCATGACTTCTCAAAAGAGTAAGCCGAAACGAAGTTAGCACGGGTTAGTTAATTATAAATTGCGAAGTCTATACCTTATAAGATCTGGGTTCTACCCATTATTTTATCTCTCTTGCTTGCGTTCAGCGTTTAAATTTGACTCAGGAGAAGTTAGACTTTGACTTATTGGTTGAAACTTAGTTAGTAGGAGCCTTCGTTCTGCTTCTTATTTTTAAATCTTGTTTGATTCAAATAAACACTTTCACGTTACTGTCGATCTTATCTTTTTGAAAATACTTGCCTTTGATGTGATTTTAGGAATCGATTGGTTAACTACTCATCATCATTTTTTTTAATAAGGTTGTTAGCTTTTATATTCATAACCAACTTTGTTGTGCGAATTCAAGTAACCAAACCACTAAAGTCGATTATTGTCATATCAAGCCATAAGTAAAGAGCCCCGAACCTTTAGTTGTTGACTTCCTTGTGTGGAATGCAAAAAGCGGACTTTACGTAAGCGACATCGTGAATGAAGATGGCAAGTTTATAGGTATCATTGTGAGGTCTTATCTAGGTTAAGGGATAGAAGTCACGATTGGTATCGATGTGACGTCTTATCAAAGTCTTGGATGAGAGTCACAGTTTTGAATGATATTTCTATTATTAATAAATTTCTTGGCGTATTCTTGAAGACTTCTTAGCCTACTTAGGCGTGAAATCGAATTTTGTATTGACCCCGATCTGAAAACCATTTCTTAAACCCTCGAATATTTCTTGACTAAAAGGATGCATTTACGTGGATTATGATGAAAGTCATAATAAAAGCATTGGACTAATGAAAATCATGGGTATCGTGGTATTAGTAAGTGTTATGATGAGTTATGTTGGTTATGTATGTGAAAACATGAAAGTTTCTTAGAAATCACAAAGAGTTGAAAATCAGATTTTGGTGAAAAGCGTAACATGAAATTCAATTGACCATATCTCCTATTATATTTTGAATTTTTGAGTGTGGTCAAGTCCTAGAGTTAGATCTATGAGTTACCTAACTAATCCAAGTGGAATTACTGGAAAAGGTGTTGTAGATTTTTGTGTGGACTGATTTTAGCAAAGGAGTGCAAAGCTGCAAAAAAAAAAAAAAAAAGTTCTTTGCCATGATTTTAGAGGGGCTGTTTCGGCCACTTAAATTATGAGAAAAAAATTCTGGCCTTTTGGGACATGAAAGTATATGGTATAAAGTACCTCCTGTCCAAAAATGAGCTCATTACGACTTAAAATGAGCAAGTTATGACTATTTCAATATTTAGGTTTTTTAATGAAAAACGCTATAACTTAGGAGTTCTATAACTCAGATGACCATGAAATTTAAACTGGAAGCTCACGTTAACATGTGTAAGGTCCTGCCAAGATTTGGGAATTTTGGAGTTAAACTTGAGGTAGCTAATTTCTTAAGGAATTAATTAGAAATTGATTTTTGAAAAATAGTAAATGAATTTTAAAATTTAGAGAAAAATATATTTTCATTATGGGACTATATTATACTAAATCCCAGAAAAAAATATTTTTGGGACTGATTTGGTATTTTCATGAAAATAGTTTAATTCTGAACATATGAGTTAAATATGTTATGTGAAATAACAAAGTTGAAAATAGGATTTTATGGCTAGAGAATCCTATATAGAGTATATGCATATTTTTTTTTTGATGAGGATTTGATAATTGGTGATGATATCTTATGAGTATGGCATTTTTGAATGATTAAATGCATTATATGGTAAAAGCGTAAACAATTGAGATAAATTGTTTATAAATTTAAGAAGTGATTAAAATATTGTTATAATATTAATGATATTAGATTATGAGATTATTAAGTGATTGATAACATGGGGATATTCTTGAATCTGGATAAATTATATTATAAATGTTTAATATTTATCCTTTATCTCATTTGATTGATTCTTTATATCATTATCCTCATTGCTTATATTATGTTGAAAGTCATGCGTACATGCACTTGTATGTGCATAGATGGACTTGGTATGATTATGACCGAGGATTGTTAAATTATAATCATAATCATGAATATTATCTTTTGTAGTAGTTGGATAATTTGTGGTGCATGATCTTAATGAATACTTATCTTTGGTAGTAGTGCATGGATAATTTGGTGGTCGTAATACTAATGAATACACGATTATCTTTGGTAGTATGCATGGATAATTTGTGGTCGTATCTTAATGAATACGATTATCTTTGGTAGTAGTGCATGGATAATTTGTGGTCGTGATACTAATGAATACCACGATTATCTTTGGTAGTAGTGCATGGATAATTTGTGGTGATACTAATGAATACGATTATCTTTGGTAGTAGTGCATGGATAATTTGTGGTCGTGATCTTAATGAATACACGATTATCTTTGGTAGTAGTGCATGGATAATTTGTGGTGCGTGATACTAATGAATACGATTATCTTTGGTAGTAGTGCATGGATAATTTGTGGTGCGTGATCTTAATGAATACCACGATTATCTTTGGTAGTAGTCATGGATAATTTGTGGTCGTGATACTAATGAATACGATTATCTTTGGTAGTAGTGCATGGATAATTAAATGGTGCATGATACTAATGAATATCCTTGGCACGTAGTGCGGGGATGATTCGATGATATGGATTAATTATTGAAATGAGTCTCGTGATGAAATATTAATTCATGGATGTGGTAAAAGTCGTCTTTGGTAGTAGTGCATTGATAGACTTGGTATGATTATGACCACGGATTATTCGGTATAATCATGGCCGTAATTGAAAACACGAATATCCTTGGCGATGGTGCATGGATAATTAAGTGGTCGTGATCTCTATTAAGTTGCGTCTCGGCATTATTGGTTTCTGATTGTATATCTTTGGCTTGTAGTGCAAAAGATGAATTGTTAATGAATATCTTTGGCGGGATTGCGAAGATGAATTTAATATTTTTAACGATAAAGGTATTCAAGGTATCCTCACCTCTTTATCATACAGTCGTACCCTAATTTGAGGAAAATTCCATAAGGAGGGAGATTGTGAGACCCCAGTTTTATCGATAAAGATTTAAATTTTGTCGAAATAATTTTTAATATTATGGTGTGAATTTGAGATAATATTATAGTTGTGGGTAGTATTTATAAATTTTGCAAAGTATGCAGTGGTTATATTATATTAGATTGGTGGGGAATATTGGGTTTAGCGAGGGAATATTAAATACAATGACTCAATCATTGGTGGACCCCAGCGAAATTATTGTCGGATTGAAAAACGACAAAAATATTTTATTGAAATAACGGCGGAAGTTTCTGGTTGATCTTGTTGAACTACTTTCGGTAGTAAAAGTACGATGTCGTGTGGTTTGCGTAGTAGCACTGCGGTATTGATTATTGATGCTTATGTGAGAAGTCACTTTCGGTTTTGATTCCATTATTGTCGATTAATAATATGAATTATTATAGCGATAATGACGTTTTATTTTATTAAGTATTATTAACGTAATAAAAAAAACATCTTTTATATAAAAGCGAATACTTTATTAAAGTTATTACATAAATAGAATATATTATATTTTATTATGCATAGTGTTGCATAGTGTTTTGCATAGTGTTTTGCATAGTGTTTGCATAGTGTTTGCATAGTAAAATGTTTTTATATAAATAGAATATATGATATTTTATTTAAAAGATTTTGCTTTAAATATGGATAGTCAGTTAAAGTAAATCAATCTGAATAGTTCATGGATTAATTACTATGCATTCTATTTTCCTATAAATAGAAGCTCGTTCCTTCATTATTTTCTTACAAATTCACTTGAAACTCTAGAGAGAAATTATAGAGAAAGCTATAGAGAAAATCTATAGAGAGAAAGAAGAAGAGTATACGGTACTTCACTTTTTGATATCCGATGTCTTTTTACGGTAAGGGATATTATTTGTTGTATTCGTAAGGGGTGTTATTCTTTCTTATTCATGAAGAGAACTTACATTATTCCATTCATTATTATTACATTGGAATAACTTTTGTAAAAGTGGCATACCCTATACATAACTTTGTATCTGCGGCATACCTATACTTGGTGAAATCCTTATATTATTCCATTCTTATTTATTACATTGGAATAACTTTGTATCTCTGTGAATCCCCTATACTTGGTGATCTTCTTACATTATTCCATTCTTTATTATTACATTTGGAATATCACATGCGTGTGTTTTACACCGGACACAGTTCCATTGTTTATTATTCGCATTTATTATTACATTGGAATATCACATGCATGTGTTTTTTACAGGACACAGTTCCATTGTTTATTATTCAACATTTATTATTACATTGGATCATCACAGCCGATTGTGAATTTCACGACACGGTTAGATTATTATTATTACATTGGAATAACTTTTGTACATCTGATGTCTTGCATGCATGCGTGGTGATTTCTTTTGTTATTCCATTCTTTATTATACCCGGTTGGTTAAAACTTTGACTTATATACTCCATGAAATTAGTAGAATATCTTTGATATTTGCGTTTCATCCGATATCTTTTCATGGAAATATTCTTGATCATTCTTGAATTTTACTCTACAAAAGCGATATCTTGTTGACAATTTGGGCGTTAATAATTCTGGATTAAATAATTCTTGAACTTGTTTTTATTGAATTATTATGTCATTGTCATCATCCTCATGTTATATTATGTTATCTTTGGCTTACGTGCATAGATGAACTTAGTATGATTATGACCGAGGGATCATTCGGTATAATCATGGCTTGATATAAATGATGTGATAAAAGTCCTCGGTGGCACATAATGCGATGATGGATAGTTTTTGGTATGATTATGACCGGGGTGATTCGGTATAGTCATGACCATTGATAATTTGATGAAAATCCTTGGCCAGTAGTGCGAGGGATGATTAGATGTGGTGGTTTATTTATTAAAGCGAGTCTTAGTGATAAAAATTGATGAAAAAACCTTTTAAAACCTAAAAGATAGTAGACTTTATTTTCTACTTGACTCTTTTAATGGATTGCATATTCATTGCTGATTAAAGCGGTTTATCTATTGTATTTTATCGGTTTAACATTTGTTGAAGGCTAATGATAATTTATTACGCATTATCTTAGTCATAATATTTCTTCTTGGGCTAGTTGAGCTCACCCTTTCTTTCACTTTATTCTCTTGAAAAATGAGAATATAGGCTTGGGGACGAGTCGGGGAAAAGAGTAATGGTCGGAGGATAGCATTAGTAGTCCTCACTATTACATGAAATAGTGTGATAATAATTGTAATGAGGACTCCTTTTGAGTATGGATATTATCTAAATGAATAATATTCTATTAGAACTCTCGGTTTATATATTGTATTGTATATTATGTTACAGGACGGATGTATAATTAAGTTTGTATTTGAATTTATGTACCATGTAAGTGGCGACCCAAGATGGGTTCATAACAAATCAACCGTTAATTTTAATCGGTTCAAAATTTGTGGACATATACTCAACTTATATATGGATAACATTTCCAAAAATCACAACGATCCAACTATTTGGATTAAAATTATAACTCACGCAATAGAGCTTTAAGAACACCGATTTGATATTTTAATACCTCCAATCCAACAAAATACTGATAAAACACCTCAACATTAATTCTTTCATTTATAACCACATAAATAAATCCATCATTTATATCCATATCAAATAAATATTTTCTTATCATATAAATCAATAATTAATTATTTATAAATAATATTACGTAATCACAATAATGACAACCGATACGGTTCCTGGAAGAGGGGGCTTTCAGATAAGGATTTCTCTTCTTCGCTCGCAATTAGGTGACCAAACCTCTCCTTGATGTAACTTTCTAGACATTGCCAATAATGTTATCTAATAATATTATTCAAATAATATGAATTATTGATCCGATAATGGAAATCTCAGTAAAGTGACAATTATTGAAACAATAATAATATAAAATATCAACGCAGTAAATTATTGAATCAATAAAATAAAATATTGAGCGAATAATTCTTGTATACAATTATTAAGTAGTGCCTTCTCACGTAAGAATCAATAATTCAAAATATTGTGCAACAACGCGTATTATTACTTTACTTTTTACCCACCTTTATTCCAACGTTGTTAATGGTAACGATTACGCTGTTATTTATAAAAACTCAAATTTGTCATTTTTTTTCATCCGACGGCTTATCCGTTATGAGGCCCCATGAATGGTCATACAGGTAAATGCGAATATTCCCTACGTAAAGAATATTCCACGACCAAACGAATATTTCCCGACAACAATGAATATTTTATAACCATTTGCGTATTTTAAAAAAAATTCATATATCACCCTTAACTTTAACTTTTTATCAATTTAACCATTTACTGAATTTTAATTATAAGAAAAATTGAATACTTTTATTTCATAAAATTCGGGGTCTTACATAACCACTTGCTTACTTTGCAAAATTTATAAATATTACACACAACTATAACATTATATCAAATTCACACCATATTATTCAAAAATATATTTCGGGAAAATTAATCTTTATTCATAAAAGTTGGGGTCTTACACTAACCATCAATTTAAACCTTAAAATAGACCAAAATACATTTACTAAGCCATACACAAAATTCCTTATTCTAAAAATATATTTACATGAATTTGATATCTCTAAAATCGTTTATAGATGACATATCACAGATTATACACACCTATAAACAAATATATCCTTATCCTTCATCAACCCAAACTAATTTTATATAAACCTCATATTTGAGGCAAACAAGAGTATAGAGTTTTAAGGTTGGATTAATACCTTTTGATTCCTTCTTAACCCAATTAGATGATGAACAAGGTTCTTTTCTTCGTGTTCTTCCAAAGCTCTTCTCCAATTCTCAGAGAATTCTCTCACTCACCCTCACTCCCAAATTTCTTTTTACTGAAGAACAAGCTAACTGATGAGTTTTTTTTAACGTAAACACGCAATTCCTTCATTGGTTACCAAACCCCAAAGGTCACAAGACCTTGTTTGGCAAGCTTCCTTAGGCACCCCTTTCAATTATTTTAATAATTTTTTATCATATGGTATATTTGTCACACTTAAATTTAATTAAACTTATTTTTATTAATAAATCTAATTAAATCTTACTAACAAAATTATAATCTCTAATTAGACAATTATAATTTTAATTAATAAATCATTAATTTTCTAATTTAATTATTTAATTAAATTAAAATATTATCATTATCCCCACGTTATAAAATACGCACAAATTCTTAAATTATTTAATTTAATCAATAGTATCACACTTACATAAATTATCCCATAATAATTTCCATCAAATATTCATTTTAAATTTCATAAAAATTCTAACTAAAATATTTATTTTATTCGATAAATATTTTAACTATTTACAAGATCAAAAATCGATTACATTAATATATTACACTCATATGTAATATATCACTTCCTCGTTTATTAAAACAAATATGCTTACACTAATTCATTATTTTAATTAAATGATTTACTCACATTATTTATAAAATTTAATTCATAACAATTTCATCGCCATAAAGCATAATAATCGAATTATGTTATTTCATAATATAATTTTCAACTTAATTAAATTAACTAATATTATTTAGTTAATTTTTTTCTATATAATCTCATTTTTTCTTCTTCAATAGTTAAATTAACTAATAAACCTCATTTTCCCAACATATACATCTCTTTTATATTCACACTTAATCTCTTCACATCAATCACATATTTCAAGATAAATTGCAAATATATATACTTACCCACACTCAAAACACATAATTCAAAATATATACATATCATAATAGTCTTAATCTGTCTTTGACAATGCGAGAAAGTGTCATGAGTCCATCAATCTCCGCTCTCCTTGGCTTAGTCATTCTCGTATACTGACCATTGATAATTAAATTTTGCCATGGTACCTGAAAAGAAAGAAAAAAATTGAAAGAGAATTAAAGAAAATAATAAAAAAACGTTTAAATTAAAACTAATTTGATAAAAATTAATATTGGCAAAATTATTAAACTAATTCCTCGGCAACGGTGCCAAAAACTTGTTAGTTGATTTCACAATCAAAACATACGTGCAAGTATACACGGTCAACAAGTAATAAAATGATAAGAAAAGTATCGTTCCCACGAGGAATTATTTAATAAGAATCACCAACTATTAGTTCTTAACCAAACTAATTTTATTTAAACAATCAATTTAGAGTTTTGAATTAAATTATTTAATTAAACTAATTCTAATTACCATAGTTAAAAAATCAGATTATGGAGATTTAAGATCACAAATTCACTTATTGCTTCACTTATATTAAAACACTTCTTATTAATTACACTCACTATTCTTGATTGTTAATCAGGAACTTATTAATATTTATAACCACCTTCCGATATATCACAAACATATTAATCCAAATCCACAGTTGATAGAATTGAATCAAACACCCTAATTAACTAATTCACTATATTTCTATGTGAATTATAATTAAAAAGGATTTAAAGTACATGTTCCCTATCAGATTACACGCGGTGTAAAGGCATATATATCCCTATCCTAAACATAAATAATGAATTCCAACACCATATAGAAAACACAATCACATACTATTATGATCAGATCTAAATCTATATTTTATCTCCCGAATTCATATAAATTATCATGATAATTGTTAGCTAGACAATTAAACAATTAAACGCAATCATAATAGATAATCCATATAATAGATCACAGTAATTAACAGAGAAGCATACTAAAATAAGCTATGCAATAAGATCCGTAGCAACCTTAAACAAGAAATTTAGTTCATTTTAATTGAATTAAAATCAAGAATCCACAATTGAATACACATTAAAAGATAAAAGTAAGATAAAAGAAGATAATACAATCTATTGTCAGCAGTCTTGAGACTCCTCTTCCGCTCCTTCTTTGAATCATCAGTGTTCTTCAAGTTGCTTCAATTTCTAATAGCTAATTAAGAACTAGGGTTTATGTTCTAATCTAATGGAGTGTTCTTTCTAAGCTAATCTATCTAATCTCCTCTTATTCTATGCCTCCCCATCATGTATTTATAGGTTACAAGTCAAATTTTTAGCTTAAGAGGAAATCCAATCCAATTTGGAGTAAAAAAAAGTGTTAAAATTCGCCCCAAAACTCGTCCAAGCTTGATCAAGCCCTATACCGGTATCTTGAAAGATCCATCACAATGAATACTACCCCTAGTGCTCAAACCTTTGAAAATAAACTAGAATGGGCGCACGACGGGCCTCTTTTCCAAAAAAATTTTACTCTGACGTCTTTTGGGAAAATGGCCATAACTTTATTGTCCAAACTCCAATTTTGATGATTCAAGATGTTCCGAAAAGAGGAGACGTAGATCTACAACTTTTATTCTTTAAGTTTTTTGAAATAAGGTCCGGAGAAATATTGAAATTGGCTTTGAAGCGGCTGCAGTGTAAATGGCAAGCCGAAAATGCGAATCTAACAATCCCAAACGTCGATCCAAGTAACTTGTGTCCTAATTCCTATAAAACAACGTAAAACATGCATGAATGAACCTGAAACACTTAAAAACATTCAAAAGATTAAGCTCAAACGCGCTTTTCAATTCATGGGTATAAAACTCACTCATCACATAATAAGAATTTTAATTATTAAATTCTTATTTTAATAACTTATAAAAATTCAGCATGTTTTCCTAACTTGCCAAGACTTAGAGAAATAGTCAAAAAAGAGACTAAATTCCGCCTCGGTCGTCGAAACGACACACAAACACATATATTGCACCGCATAGGTATTAGGCACACGTTATAATTTACGAAACTCGATTCGATATACGGAGGTCGAAAGTTATCGACTATTTGCTTAACTTGCCAAAACTTAGACAAATAGTCAAAAAATACCAAAACACCTTTCGATTAAAAACGACACACAAACATATACATAGCACAACATAGGTATTAAGCACGCGTTATAACTTATGGGACTCGATTCCGATATACGAGGCCGAGAGTTATCACTCGTTGCATAACTTACCAAAACTTAGAAAATAATCGAAAAAGAGACCAAAACCCTTTAAGTCATCGAAAACGACACGCAAACACATACATAACACTATATATGTATTAGGCATGTATTACAACTTACGGGACTTGATTCCATATCTACTTGAGACCGAAAGTTATCACTTCGTTTGCCTAACTTACCAAAACTTAGAGAAATAGACAAAAAGAGATCAAAACCCGCCTCGATTAGTCAAAACAACACACAAACACATATATATGCACTAAGATAGGTATTAGGCACGCATTATAACTTACGAGACTCGATTCCAATATACGAAGGTCGAGTTATCAGCCTGTTTGCCTAACCTTCCAAAACTTGAAGAACACAAACTAAAATATTTTAAATATGCTCTCTTTTCAACTTCGTTATTAATATTTTAATTTTGTAGGGTCTTGTTGATGAGACTCGTGGGGGTGGAGGCTGCGGCACATGCGAGACCATGGAGGAGATGGTGATGACCGCCGAGCTGATGTTGATGAGGCTATAGAGGGTGGGACCGACAGTCGGATCGGAGGTGGGACTGGCAATGGGATCGACGATCGTACGATAGATAGCGGCGATGATGATACTGACACTCCTGATCTTGGGCTGTAGTTAGTTTATTTTTATATTTTGACTTTTATGTATGTATTTATACAGCTTTTGAGTTGTACAGACTAGAAATTTGTATCTAGTTAGGTTGATGGTTTATGTATCTAACTATATTGATTGTTTATGATTATATTTTGTATCTACATCGTACGACTTTTATCTATATGTCATTATGGTGTCTACATATTTGATGGTTGATAGCAAAAGATTTAATTGTTATTGATATGCGTTCGTGAAGAATTATTTGTTTTTCTTTAGTTTATAACATGTACAATTATGTATATGTAAATGAACAAGGGAATTTCGCAATTTTCTAAAAAAAAAAATTTAAAGCAAGTCATTGGCGATGGTTGTCCCGTTGATAATGACCTACAGCAATGGTTCATTATATAATATAAATTAAGGTCATTGCCGACGGGACAAAAGTCATTAACGATGGCCCTTAAATGCGTGAATGACTATATGAATAAATTCTTTTAAATGGCTATTGTTGATTGTTCGTTCGTCTGTCATTCAGGCGTTCGATTAAACGATGAGTCATTTGGAGATGGTCATTATCAGCGATGACCCCGTCGTTAATGACCTAATTTTCACTTCGGCGGCGGCGGAGCTAGTGGCGACGACGACGTGTGGATTTGACGGAGAGTGGCGACGGTGGTTGTCGTCGCCAGTGACCTCATTGTCGACCAACAACGCCCGTCGGCAATGACCTTTTTTTTGTAGTGATTGATGGGCAATTAAATACTCACCCTTGATTAGAATTAAATATTTTCAGCGAAACATGATCGTATAGAAGTTTCTGACAAGGACAAAGGAAATGGGAAGTTGAATGAGTAGTTTAAGTATGATGTATGTAATAGTTAGATGTTTTGTAATAATATATATCTTATTATCATGTAAGGTCTGAGAACCTGTGATTGACAAGTTAGACATTTTGTAATAGTCAGTAATTACTTTTATGTCAATATTAATTTGTTGAATGAATAGTATTGTGTATCACTGAATACGGGTTTGAAAGTACTCGGATTTGAAAGTACTCGAATTTGAGAGCGCCACAAATATCCTAGCTAATCGTGATCCACAAAAACATGAAGATGTTGTTACTTGAATATAAGTGATATCTAATAAGTAATTTTTTTACACACTCAAATACTAAAACCCTCCCTCAGTTATTACTAAATTCTTTTATCGGGAGGCAAATACATGTATCTCCAATGCTTATTCGTTGTTTTCATATACTTTTTCTATTTCAAATTATAAAATCAATAGTAGCTTTTGATAAGTTAATTTCAAACATTTTAAAACTATATATTGAGATGAATTTATTTTGTTTATGTCAATACAATTATGAATATCATAAACTATAGAAAAAATACTACTAGTTATAATATTTATTGTTTTGAAACTTTAATAAATCATGTCAATTTAAACTTTGAAAATATTTTAAATTAATTTTTAGAACGGTTGCATAATATATATCAACATCATCAATAGCAATGCTAAAATCATGAAATTTGTTTTTGGGAATTGGATTAACAGAGATATCTAGGAAAATACTACATCCGCTCCTAAAAGATTGTCGTTTAAACTTTTTACATACTGGATTAAGAAAGTATCATTTACCAAGTAAAATTTGTTTGAAATTCCATCAGTACTACCCTTTTTGAAAAGTTGAAAACTATTAATACAAATGAGATAATTTCTTGAGACAATGAGAGAAGGTAGGGGTAATATAGGAAAATAAATAATTTATTCTCCTCGAAAGTTGTAAACGACAAATATTTTGGAACAAATTTTTTCTTCTAAAACGACAATCTTTTAGGAACGGAGAGATTATATAGAAAGAGAATGGAAAATAATTTTTTTAAAAAAGTACCTTTATGAATTTCGGTTATCACAGTTCTAGATTTTGACACCGTCGAATTGAATTATGGGGATGTTAGAGATTTTGTGCCAATCCTCGCCTGTATTCCGTTGACATCTTTTAATCAGTTCGGGACAAAACCATATTCTGAGTTCTTTGAGTGTAGAAGGAAGAGAATATTTAAACACCATGTTTGGACACTCATAAATCTCTAAACGTTGGAGAGATGTCTGATAGTTTACAAGCCACCGTGGTAAATACCTCAACTTCGTAGTCCTTCAACAGCTAAAATTGAAGCCTTGAGAGACTACCAATGTCTTGTGCCGTAGTCTTCAAATCCAGCTTTGGACAGTCAGAAAGTACGAGATTCTCTAGCCTGGATAGGTACCTCAAATTGTCCGGCAAGGACAACAAACTTTCACAATGCTTAATTTGCAACGTTCTGAGGTGACCATTCTTCTTTAAGTTGCGCAAAATTTCAGATTCCGGCATCCTTCAATCTCCAAGTATCTAAGGAATTCAAACTTTCATCATTTTCATTTAGATATGATAGCTCCATTTCTCCTGTGGTTAAGTACAAGTACCTGAGACTTCTTAGTTCCCTAAAATCTTTGGGCAACTTCTGTAGTGCATTACAACCCTTAAGACATAAGGTTTGTAGGCTCACCAATTGACAGAGCGAATCTGGAAGAGTTTTATGCACGTATTTTAGCCAAGCACAGGTATCTTAGACTCTTCAAATCACCAATGGAATTTGGTAAGTTAAAGCATGCTTCCTTAAAATACAACACTCTCAAGTACTTGAATTTTGAAATGCATGTCTGAACGAAGGATATGCTGCAAGCAGGCCCCACATCGTTGTCTGCTATGATGGTTCTCAGACCTCCAAGTTCAAGAACAGAACTCGGAAATTCTTCCCCACTCACCAATTCTTTACTATGAAAACCTACATGCCGAACCTTTTTGTCTAGAAGCAGTTCACCTCTTGGAGTATCATCACTTAAACTTGCGGACTCACCCTCTGTAACTAATAATGCAAGGTCGTGCATTAGGCCATGGACTTTGAATGTGCAGTAAAACCAAAAGTCCTCGACACCTTGAAAAAATGATTTCGAATGTAACTCGGCGAAAATTTCTTGCCCAATATCTTCTGCTTCCGAGTGGTTTCCATCACGGCCTGATTCAAGGAACCCTAATGCCATCCAAATATATATCATCTCTATTGATCTTAATGTTGTACCCTTTTCAAACATTGAGCAAATAGAAAAACATTGTTTCAGGTTGGAACGTAAATGATTGTAACTCAATTCCAGGACAGGTAAAATATCACTTTCTCCTTGTTTTAAGTTCCAACTTTTATCATCTCTCACAAGGCGCCAATCTCGCTCTTCAGTTTTCAAGTGCAGAAGACTTGCCAAAGTCTTTAAAGCTGAAGGTACTTCTAGGCTTTTTTTCACTATATCTTTTCCGATTGGGATCAGTCCTGAATTGTGCTCCTTCTGGCCTTCCCCAAGTGCCCATTTCATAAGCAATGATAGAGAATGTTCTGGCGAAAGACTTCGTAAGGTGTGCGTGTAACTAGTACCCATGATTTTAGCAACGGATTGTGAACGCGTAGTCACAACAATTTTACTACCATAGCCACCACGCAGTACTTCTTTCAAGCCAACCCATTTGCCATCATCCTCGTTCCACACATCATCCAAGACGAGTAGATATCTTTTACCCCTCAAAATTTGCTTCAAGTGTTCTAGCAATTGTTGCATACTCAAATCCCTGTGACCAACTATTTCTCCAATTATTTTTCTGACATCAAAGTTCTCTGTAACACAAACCCATTTTTTCAACTCAAAATATTGAGTCACCCTTTCATCATTATATACAGATTTAGCAAGCGTGGTCTTTCCCAGGCCACCAATTCCAACAACAGAAACAACAGAAACACCACAATTATTAGGGTGATTATTACCATCATCTAGCTGCTTCAAGACATGCACCAGCTGTTCTATGTCCTCCTCTCTACCAATCACATCCGAAACATCAACATCGGAGTGAGTTTCTCTCCAGGCTGGAACTATTCTGTTCTCAACATATGGTCCGGATATATGAAATTTATTTCTATCAGCAGCAATTCCATCCAGTGTCTTTCTGGTTTCCTTAATTTTATTACCCATCATATGGCCGAATATGAGCGGGCTTGAAGATGAGGTGTAATACCGTAACTTTTTCCTGATGTTTATCCTTTGATTCCGTACTTGCCGCTGCAAATCCGCAATTTCAAACTCATCCAGAATATCTTCGGCAGAAGCACAAACATCTCTTAGTTTAGCCAACCATACTCGCCGCTCACGATTCATTTGATGCTGTAACTCCTCGCCGTCCAAACGCACGGCTTTGACAGTTTCTAGGGTCTCCTTCAGCTTCTCTAGTTCGCTTTTTACTCCCGGTGTTAATACGAGTTCTTTAACACTAACAATGGCAATCTTTGCCAAAAGGTTCGCGACAGCGCCGTAGAGAATTGTTTCTGCCATGACCACAGCTGTGGGAGGAAGAAGATGAAGATTGGAGGATGAGAGAGATATTTTCCAAGGGCTTATCCTCTTACAGACCACAAAATTAGATAATGTATAGAGATTAATAGGCCCCGTCCCCATAAAGACTATATGGACGATGTAAATTTATCTTAAACTTTGAATGACCCAGGATGATTTATTGAAATGGCGGCAAATTCAAAATCATTTGTATTTTATTAGATAGATATATGCTTAAATACACTTAATGTTTTTTGTTTTTTACATTTAAAACTTAATGTTTGAATTTGAAGACATTAAATTTTAATGTCTCTATATTTATATAAAAAAAACATCTACACTCTGTTTTTGAGTTTTAAAATGGACAGAAAAAAATAGACAAAAAAGAAAATAAATGGACAGAAAACTTAAATGGACGGAAAATTTAAGTTTTCTTTCCAATTTCTATGTTTCTGAGTTTTTTAATAAACGGAAAAGAAAAGAAATAGATAGAAAACTTGGTCACTTTTCCTGTCAAAATTTTTCGTTCAAAATTGGTCTGATTTGGACGAAAAAGAAATTAGAATAAGTAATATTTTTATAATTATCATATTATCCTCAACTTTCAATATAATAAATTTTTAATTACAACCCATATCCCCAATTTATTTTTATCCAATAAACATAAAATTTGGTAAAGAAAAAAAACTTTTTGGTAGAATAACTTCTTTTTTCCACCACTAGCGCTTATACCGCAATAACTTCTCCTTCTTCAATTCTTTCACAATTCCTCTTGTTGAACGCTCCCATAAAAACCCGCTTTTGATTCTCGTCCCAACACCAAGGTTTGGTATTATCTGATCTGTAGAAACTCGAAATTTTGCATTCATGTTACTAACCCTGCAGGAGGGCAAAATCGTCTTCTAGAGATAACCCTGGAAGTCAAATCAGTTTCCAACCCCGGAGATAACCCCGGAGATCCGGCCCAACCTCAGATGTGATCTTTTTGAAATAGGTATACATCTCCCATTTTGAAATGCCAAATACACATATGTAAAAATAACTACAACTTTATTATTACAATTGTCGTATAAAATACTGACAACATCGATAATCTTAATGAGTTTAAATACAAATATTGTCTTTCTGCGATGATTCAAACTCAAATAAGTCCTCATTACAATTATTGATACACTATTTTACAAAATAAATGAGGATCCTAAAAACACTAACTCGATCCATCATTCCATACCACGACTGAAAATGTAGAAATTCTACAATAAAATCCATACCAATATTTCGGTATAATGATATTGAAAGAATAACATTTCTTAAACTTATAAACAATTTATTTTAATTGTTTACACTTTACTAAATAATACATTTAATCATCATAAAATGTCAAACTCTTAAGATTTCATCACCAATAACCAAAACCCTCATCAAAAATCTGCATATAACTCATATATGATTCTCAAGCCATAAAATTATATTTTTCAATTTTTTTATTTCACATAACATATTTAATTCATTTACTCATATTTAGATCATTTTCATGAAAAATACCAAATCAGTTCCAAAAATATTTATTTTCTGGGATTTAGCAAAATATAGTCCCATATTGAACATATATTTTTTTTGAAATTTTTAAAATTCATTTACTATTTTTCATATAATAAAAACACTTAAATATTTAGACATTTATCATAAATTGTACTTTTCTCCAAAAATTCCAAAATTCACAGAGTATACTGATATTATATAGATGTACTCCAAATAATAATTTCACCAATTTTGGAGTTAACCACAAAGAGTTATAAGGGTTTACTTTTAAAATAGTTTTTTCTCATAAAATTCATAACTCCTAGTCTATACATCCAAAAATCGCCATTTTTGGACACAATCTAGAAAACTCATCAAATTATTATTTCAAATTTTTCCAAAATTTTTGAAGGTCAGAAAAATTACGAAACTGAAAAACATAATAACTCTAAAAATTCCTTACCTCAAAAGAGCAGTACTTCTGACTAGAATATCGGATGAAAAGTCAAAAGAACCTTGCACCGAATAGCAACTCTCAAAGTATCTAAATACTCATAAAAATACGCTCGACAATATTAAGAGAGAAAACTTATGTTTCTGGTGTGATTTTCAATTCTAACTTAAGCACCTATTTATAGAAAAATGTTAGAACGCCAAAGGAGACTAAAATATTAAAATAATATTATTTCCTTTAATTTCTACGCCACCCACCATTTGAAAAATCCACCAGCAGCCATCTTAGAAGAGAATTTAGCAGCCCACATGTTTATAACATAAGTGGGTCCCACCCATAATTTAATAAAATCATTTTATTTTCCAAAACTTCAGTAATTCATAGAAAATAGCCCGTTTATCAGAAAAATACGAATTTTATATCCATTCCACACGAAATTGAATTCTCTACAACTTTGTAGATTTAAGTTTTTCCAAATTCCAGACATAAAATATCCGAAATCCACAAACGGACGATTTTTAACACCTTTTAAAATTCATAACAAATCAACCGTTAATTTTTAACGGTTCAAAATTTGTGGACATATACTCAACTTATATATGTATAACATATCCAAAAATCACAACGATCCAACGGTCGGATTAAAATTATAACTCACGCAATAGAGCTTTAAGAACACCGATTTGATATTTTAATACCTCCAATCCGACAAAATACTGATAAAACACCTCAACATTAATTCTTTCATTTATAACCACATAAATAAATCCATCATTTATATCCACATCAAATAAATATTTCCTTATCATATAAATCAATAATTAATTATTTATAAATAATATTACAGAATCACAATAATGACAACCAGCGGCTTCCTGGAAAGAGGGGCTTCCGATAAGGATTTCTCGCTTTCTTCAAGCGCAATTAGGTGACCAAAACCTCTCCTTGATAGAACTTTCTAGACATTGCCAATAATGTTATCTAATAATATTATTCAAATAATATGAATTATTGATCTGATAATGGGAAATATCAGAAAGTGATAATTATCAAAACAATAATAATATAAAATATCAACGTAGAAATTATTGAATCAATAAAATAAAATATTGAACAATGAATTACGTGAACAATTATTAAGTAGTGCCTTCTCACGTAAGAATCAATAATTCAAAAATATTGTGCAACAACGCGTAGATTATACTTTACTTTACCCACCGGGTATTCCAACAATGTTAAATGGTAACGATTACGCCAATTATTTATAAAACTCAAATTTGTCATTTTCTTCATCCGATGGTTTATCCGTTATGAGGCCCACAAATGGGTCGCTACTGTCGCATTTAATATTCCCAACAGCGTAAAGAATATTCCACGACCAAACGAATATTTCCCGACAACAATGAATATTTTATAACCACTTGTGTATTTTGAAAAAATTCATATATCACCCTTAACTTTAACTTTTTATCAATTTAACCATTTCTTTGAATTGTAATTATAAGAAAAATTGAATACTTTTATTTCATAAAATTCGGTCTTACATAACCACTTGCTTACTTTGCAAAATTTATAAATATTACCTACAACTATAACATTATATCAAATTCACACCATATTATTCAAAAAATATATTTCGAGAAAATTAATCTTTATTCATAAAAGTTGGGGTCTTACACTAACCATCAATTTAAGCCTTAAAATAGACCAAAATACATATACTAAGCCATACACAAAATTCCTTATTCTAAAAATATATTTACATGAATTTGATATCTCTAAAATCGTTTATAGATGACATATCACAGATTATACACACCTATAAACAAAATATCCTTATCCTTCATCAACCCAAACTAATTTTATAGAAACCTCATATTTGAGGCAAACAAGAGTATAGAGTTTTAAGGTTGGATTAATACCTTTTGATTCCTTCTTAACCCAATTAGATGATGAACAAGGTTCTTTTCTTCGTGTTCTTCCAAAGCTCTTCTCCAATTCTCAGAGAATTCTCTCACTCACCCTCACTCCCAAATTTCTTTTTATTGAAGAACAAGCTAATCGATGAGTTTTTTTTAACGTAAACACGCAATTCCTTCATTGGTTACCAAACCCCAAAGGTCACAAGACCTTGTTTGACAAGCTTCCTTAGGCACCCTTTCAATTATTTTAATAATTTTTATCATATGGTATATTTGTCACACTTAAATTTAATTAAACTTATTTTATTAATAAATCTAATTAAATCTTACTAACAAAATTATAATCTCTAATTAGACAATTATAATTTTAATTAATAAATCATTAATTTTCTAATTTAATTATTTAATTAAATTAGAATATTATCATTATCCCCACGTTATAAAATACGTAAAAATTCTTAAATTATTTAATTTAATCAATAGTATCACACTTACATAAATTAACCCATAATAATTTCCATCAAATATTCATTTTAAATTCCATAAAATTCTAACTAAAATATTTATTTTATTCGATAAATATTTTAACTATTTACAAGATCAAAATCAGATACATTAATATATTACACTCATATGTAATATATCACTTTCTCGCTTATTAAAACAAATATGCTTACACTAATTCACTATTTTAATTAAATGAATTACTCACATTATTTATAAAATTTAAATCATAACAATTTCATCGCCATAAAGCATAATAATCGAATTATGTTATTTCATAATATAATTTTCAACTTAATTAAATTAACTAATATTATTTAGTTAATTTTGTTTCTAGAATAATCTCATTTTCTTCTTCAATAGTTAAATTAACTAATAAACCTCATTTTCCCAACATATACATCTCTTTTATATTCACACTTAATCTCTTCACATCAATCACATATTTCAAGATAAATTGCAAATATATATACTTACCCACACTCAAAACACATAATTCAAAATATATACATATCATAATAGTCTTAATCAGTACGACAATGCGAGAAAGTGTCATGAGTCCATCAATCTCCGCTTCCTCTTGGCTTAGTCATTTCTCAGATATACTGACCATTGATAATTAAATTTTGCCATGGTACCGAAATGAAAGAAAAAAAATTGAAAGAGAATTAAAGAAAGTAATAAAAAAACGCTTAAATTAAAACTAATTTGATAAAAATTAATATCGGCAAAATTATTAAACTAATTCCTCGGCATTCTACGCCTGAAAACTTGTTAGTTGATTTCACAATCAAAACATACGCAAGATATATACGCCAACAAGTAATAAAATGATAAGAAAAGTATCGTTCCTACGAGGAATTATTTAATAAGAATCACCAACTATTAGTTCTTAACCAAACTAATTTTATTTAAACAATCAATTTAGAGTTTTGAATTAAATTATTTAATTAAACTAATTCTAATTACCATAGTTAAAAATCGATTATGGAGATTTAAGATCACAACTTCACTTATTGCTTCACTTATATTAAAACACTTCTTATTAATTACGCTCACTATTCTCGATTGTTAATCGTGAACTTATTAATATTTATAACCACCTTCCGATATATCACAAACATATTAATCCAAATCCACAAATTGATAGAATTGAATCAAACACCCTAATTAACTAATTCACTATATTTCTATGTGAATTATAATTAAAAAGGATTTAAAGTACATGTTCCTATCACCACACGCGGTGTAAAGGCATATCCCTATCCTAAACACAAATAATGAATTTCAACACCATGTAGAAAACACAATCACATACTATTATGATCAGATCTAAATCTATATTTCATCTCCTGAATTCATATAAATTATCATGATAATTGTTAGCTAGACAATTAAACAATTAAACGCAATCATAATAGATAATCCATATAATAGATCACAGTAATTAACAGAGAAGCATACTAAAATAAGCTATGCAATAAGATCCGTAGCAACCTTAAACAAGAAATTTAGTTCATTTTAATTGAATTAAAATCAAGAATCCACAATTGAATACACATTAAAAGATAAAAGTAAGATAAAAGAAGAGAATACAATCTATTGTCAGCAGTCTTGAGACTCCTCTTCCGCTCCTTCTTTGAATCTTCAGTGTTCTTCAAGTTGCTTCAATCTCTAATAGCTAATTAAGAACTAGGGTTTATGTTCTAATCTAATGGAGTGTTCTTTCTAAGCTAATCTATCTAATCTCCTCTTATTCTATGCCTCCCCATCATGTATTTATAGGTTACAAGTCAAATTTTTAGCTTAAGAGGAAATCAATTCCAATTTGGAGTAAAAAAAAGTGTTAAAATTTGCCCCAAAACTCGTCCAAGCTTGATCAAGCCCTACACCAGCGCTTCAAAGACCGATCACAACGCCGAATATCGCCCCTAAAGGCTCCTAAGACCGAAATAGGCTAGGAATGGGCGCCTGACAACCTCTTTTTCAAATTTTTTTACTCTGACGTCTTTTGGGAAAATGGCCATAACTTTATTGTCCAAACTCCAATTTTGATGATTCAAGATGTTCCGAAAAGAGGAGACATAGATCTACAACTTTCATTCTTTAAGTTTTTCGAAATAAGGTCCGGAGAAATATTGAAATTGGCTTTGAAGCGGCTGCAGTGTAAATGGCAAGCCGAAAATGCGAATCTAGCAACCCCAAACGTCGATCCAAGTAACTTGTGTCCTAATTCCTACAAAACAACGTAAAACATGCATGAATAGACACAAACACTTAAAAACATTCAAAAGATTAAGCTCAAACGCACTCAATTCATGGGTATAAAACTCACTCATCACATAATAAGAATTTTAATTATTAAATTCTTATTTTAATAATTTATAAAAATTCGGGTTGTCACATCCTTCCCCCCATATAAGGATTCCGTCATCGTAATCAACAAAACCTCCCTTACTCGGTTATCACCAAATCTCTTTTCAAAATTTATCGTTGCATATCTTCACACATTACCTTAATATAGATTTTATTTCTTATCACTCTAACCATTCTTCACAATAAATTCTTGTAAGTTTTATTTCATAACCTTTTCTTATACTTAATTATATTTTAGTATTACATATTCTTTTACCCATTCATTATCTTTCTCTAAGGATCATTATCATGTACTAGATTCTCAAACTCTCGGGACATTACATTCACCATTTCTTCTAAGAATTTCGTCCTCAAAATTTTGACTTACTAATATTCGTTCATTCCATTTATCAAAATAGATTGTATGTTAATATTTATTTATTCATTAGGTTCTACAACCAAATTCTTTCTCTAAGGATCTTTCTAAGATCATCATATTCATCACCTCTTTCTCTTCTAAGAGTTTCATATTTCCTTTATTTCTGGAATTTCATTTCTTTCTTGAAATTATTATGTTTTGCTTAATTTTCTCATCATTACAAGCCACATTCTACTACGGCTTATCAACCCGTTTGCCTAACTTGCCAAAACTTAGAAAATAGTCGAAAAGGAGACTAAAACACTTCTCGGTCGTCGAAATGACATTCAAACACATACATAGCACCATATAGGTATTTGACATGTATTACAACTAATGGGACTCGATTTTGATTTACAGAGGTCGAAGTTATCGGTCTCTTTTCATTTAACTTGCCAAAACTTAGACAAATAGTCGAAAAAAGAGACCAAAACCCGCTTCTCGATCGTCAAAATAACACGCAAAACACATACATATCACCGCGCATAGGTATTAGGCACGTGTTACAACTTACGGACTCGATTCCGATATTCTGAGGTCAGCGTTATCTTCCCAATCGCTTAACTTTCTAAAACTTGGACAAATAGTCAAAAAGAGACCAAAACCCAAATTGCTCGTTTAAACGATACGTAAACACATACATAGCACCGCATAGGTATTAGGCACGCATTACAACTTATGAGACTCGATTCCGATATACGGAGGCTGACTTATCAGCATGTTTGCCTAATTTGCCACAACTTAGAAAAGTAGTCAAAAAAGAGATAAAAACCCGCCTCGGTCGTCGAAATGACACGCAACCACATACATAGCACCACATAGGTATTAGGCACGCGTTAGAACTTACGAGACTCGATTCCGATATATGGAGGCCGAGTTATCAGCCTATTTGCCTAACTTGCCAAAACTTGGAAAATATTCAAATTAAAAACGAGACTAATACCTGCCTTGGACGTAGAAATGACATGCAAACACATATATAACACCATATATGTATTAGGCACACATTATAACTTACGGGACTTAATTCCGATATATAGATGCCGAGTTATCAGCATGTTTTCCTAACTTGCCAAGACTTAGAGAAATAGTCAAAAAAGAGACTAAATGCCGCCTCGGTCATCGAAACGACACACAAACACATATATTGCACCGCATAGGTATTAGTCACACGTTATAATTTACGAAAACTCGATTCGATATACTTGAGGTCGAAAGTTATCGACCTATTTGCTTAACTTGCCAAAACTTAGACAAATAGTCAAAAAAATACCAAAACCCGCCTCGGTCGTCGAAACGACACACAAACATATACATAGCACAACATAGGTATTAAGCACGGTTACAACTTATGGGACTCGATTCCGATATACTCTGAGGCCGAAGTTATCACTGCGTTTGCCTAACTTACCAAAACTTAGAAAATAATCGAAAAAGAGACCAAAACCCGCTTAAGTCATCGAAACGACACGCAAAACACATACATAACACTATATATGATTAGGTATGATTACAACTTACGGGACTTGATTCTCGATATACGGAGACCGAAAGTTCATCACTTCGCTTTGCCTAACTTACCAAAACTTAGAGAAATAGACAAAAAAAGAGATCAAAACCCGCCTCTACTCACGTCAAACAACACACAAACACATATATATAGCACTAAGATAGGTATTAGGCACGCATTATAACTTACGAGACTCGATTGTTTGTAATATTCATAACGCAATCAAATTGCAAAAAATAAGCTAAGCGTAAAAATCGTAGTTTAAAAATTTACAAACCATATACCCTGATCACCCTTTATGCATAATTATTAATTAAACGAAAAAGATAAAGAATAAAAAATCATACCCTTGAAGATCGAGCTTCCTCGTACAAAGTTCACCTCCAAATCCTTTCGCTCAACTTCAATCCACCGGTTTGGTTCCTTCCTTTCGATCAACGCTAGCCACCCAAATGTTTGGCCTCTAGAGGTGATCCACCAAGGAAGAAGAAAATTCAAGAAGAAGGGTGTTTATGCTCAAACCCTAGTTTTTCTATCTCTATAGAAAAGGGTACTCTCCAACAAATTGAATTATTACGTATGTTGAAAAAAAGTCAACAACCCATACCACCCATAATAAGACTCTCTTATTTATAGATGTGGGCAACCCACCTTAACAATTAAGGAATTGGGTTTTATTTAATTAATTAAATTCTTTTAATTAATTAAGCTCCCTAATCTTATTAGGATAATTAATTAAACTCTTTTAACTAATTTTCCTTCCTAATCCAATTAGGAATAAATGAGAGTACTTATATTAAATTAATTCCTAAACTCTTTAGAAATTAAAATAATAATAATTGTAATAATATTAATAAGACTCTCTTATTAATTTATATTTAATATTTCTAAAATATTAAATAATAATATTAAGCTATTTAATTTATTCTATCACCATAGATTAAATTAAATATACTTAACATATTATTACGATTATGCCATTAACTTCTTAAATAATTATTCTTCCTTTTATGGTGTGACCCTTTAGGTTCTCCATATTAAACCTATTGTGAATAAATCAATTAGAATAATTTAATCTTATTTAAATAAATAAATTAAACAATTAATTTATTTAAATAAATAATATTTATTCTACAATAGTGATAAGCCTCTCCCTAAATGATCAACGACTTTCCGTATAATATAGATTTCAACATTAATCATAAAAGAACCTTTCGAGTAAATAGTTACCGCATAATTCAATCCTTCCACCATACAATGTCCCAATTAAATATAAGATATGGAATTACCGCACAAGTCTTATTTTATTTAATTATATGTATTTCGATCCTTAAATGCACAACTCCAAATAATGCAAATTAGAAACTCCTTTCTAATTTCATTCTCGCTTTGCCAAGGACTACCGGGTTGTCATTTATCGAATCACATAGACATTTCTCTTTTTATTAGAAGTGGTAGATTCTTTATCGATCATACATTATCTCCACGTATAACTTATTATACCCAAGCATACCCTTTGATATACCCTAAGGGTCTTAAGGAATAAGTCAAAGTATAACTCATCATACACAAGATACTATGATGATCTCAAGTCCAAGGATCACTTGACTACTATCACTACAGAATTCCTATCGACAGCAAATAAAACTCCATTGTATTCCTTAGCGAGCCAATGCTCAAAGGAACTTATTCTCTAATAAGCACCTACATACTTGCTTTTTTAGTGTTCCACACAAAAATGATCATGAGATCAATCATCCTCATCCAACGAAAGCAAGTTAAACGATGTACTAATCTATCCTGATTCACTAATCCCCAATTTAGTAATCCAACGATTGGGAACTATTTTAGTTTTAAGCTTTCTAAGAATTTAGATCTCATTAGAATGATCATCATCATTATTCTAAAAGCATTGCTTAAAACTACGGGTTTATCACATATTATAAAACAAAGATCACGTAGATAATTAAAAGCCTTTAATAAATTAATACTTTTTATTAATAAATGAATAAGATTGTTACAAAGTATATGCTTTATCATCAAACATGATCGGCTTGTGTGCATACTACTTTCAATCTCCCACTTGCACTAAAGCCAATCGTCATGGTATCTCATACTCTTCTTCTCTAAGTGACGATTATCCCGCCGTTGATAAGCTTTAGTTAATGGATATGTAATGTTGTTCATGAGAGTCCACTATCTCTATAGTGATTTCCCATCTTTCAATGATTCTAATAATCAAATGAAAGTGCCACAACACATGTTTAGATCCAAGATGAGACTTAGAACTATTCCTAGTTCTCAGAATGAACTTTTAATCCAAACAATCAACTTGCAGCCTTTCATTTATAGCTATATACTTTGTCTTTATCACTAAACCAAAGAACTCTTTTGCTGCTTGAACCTTTCCAATTCACCGCACCACTCGCTCAAGGTAACACTTTACCTTAAAGTGGATTTTTTCTCGTCGTCTTGGTCTGTCTGAAAAACTTGAGTCCGTAAGCCCTCTAGTTTTAATTCAGACCCACCATGAATATGATCACATCCTTAGTGCCTAAGCTAAGAACTTTAAGATGTTTTTCACCGACTCATACAGTGAACTTCTCCATATTACGACCGATCAACATCGTCTCTCGTATATTTCATCAGATACATGATTGTCACTCATGCGATCTCTTCTTTCGAGTCTATGGGGACTATTAAGAGAGATACACCCATAGCTCATCAACATGAGACATCTCTTGAGTTTGCCATGCTAAACGACTTTAGCATCAAATGAATATACGCTCTCGGGTTAAGTCGAGCATCCTTTAAATCTATCTATATAGATTTATATCCCCAATTAAGATACTCTTCCCAAATCATTCATGGAGGAATGTTTAGACAACTTTATCTTTACCGATTGTAGCATTGGTATGTCATTCCTCATCCGTAGTATATCAACATATAATACTAGAAATGTCACGACGCCCCCCAATCGAATTTTTTGTACACACTAGAAGTCTTACCTCATCGAATGTAACTCGATCATCATCTTCTATGATGTGTCCACCTCATCATCATCATCCATGATGAATCCATACCTCCTAGGTATCTTCATCATCATCTATTCCGAATTACCTCCTGATCTTGGATTATACATTTATAGGTCTATCTACAATAGTCTATCTACTCTTATTCGACTTATAAGTTTTTTTTGTGTGGTTCTTGAACTCTTCAAGATCTATTATCCTCCCACTAGCCCTTTCAATGATAAACACCTTTATCTTAAAGGCAAATGTGTTTCGTAAATAAACACCTTTTGCTAAGTAGATTTATAGAACATATACCCTAAACTTACTTTAGATGTCCCACAAATCACACTTGTCAAATCTTGTCCCAAGCTTATCCTTTTCAAACCTTTTCACATAAGTCGACAACCCCTTATCTTAACATACTTAAGATTAGAATCCTCCCCGTCCATAACTTTTATGGAGTCTTGGGGGATTTTGAGGTTACCTTTTCGAGATATGCAAACCATTTCTAGGACATTATCCTGTAAGATACCGAATGCTCAGAAAATCATTATGGACCGCACTACGTCCAACAAGGTACGATTTTTCCTTTCGTATACATCAATCAATTATCACATATCGAGATGTGTCCATTATGAGAAAACCATTTGAGATGATCTAGAAACTTATCACACAAGTATTTATTCCTCGATCTAATCAAAGAATCTTAATACTTTGCCAATTTGTTTCACTTCAAATTCTTTGAACCTTTCAAATAATTCACACTTGATTTCAAAGAAATACACACATTCAACTCTTTCAATGATCATCTCCTTTTCTTATACTAATTTGTTCAATATGCAAAATTATTTTCATGTAAGTCAAGTATACAAAATTTATTAAGTAATATTCCAGCTTTTATACAAAACATTATTATTATAAATAAACAACAATTGTTCTTAATTATAATACCAAAGATTTCATCATCCAACAATAAAATGGAAATAATATTTTTAACAAGAACCGAATACAATAACAACTTATCGACTTAATAGATTTGCCCGTAGGCATTGCTAAACTATAAGTTTCTATGGCTAATGCAAAGAACCTTTGCTTCATTTCCCACACATATTATTACTTATATTTGTTTAGCTTTCTACTGCTTGGTCCTTTCATAAATCTATATTTATGATAACCAAAGTCAGTATCCAATACCCAAGTAGAACCTCGACTTAAAGAAAAATTTATTTCAAATCATGAACAAAATCAGATTGTAAACCAAACTTCACTAAGCTTTTTTTAGTTAGCCTCTCGCAAGATGCTTCTCGCAGCTTTCTTTCCAAAGGTCTGTGCTTATTGCAAAGGGAAGCAAACCCTTTGCTATCCGTGACGCTTTTGTTCTTATTATCCTTTGTTTATGCCTTTCTATTTACCTTCTTTGAATCGCTCTTCTTTTCGTAAGATCCTTTGGCCCCTACCAAGAAGACTTGGATCTTTCTTGGTTGAAAGTGACTCTCAACATTTTTCAACATGTTAAGCAAATCAAAGAAAGTCCGATATCTAGCTTGTTCATATGAAAAATTCACAACAATTGTGAAAGGAGTCCGGAGTGAGTGCAAGATCAAATCTCGCTCAACTCTCCATCCATGACAAAACCAAATTGTCCTAATCGATCAATCAAATTGATTATGTTAAGAACTTTTGTCTGCATTTATATAGTGCCATCGGGCCATTCTAGATCTAAGAGCTCCTTAGATATCTCGATATCTATCACCCCCTTTTTCCTCACCATCAACTACTTGATGTGCAGAATATATAGAGAGCATCCATAGTTTCATGCCGACGTCAAGCTCATTACTCATGGATGCGATGAGAGCATGATGCATCGAGCCAATCACATCATCATCTCGCCACTTTCTAAAAGTAGCAATCTCTTCCTCAGAGGCATTGTTCTGCAACTATCATAGGAGGATAGGCGATTATGACATATAAGATAGCTTTTTCAAATGAGAACTATTCTCAAATTCCTTAACCAATCCGCTTAATTCTATCCCGATTAATTTAGCATCTAATATGCTTCGCAAAGGATAGTAATTTTAGACATTGTAAAATTCTCAGAAATGAATTTGTAATTAACAACATTTTAACATACATTCTTTTATTAATTACCAAAATAAATTAGGTCTTGTTTTAAATTGGTATCTCCCACTATTTTCTTCAAACTATATTACCTCACTTATATAGTTCGCAAAATCTAATTAAAGATTTGCTAGTGAGAATAAGGATCCCATTTCAAATGTATATAGCCTCAGTGGTGACACAACAAACTATATATAAATAAATAGGTAGACAACTTTTGTCAATTACATCAACTATGCAACTCCTTTTCTTTTGCCTCTTAGATTATTTTGATCAAGTGGTGGGTACATCCCAATCAAAATTATCCAAGTTAAGTCCGACCTAGCACTCCATATATTCAAAAAGAAAATATCATCCTTGTGGTGACACAACAAAAAACAATATTGTTCAATTTTCTTTATAAGCATCAAATGTGATAATTAACATCTTAAATACTTAATACTTGCCTTGTGGTGACACAACAAACTCATATTAAATATTTAATACTCTATTAATTTTATCATGCTAGAAGGCTTACGCTCGATATTCCAAATATCTTTGAACGCTTAGACTTAATATAAAAATCGAGGGGTTTGTTATTAATTTGTCTCATCTCTGTTTAGCGCATATATATATATATATATATATAATAATATATTATATTAATTAACATGCAAGCATGTTTGCATAATATATAATATATATATATATAAGCATATATACATATATAGAATACTATATTCTACCCTATTGATTATGGACTTTTATTCTAGTTTGTCTCACTAGAGCCACCAAGTGAACCAAAAGGTCAAACCCTAGGGGTGCAAGAAATAATATTTAAATATAACTATTACATTTAAACCCTGCTCCATTACAAACGGTCTTCAAGCGCCTTCAAGCTTCTTTTCGATCTCCAATTTTTCAAAATTAATTCTAACTATTCCTATTACAAAACTATTTAAAATAAATAGAAACCTCGATCAAGAAATAAGGGAGTACATAGAGAGGAGATAGAATTTACATTAAGAAAAAAAATAGAGAAGACGAGGTACGCAGAATTCCCATTTAATAAAAAACCATACATTCATGCATCCAACTAAAATAAAATCCAATCACATCGGGTCAATAAATTCATAATCAATCCCATTTATTATCATACACATCACCATACGCATCAATAAATAACATTCATCTCATGAATAATAAACATTTAATATATATATATGATATCATTTAATGGGCAAATTTAGTTAAGATAAAATCTAATTTTGAATCAAAATAAACTCCTTTATTTTAATCCAAATTTAAATCAAAATAAAACTATTTTATTTTAATTTATCCAATTTTGAATAAAATAAACTATTTTATTTTAATCAAAATTTTTAATCAAAATAAACTCCTTTATTTTAATTAATTATGGAATCCAATTCCATATAATAAAAAAAAAATCTTTAATTAAAATAAACTCTTTTATTTTAATTAATTATGGAATCCAATTCCATGTAAAAAAAAAAAATTTATTAAAGGAAACACTTGATTATTCTTTTCCTATTCACAAATAAACTCCTTTATTTTGAATAATATGAAATCTTATTTCATTTAAAATAAACTCCTTTATTTAAGGAAATACTTGATTTTCTTTCCTATTCACAAATAAACTCTTTTATTTTGAATAATATGAAATCTTATTTCATATCTAAATAAACTCCTTTATTTAAGGAAATTATGATTCTCTTTCCTATTCACAAATAAACTCTTTTATTTTGAATAATATGAAATCTATTTCATATCTAAATAAACTCCTTTATTTAAGGAAAATGGAATCAATTTCAACTCCAATTAGTTATCATGGAATCCAATTCCAACTCTAATTAGTTAAGATGAAATTTAATTTTAAAATTAAAATAAACTAATTATTTTAATTTAAAATAAACCTTTTATTTTAAAATTAAAATAAACTTTTTATTTTAAATTAAAATAATTAAATATATATATATTATATTAAATTTTAAAATTAAAATAAACTTTTTATTTTAATATTAAAATAAACTTTTATTTTAAAATTAAAATAAATATTTTATTTTAATTATAAAATTATTATATATATATATATATATATATATATATATATATATATATATATATATATATATATATATATATATATATATATATATCATTATATATATCATTAGATTATATAATCTGTATTGATTTTTTTATATAATCATTATAATCATTAGATTATCATTTCATGATTGATAATATTAATCTATTCCTTGTTTTCCGTATAATATAATAAAAAATATATATTCAATATTATCATTATAATCATCATCATGATTTTATTGATTTCCGTGCCCAAGATTCATTAATATTAATCATTAATCATTCCAATCATTAACTATCATGCCATCATTAGCCAATGATTTCCGCGCCCCATTTATAATTCCTTCAAATTTCATTTAAAATTATTATTTTATTTTTTTTGCATCGGATTTCCGTGCGCAATTTTTTTTTTTTTTTTTTTTTTTTTTTTAAATTTTATAAATAAAATTATGCCCAATTAAATTGTTCTAAACACATATCAATATACATATCAAATTAAAATAATTAATAATTCGTGATAAAGGTTCGGCTCGATGCCACCGTTAGGTTTGTAATATTCATAACGCAATCAAATCAGCATAAAAAAGCTAAGCGTGTAAAATCGTAGTTTAAAAAAATTACAAAACCATATACCCCGATCACCCTTTATGCATAATTATTAATTAAACGAAAAGATAAAGAATAAAATCATACCCTCAAGATCGAGCTTCCTCGTGTACAAGTTCACCTCCAAATCTTTTCGCTCAACTCAATCCACCGGCTTTGGTTCCTTCCTTCGATCAACGCTAGCCACCCAAATGTTTGGCTCTAGAGAGTGATCCACCAAGGAAGAAGAAAATTCAAGAAGATGGGTGGTTCATACTAAACCCTAGTTTTCTATCTCTATAGAAAAGCGTACTCTCCCAACAAATCGAATTATTACGTCAGTTGTTAAAAGTCAACAACCCATACCACCCATAATAAAGACTCTCTTATTTATAGATGTGGGCAACCCACCTTAACAATTAAGAAATTGGGTTTTATTTAATTAATTAAATTTTTTAATTAATTAAGCTCCCTAATCTTATTAGGATAATTAATTAAACTCTTTTAACTAATTTTCCTTCCTAATCCAATTAGAATAAATGAGAGTAGATTATATTAAATTAATTCCTAAACTCTTTTAGAAATTAAAATAATAATAATTGTAATAATATTAATAAGACTCTCTTATTAATTTATATTTAATATTTCTAAAATATTAAATAATAATATTAAGCTATTTAATTTATTCTATCACCATAGATTAAATTAAATATACTTAACATATTATTACGATTATGCCATTAACTTCTTAAATAATTATTCTTCCTTTTATGGTGTGACCCTTTTTGTGTTCTCCATATTAAACCCTATTGTGAATAAATCAATTAGAATAATTCTAATCTTATTTAAATAAATAAATTAAACAATTAATTTATTTAAATAAATAATATTTATTCTACAATAGTGATAAGCCTCCCAAATGATCAACGACTTTCCGTATAATATAGATTTCAACATTAATCATAAAAGAACCTTTCGAGTAAATAGTTACCGCATAATTCAATCCTTCCACCATACAACGTCCCAATTAAATATAAGATATGGAATTACCGCTACAAGTCTTATTTTATTTAATTATATGTATTTCGATCTTAAATGCACAACTCCAAATAATGCAAATTAGAAACTCCTTTCTAATTTCATTCTCGCTTTGCCAAGGACTACCGGGTTGTCATTTATCGAATCACATAGACATTTCTCTTTTTTTATTAGAAGTGGTAGATTCTTTATCGATCATACATTATCTCCATGTATAACTTATTATACCCAAGCATACCCTTTGATATACCCTAAGGGTCTTAAGGAATAAGTCAAAGTATAACTCATCATACACAAGATACTATGATGATCTCAAGTCCAAGGATCACTAGACTACTATCACTACAGAATTCCTATCGACAGCAAATAAAACTCCATTAGGTATTCCTTAATGAGCCAATGCTCAAAGAACTTATTCTCTAATAAGCACCTACATACTTGCTTTTAGTGTTCCACACAAATGATCATGAGATCAATCATCCTCATCCAACGAAAGCAAGCAACGATGTACTAATCTATCCTATTCACTAATCCCCAATTTAGTAATCCAACGATTGAAACTATTTTAGTTTTAAGCTTTCTAAGAATTTAGATCTCATTAGAATGATCATCATCATTATTCTAAAAGCATTGCTTAAAACTACGGGTTTATCACATATTATAAAACAAAGATCACGTAGATAATTAAAAGCCTTTAATAAATTAATACTTTTTTAATAAATGAATAAGATTGTTACAAAGTATATGCTTTATCATCAAACTTGCTTCTTTCTACTGATAAGGTCATCGCAATGGGACCGATGATCGTTGATACGGTCACATGATGATAATCGACACTCCCGATCTTGAATAGAAGTTTATTTTATATTTTGACTTTTATGTATGTATTTATACAAATTTTGAAACAGATGACAGACTAGAAATTTGTATCCAGCTAGGTTGATGTTTTATGTATCTAATATTGATTATTTATGATTATATTCTTTTAAATGGCTTTTATCTATATGTCATGGTGTCTACATATTTGATGGTTGATAGCAAAAGATTTAATTGTTATTGATATGCGTTCGTGAAAGAATTATTTGTTTTTCTTTAGTTTATAATATATACAATTATGTATATGTCAATTGAGAATTTCTAATTTTCTAAAAAAAAAAATTTAAAGCAAGTCATTGAATGGTTGTCCGTCGATAATGACCTAATTTTATATAATATAAATTAAGGTCATTGCGAGGACAAAAGTCTTAGATGGCGATTGCCGCATGATGACTATATTAATAAATTCTTTTAAATGGCTATTGTTGACGATATTCGAGTGCATTCGACAATGAGTCATTGGAGACTACCGCCATCAAGAATGACCCGTCGTTAATGACCTAATTTTCCTGATTGCAATGACGGGAGCTAGTGGCGACACGACTGTGACGACGCGGCGGGTTCGCTGTCGCTAATGACCTCATTGTCGACCTTTTTTTTTAGTGATTGATGGGCAATTAAATGCTCACCCTTGATTAGAATTAAATATTTTCAAATAAACATGATCGTATAGAAGTTTCGATCAGGACAAAGGAAATGGGAAGTTGAATGAGTAGTTTAAGTATGATGTATGTAATAGTTAGATGTTTTGTAATAATATATATCTTATTATCATGTAAGGTCCGAGAACCCATGATTGACAAGTTAGACATTTTGTAATAGTCGATAATTACTTTTATGTCAATATTAATTTGTTGAATGAATAGTATTGTGTATCACCTGAATACGGGTTTGAAAGTACTTTGATTTGAAAGTACTTTCGAATTTGAGAGCGCCACAAATATCCTAGCTAATCGTGATCCACAAAAACATGAAGATGTTGTTACTTGAATATAAGTGATATCTAATAAGTAATTTTTTACACACTCAAATACTAAAACCCTCCCTCGCTTATTACTAAATTCTTTATCGAGGCGAATACTGATGTATCTCCAATGCTTATTCGTTGTTTTCATATACTTTTTCTATTTCAAATTATAAAATCAATAGTAGCTTTTGATAAGTTAATTTCAAACATTTTAAAACTATATATTGAGATGAATTTATTTTGTTTATGTCAATACAATTATGAATATCATAAACTATAGAAAAAATACTACTAGTTATAATATTTATTGTTTTGAAACTTTAATAAATCATGTCAATTTAAACTTTGAAAATATTTTAAATTAATTTTTAGAACAGATTCTTGAACGAGATAATATATATCAACATCATCAATAGCAATGCTAAAATCATGAAATTTGTTTTTGGGAATTGGATTAACAGAGATATCTAGGAAAATACTACATCCGCTTCTAAAAGATTGTCGTTTAAACTTTTTTGCATACTGGATTAAGAAAGATATCATTTACCAAGAAAATTTGTTTGAAATTCCATCAATCTTACCCTTTTTGAAAAGTTGAAAACTATTAATACAAATGAGATAATTTCTTGAGACAATGAGAGAAGGTAGGGAATAATATAGGAAAATAAATAATTTATTCTCCTCGAAAGTTGTAAACGACAAATATTTTGGAACAAATTTTTCTTCTAAAACGACAATCTTTTAGGAGAATCGGAGAGAGATATAGAAAGAGAATGGAAAATAATTTTTTAAAAAGTACCTTTATGAATTTCGGTTATCACAGTTCTAGATTTTGACACCGTCGAATTGAATTATGGGGATGTTAGAGATTTTGTGCCAATCCTCGCCTGTATTCCATTGACATCTTTTAATCAGTTCGGGACAAAACCATATTCTGAGTTCTTTGAGTGTAGAAGGAAGAGAATATTTAAACACCATGTTTGGACACTCATAAATCTCTAAACGTTGGAGAGATGTCTGATAGTTTACAAGCCACCGTGGTAAATACCTCAACTTCGGTAGTCCTTCAACAGCTAAAATTCGAAGCCTTGAGAGACTACCAATGTCTTGTGCCGTAGTCTTCAAATCCAGCTTTGGACAGTCAGAAAGTACGAGATTCTCTAGCCTGGATAGGTACCTCAAATTGTCCGGCAAGGACAACAAACTTTCACAATGCTTAATTTGCAACGTTCTGAGGTGACCATTCTTCTTTAAGTTGCGCAAAAATTTCAGATTCCGGCATCCTTCAATCTCCAAGTATCTAAGGGAATTCAAACTTTCATCATTTTCATTTAGATATGATAGCTCCATTTCTCCTGTGGTTAAGTACAAGTACCTGAGACTTCTTAGTTCCCTAAAATCTTTGGGCAACTTCTGTAGTGCATTACAACCCTTAAGACATAAGGTTTGTAGGCTCACCAATTGACAGAGCGAATCTGGAAGAGTTTTATGCACGTATTTTAGCCAAGCACAGGTATCTTAGACTCTTCAAATCACCAATGGAATTTGGTAAGTTAAAGCATGCTTCCTTAAAATACAACACTCTCAAGTACTTGAATTTTGAAATGCATGTCTGAACGAAGGATATGCTGCAAGCAGGCCCCACATCGTTGTCTGCTATGATGGTTCTCAGACCTCCAAGTTCAAGAACAGAACTCGGAAATTCTTCCCCACTCACCAATTCTTTACTATGAAAACCTACATGCCGAACCTTTTTGTCTAGAAGCAGTTCACCTCTTGGAGTATCATCACTTAAACTTGCGGACTCACCCTCTGTAACTAATAATGCAAGGTCGTGCATTAGGCCATGGACTTTGAATGTGCAGTAAAACCAAAAGTCCTCGACACCTTGAAAAAATGATTTCGAATGTAACTCGGCGAAAATTTCTTGCCCAATATCTTCTGCCTCCGAGTGGTTTCCATCACGGCCTGATTCAAGGAACCCTAATGCCATCCAAATATATATCATCTCTATTGATCTTAATGTTGTACCCTTTTCAAACATTGAGCAAATAGAAAAACATTGTTTCAGGTTGGAACGTAAATGATTGTAACTCAATTCCAGGACAGGTAAAATATCACTTTCTCCTTGTTTTAAGTTCCAACTTTTATCATCTCTCACAAGGCGCCAATCTCGCTCTTCAGTTTTCAAGTGCAGAAGACTTGCCAAAGTCTTTAAAGCTGAAGGTACTTCTAGGCTTTTTTCACTATATCTTTTCCGATTGGGATCAGTCCTGAATTGTGCTCCTTCTGGCCTTCCCCAAGTGCCCATTTCATAAGCAATGATAGAGAATGTTCTGGCGAAAGACTTCGTAAGGTGTGCGTGTAACTAGTACCCATGATTTTAGCAACGGATTGTGAACGCGTAGTCACAACAATTTTACTACCATAGCCACCACGCAGTACTTCTTTCAAGCCAACCCATTTGCCATCATCCTCGTTCCACACATCATCCAAGACGAGTAGATATCTTTTACCCCTCAAAATTTGCTTCAAGTGTTCTAGCAATTGTTGCATACTCAAATCCCTGTGACCAACTATTTCTCCAATTATTTTTCTGACATCAAAGTTCTCTGTAACACAAACCCATTTTTTCAACTCAAAATATTGAGTCACCCTTTCATCATTATATACAGATTTAGCAAGCGTGGTCTTTCCCAGGCCACCAATTCCAACAACAGAAACAACAGAAACACCACAATTATTAGGGTGATTATTACCATCATCTAGCTGCTTCAAGACATGCACCAGCTGTTCTATGTCCTCCTCTCTACCAATCACATCCGAAACATCAACATCGGAGTGAGTTTCTCTCAGGCTGGAACTATTCTGTTCTCAACATATGGTCCGGATATATGAAATTTATTTCTATCAGCAGCAATTCCATCCAGTGTCTTTCTGGTTTCCTTAATTTTATTACCCATCATATGGCCGAATATGAGCGGGCTTGAAGATGAGGTGTAATACCGTAACTTTTTCCTGATGTTTATCCTTTGATTCCGTACTTGCCGCTGCAAATCCGCAATTTCAAACTCATCCAGAATATCTTCGGCAGAAGCACAAACATCTCTTAGTTTAGCCAACCATACTCGCCGCTCACGATTCATTTGATGCTGTAACTCCTCGCCGTCCAAACGCACGGCTTTGACAGTTTCTAGGGTCTCCTTCAGCTTCTCTAGTTCGCTTTTTACTCCCGGTGTTAATACGAGTTCTTTAACACTAACAATGGCAATCTTTGCCAAAAGGTTCGCGACAGCGCCGTAGAGAATTGTTTCTGCCATGACCACAGCTGTGGGAGGAAGAAGATGAAGATTGGAGGATGAGAGAGATTTTTCCAAGGGCTTATCCTCTTACAGACCACAAAATTAGATAATGTATAGAGATTCTTGGAGTCCCCGCTTTCCAAGACTATATTGACAAAGGTAATTTATCTCAAACTTCGAATGACCCAGATGATTTATTGAGTGGAAATGCAGAATTCAAAATCATTTGTATTTTATTAGATAGATATACGCTTAAATACACTTAATGTTTTTGTTTTTTACATTTAAAACTTAATGTTTGAATTTGAAGACATTAAATTTTAATGTCTCTATATTTATATAAAAAAAACATCTACACTGCTTTTTGAGTTTTAAAATGAATGAAAAAATATACAAAAAAAAAAATAAATGGACATAAAACTTAAATGAACGAAAAATTTAAGTTTTCTTTCCAATTTCTATGCTTCTCAGCTTTTTAATAAACGGAAAAGAAAAGAAATAGATGAAAAACTTTGGTCCACTTTTCCCCACAAAATTTTTTCGTTTCAAAAATTGGTCCGATTTGAATTTAAAAAGAAATTAAATAAGTAATATTTTATAATTATCATATTATCCTCAACTTTCAATATAATAAATTTTTAATTACAACCCATATCCCCAATTTATTTTTATCCAATAAACATAAGCTGGTAAAGAGAAAGAAACTTTTTAGCCCGAATAACTTCTTTTCTCGCCACCACCAAAGAAGCTTATACCGCAATAACTTCTCCTTCTTCGAATTCTTTCACAATTCCTCTTGTTGAACGCCTCCCCTCAAAAACCCGTTTTGATTCTCGTCCCCAACACCAAGGTTTGGTATTATCTGATCTGTAGAAACTCGAAATTTTGCATTCATGTTACTAACCCTGCAGGAGGGCAAAATCGTCTTCTAGAGATAACCCTGAAAGTCAAATCAGTTTCCAACCTCGGAGATAACCCCGGGAGATCCAGTTCCAACCCCAGATGTGATGCCCCCAAAATAGGTATACATCTCCCATTTCGAAATACCAAATACACTGCAGATGTAAAAATAACTACAACTTTATTATTACAATTGTCGTTGCATAAAATACGACAACACGTATCTTGTGAGTTTAAATACAAATATTATTTTCTGGCGAGTATTCAAACTCAAATAAGTCCTCATTACAATTATCGATACACTTTTTTACAAAATAGTGAGGGCTACCGCTAAACCACTAACTCGATCCATCATTCCATACCACGACTGAAAATGTAGAAATTCTACAATAAAATCTATACCAATATTTCTAAGATAATGATATTGAAAGAATAACATTTCTTAAACTTATAAACAATTTATTTTAATTGTTTACACTTTACTAAATAATACATTTAATCATCATAAAATGTCAAACTCTTAAGATTTCATCACCAATAACCAAAACCCTCATCAAAAATCTGCATATAACTCATATATGATTCTCAAGCCATAAAATTATATTTTTCAATTTTTTTATTTCACATAACATATTTAATTCATTTACTCATATTTAGACCATTTTCATGAAAAATACCAAATCAGTTCCAAAAATATTTATTTTCTGGGATTTAGCAAAATATAGTCCCATATTGAACATATATTTTTTTTGAAATTTTTAAAATTCATTTACTATTTTTCATATGGCCAAAACCGCCGAATATTTAGACATTTATCATAAATTGTACTTTTCTCCAAAAATTCCAAAATTCACAGAGTATACTGATATTATATAGATGTACTCCAAATAATAATTTCACCAATTTTGGAGTTAACCACAAAGAGTTATAAGGGTTTACTTTTAAAATAGTTTTTCTCATAAAATTCATAACTCCTATTTATACATCCAAAAATCGCCATTTTTGGACACAATCTAAAAAACTCATCAAATTATTATTTCAAATTTTTCCAAAATTTTTGAAGGTCGAAAAATTACGAAACCGAAAAACATAATAACTCTAAAAAATTCATTACCTCAAAAGAAAGCGATTTCACTGTAGAATATCGGATGAAAAGTCGAAAGAACCTTTGCACCTAATATAGAAACTCTCAAAGTATCTAAATACTCATAAAAATACGCCACAATATTAAGAGAAAACTTATGTTTCGGTGATTTTCAATTCTAACTTAAGACCTATTTATGTAAAAAAATGTTAGAACGCCAAAGAGATATATTAAAATATTAAAATAATATTATTTCCTTTAATTTCTACGCCACCCACCATTTGAAAAATCCACCAAAGAGCCATCTTAGAAGAGAATTTAGCAAATTTCACATGTTTATAACATAAGTGGGTCCCACCCATAATTTAATAAAATCATTTTATTTTCCAAAACTTCAAGAATTCATAGAAAATAGCCCGTTTATCAGAAAAATACGAATTTTATATCCATTCCACACGAAATTGAATTCTCTACAACTTTGTAGATTTAAGTTTTTCCAAATTCCAGACATAAAATATCCGAAATCCACAAACGGACGATTTTTAACACCTTTTAAAATTCATAACAAATCAACCGTTAATTTTTAAACGGCTCAAAATTTGTGGACATATACTCAACTTATATATGTATAACATATCCAAAAATCACAACGATCCAACTACGGATTAAAATTATAACTCACGCAATAGAGCTTTAAGAACACCGATTTGATATTTTAATACCTCCAATCCGGCAAAAATATCGATAAAACACCTCAACATTAATTCTTTCATTTATAACCACATAAATAAATCCATCATTTATATCCACATCAAATAAATATTTCCTTATCATATAAATCAATAATTAATTATTTATAAATAATATTACGTAATCACAATAATGACAACCAGCGCAGCTTCCTGTGAAAGAGGGCTTTCAGATAAGGATTTACCATCTTGGCGTAGCAATTAGGTGACCAAAACCTCTCCTCGATGAACTTTCTAGACATCGCCAATAATGTTATCTAATAATATTATTCAAATAATATGAATTATCGATCCGATAATGGGAAATATCAGTAAAGTGATAATTATCAAACAATAATAATATAAAATATCAACGTAAAATTATTGAATCAATAAAATAAAATATTGAATAATAATTATCGTAATAATTATTAAGTAGTGCCTTCTCACGTAAGAATCAATAATTCAAAATATTATGCAACAACGCCAGATTATTACTTTACTTTACCCACCCAGATTCCAACAATGTTAATGGTAACGATTACGCCGCTATTTATAAAAACTCAAATTTGTCATTTTCTTCATCCGACAGCTTATCCAGTTATGAGGCCCACAATGGTCGCTACTATTCAAATTTAAATATTCCCCGACAGAAAGAATATTCCACGACCAAACGAATATTTCCCGACAACAATGAATATTTTATAACCACTTGTGTATTTTGAAAAAAATTCATATATCACCCTTAACTTTAACTTTTTATCAATTTAACCATTTACCGAATTGTAATTATAAGAAAAATTGAATACTTTTATTTCATAAAATTCGGGGTCTTACATAACCACTTGCTTACTTTGCAAAATTTATAAATATTACCCACAACTATAACATTATATCAAATTCACACCATATTATTCAAAAAAAATATATTTCGAGAAAATTAATCTTTATTCATAAAAAGTTGGGGTCTTACACTAATCATCAATTTAAGCCTTAAAATAGACCAAAATACATATACTAAGCCATACACAAAATTCCTTATTCTAAAAATATATTTACATGAATTTGATATCTCTAAAATCGTTTATAGATGACATATCACGATTATTATACACACTATAAACAAAATATCCTTATCCTTCATCAACCCAAACTAATTTTATAGAAACCTCATATTTGAGGCAAACAAGAGTATAGAGTTTTAAGGTTGGATTAATACCTTTTGATTCCTTCTTAACCCAATTAGATGATGAACAAGGTTCTTTTCTTCGTGTTCTTCCAAAGCTCTTCTCCAATTCTCAGAGAATTCTCTCACTCACCCTCACTCCCAAATTTCTTTTTACTGAAGAACAAGCTAACTGATGAGTTTTTTTTAACGTAAACACGCAATTCCTTCATTGGTTACCAAACCCCAAAGGTCACAAGACCTTGTTTGACAAGCTTCCTTAGGCACCCCTTTCAATTATTTTAATAATTTTTTATCATATGGTATATTTGTCACACTTAAATTTAATTAAACTTATTTTTATTAATAAATCTAATTAAATCTTACTAACAAAATTATAATCTCTAATTAGACAATTATAATTTTAATTAATAAATCATTAATTTTCTAATTTAATTATTTAATTAAATTAGAATATTATCATTATCCCCACGTTATAAAATACGTAAAAATTCTTAAATTATTTAATTTAATCAATAGTATCACACTTACATAAATTAACCCATAATAATTTCCATCAAATATTCATTTTAAATTCCATAAAATTCTAACTAAAATATTTATTTTATTCGATAAATATTTTAACTATTTACAAGATCAAAATCAGATTACATTAATATATTACACTCATATGTAATATATCACTTTCTCGCTTATTAAAACAAATATGCTTACACTAATTCACTATTTTAATTAAATGAATTACTCACATTATTTATAAAATTTAAATCATAACAATTTCATACATACATAAAGCATAATAATCGAATTATGTTATTTCATAATATAATTTTCAACTTAATTAAATTAACTAATATTATTTAGTTAATTTTGTTTCATAATAATCTCATTTTTTTCTTCTTCAATAGTTAAATTAACTAATAAACCTCATTTTCCCAACATATACATCTCTTTTATATTCACACTTAATCTCTTCACATCAATCACATATTTCAAGATAAATTGCAAATATATATACTTACCCACACTCAAAACACATAATTCAAAATATATACATATCATAATAGTCTTAATCAGGTCTTGTAATGCGAAAAAGTGTCATGAGTCCATCAATCTCCGCTTCCCTTGGCTTAGTCATTCTCGTATACGGCCATTGATAATTAAATTTTGCCATAGTACCTGAAATGAAAGAAAAAAATTGAAAGAGAATTAAAGAAAGTAATAAAAAAAAACGTTTAAATTAAAACTAATTTGATAAAAATTAATATTGGCAAAATTATTAAACTAATTCCTCAAGAATCTGCGCTAAAACTTGTTAGTTGATTTCACAATCAAAACATACGTGCAAGTATACACGCTCAACAAGTAATAAAATGATAAGAAAAGTATCGTTACTACGAGGAATTATTTAATAAGAATCACCAACTATTAGTTCTTAACCAAACTAATTTTATTTAAACAATCAATTTAGAGTTTTGAATTAAATTATTTAATTAAACTAATTCTAATTACCATAGTTAAAAATCAGATTATGGAGATTTAAGATCACAACTTCACTTATTGCTTCACTTATATTAAAACACTTCTTATTAATTACGCTCACTATTCTTGATTGTTAATCAGGAACTTATTAATATTTATAACCACCTTCCGATATATCACAAACATATTAATCCAAATCCACAGTTGATAGAATTGAATCAAACACCCTAATTAACTAATTCACTATATTTCTATGTGAATTATAATTAAAAAGGATTTAAAGTACATGTTCCTATCACCACACACGCGGTGTAAAGGCATATCCTATCCTAAACACAAATAATGAATTTCAACACCATGTAGAAAACACAATCACATACTATTATGATCAGATCTAAATCTATATTTCATCTCCCGAATTCATATAAATTATCATGATAATTGTTAGCTAGACAATTAAACAATTAAACGCAATCATAATAGATAATCCATATAATAGATCACAGTAATTAACGTAGAAGCATACTAAAATAAGCTATGCTGATAAGATCCATTAAGCAACCTTAAACAAGAAATTTAGTTCATTTTAATTGAATTAAAATCAAGAATCCACAATTGAATACACATTAAAAGATAAAAGTAAGATAAAAGAAGAGAATACAATCTATTGTCGGTAGCCTTTGAGACTCCTCTTAGCTCCTTCTTTGAATCTTCAGTGTTCTTCAAGTTGCTTCAATCTCTAATAGCTAATTAAGAACTAGGGTTTATGTTCTAATCTAATGGAGTGTTCTTTCTAAGCTAATCTATCTAATCTCCTCTTATTCTATGCCTCCCCATCATGTATTTATAGGTTACAAGTCAAATTTTTAGCTTAAGAGGAAATCAATTCCAATTTGGAGTAAAAAAAAGTGTTAAAATTTGCCCCAAAACTCGTCCAAGCTTGATCAAGCCCTACACAGCGCTTGACCGATCACAATTACTGAATATCGCTTCTAGTGCTCAAGACCTGAAATAGGCTAGGAATGGGCGCCCTGACGCTGGCCTCTTTTCCAAATTTTTTTTACTCTGACGTCTTTTGGAAAAATGGCCATAACTTTATTGTCCAAACTCCAATTTTGATGATTCAAGATGTTCCGAAAAGAGGAGACATAGATCTACAACTTTCATTCTTTAAGTTTTTCGAAATAAGGTCCGGAGAAATATTGAAATTGGCTTTGAAGCGGCGATGTAAAATGCAAAGTGTCAAAAATGCGAATCTAGCAACCCCAAACGTCGATCCAAGTAACTTGTGTCCTAATTCCTACAAAACAACGTAAAACATGCATGAATGAACCTGAACACTTAAAAACATTCAAAAGATTAAGCTCAAACGCACTCAATTCATGGGTATAAAACTCACTCATCACATAATAAGAATTTTAATTATTAAATTCTTATTTTAATAACTTATAAAAATTCGTTGTCACATCCTTCCCCCTTATAAGGATTCCGTCATCGTAATCAACAAAACCTCCCTTACTCTTGCTATCACCAAATCTCTTTTCAAAATTTATCGTTGCATATCTTCACACATTACCTTAATATAGATTTTATTTCTTATCACTCTAACCATTCTTCACAATAAATTCTTGTAAGTTTTATTTCATAACCTTTTCTTATACTTAATTATATTTTAGTATTACATATTCTTTTACCCATTCATTATCTTTCTCTAAGGATCATTATCATGTACTAGATTCTCAAACTCTCGGGACATTACATTCACCATTTCTTCTAAGAATTTCGTCCTCGAAATTTTGACTTACTAATATTCGTTCATTCCATTTATCAAAATAGATTGTATGTTAATATTTATTTATTCATTAGGTTCTACAACCAAATTCTTTCTCTAAGGATCTTTCTAAGATCATCATATTCATCACCTCTTTCTCTTCTAAGAGTTTCATATTTCCCTTATTTCTGGAATTTCATTTCTTTCTTGAAATTATTATGTTTTGCTTAATTTTCTCATCATTACAAGCCACATTCTACGGCTTATCAACCCGTTTGCCTAACTTGCCAAAACTTAGAAAAATAGTCGAAAAGGAGACTAAAACCCGCCTCGGTCGTCGAAATGACATTCAAACACATACATAGCACCATATAGGTATTTGACATGTATTACAACTAATGGGACTCGATTTTGATTTACAGAGGTCGAGTTATCGGTCTCTTTGCCTAACTTGCCAAAACTTAGACAAATAGTCGAAAAAGAGACCAAAACCCGCCTCAGTCGTCAAAATAACACGCAAACACATACATATCACCGCATAGGTATTAGGCACGTGTTACAACTTACGGGACTCGATTCCGATATTCGGAGGCCGCGTTATCTTCCCAATTGCCTAACTTTCTAAAACTTGGACAAATAGTCGAAAAAGAGACCAAAACCCAGCTCGTTCGTTGAAACGATACGTAAACACATACATAGCACCGCATAGGTATTAGGCACGCATTACAACTTATGAGACTCGATTCCGATATACGGAGGCTGACTTATCAACATGTTTGCCTAATTTGCCACAACTTAGAAAAGTAGTCAAAAAAGAGATAAAAACCCGCCTTGGTCGTCGAAATGACACGCAACCACATACATAGCACCACATAGGTATTAGTATTAAGCGCGTTAGAACTTACGAGACTCGATTCCGATATATGGAGGCCGAGTTATCAGCCTATTTGCCTAACTTGCCAAAACTTGGAAAATATTCAAATTAAAAACGAGACTAATACCTGCCTTGGACGTAGAAATGACATGCAAACACATATATAACACCATATATGTATTAGGCACACATTATAACTTACGGGACTTAATTCCGATATATAGATGCCGAGTTATCAGCATGTTTTCCTAACTTGCCAAGACTTAGAGAAATAGTCAAAAAAGAGACTAAATGCCGCCTCGGTCATCGAAACGACACACAAACACATATATTGCACCGCATAGGTATTAGGCACACGTTATAATTTACGAAACTCGATTCTGATATACGGAGGCCGAGTTATCAGCCTATTTGCTTAACTTGCCAAAACTTAGACAAATAGTCAAAAAAAATACCAAAACCCGCCTCGGTCGTCGAAACGACACACAAACATATACATAGCACAACATAGGTATTAAGCACGGGTTACAACTTATGGGACTCGATTCCGATATACGGAGGCCGAGTTATCAGCTCGTTTGCCTAACTTACCAAAACTTAGAAAAATAATCGAAAAAGAGACCAAAACCCGCCTAAGTCATCGAAACGACACGCAAACACATACATAACACTATATATGTATTAGGCATGTATTACAACTTACGGGACTTGATTCCGATATACGGAGACCGAGTTATCAGCTCGTTTGCCTAACTTACCAAAACTTAGAGAAATAGACAAAAAAGAGATCAAAACCCGTCTCGGTCGTCGAAACAACACAAAAACACATATATAGCACGGCATAGGTATTAGGCACGCATTATAACTTACGAGACTCGATTCCAATATACGGAGGTCGAGTTATCAGCCTGTTTGCCTAACCTTCCAAAACTTGAAGAACACAAACTAAAATATTTTAAATATGCTCTCTTTTCAACTTCGTTATTAATATTTTAATTTTGTAGGGTCTTGTTGATGAGACTCATGGGGGTGGAGGCTGCGGCACATGCGAGACCATGGAGGAGATGGTGATGATGCGTAGAAATGATGTTGATGAGGCTATAGAGGTGGGACCAAGCATCGGATCGGAGGTGGATCGCAATGATGGGACCGACGATCGTACGATAGATGGCGGCGATGATGATACTGACACTCCTGATCTTGGGTTGTAGTTAGTTTATTTTTATATTTTGACTTTTATGTATGTATTTATACAGCTTTTGAGTTGTACAGACTAGAAATTTGTATCTAGTTAGGTTGATGTTTTATGTATCTAACTATATTGATTGTTTATGATTATATTTTGTATCTACATCGTACGACTTTTATCTATATGTCATTATGGTGTCTACATATTTGATGGTTGATAAAGAAAGATTTAATTTCTATTGATATCGTTAAATGAATAATTATTTGTTTTTCTTTAGTTTATAACATGTATAATTATGTATATGTAAATGAATGCAGAATTTCGCAATTTTCTAAAAAAAAATAAAAAGCAAGTCATTGGCGATGGTTGTCCCGTTGATAATGACTTCTGACAAAGAATCTGCTTCATTATATAATATAAATTAAGGTCATTCTTGAAGGGACAAAAGTCATTAGCGATGGCGATTGTCACGTGATGACTATATTAATAAATTCTTTTAAATGGCTATTGTTGACGATGCGTCTCTGTCATTGCGATTCGACAATGAGTCATTGGAGACGGCTGGCCATCGGCAATGACCCCGTCGTTAATGACCTAATTTTCGACGGCGGGCGACGGGAGCTAGTGGCGACGACCTGTGGGACGACGGGAGTGGCGACGGTGGTTGCCGTCGCCAGTGACCTCATTAATCGACGCAGCTTAACGCCGGCAATGAATGACCTTTTTTGTAGTGATTGATGGGCAATTAAATGCTCACCCTTGATTAGAATTAAATATTTTCAAATGAAACATGATCGTATAGAAGTTAGGTATACATCACCCATTCTCGAGTTGTCAATACATGGTACGTAAACAACTACAACTTTATTATTACAACAAGAAAACTGTGAGTTTAAATACAAATATTATCTTCTGATAATATTTATACTCAAATAAATCCTCATCACATTTATTGATACATTATTTTACAAAATGGTGAGGACTACTAAACAATCCTTTCTAAAACCTTCATTCCATACCCCACTCTGCATCTTCGCTATATTCTCGCCTCCCGAGAGAAGAATGGAACAAAAAGGAAAAGGGTGAGCTCAACTAGCTCAAGAAAGAATATTATGACTAAGATAATATACAACAAATTATCGTTAGTCTTCAACAGGAAAAAATTTAATAGAATACAATAGACAACAAATTTTCAATCAATATTCGCAATGAAATAATAATTCATTAGAAGAGTTAAGTAGAGAATGCAAACTACTATCTTCTATGTATGAATTTAAAAGTTCATCGCTCAATCTTTTATCCCTCGTAACAACAATCAATATACATCTCGAATCAAATATTCATCTTTGCACTACAGTGCCAAAGATATTCATCAATAATCATGTTCATTTAAACACTGCTCATCTTTGCACTACAGCCAAAGATATTAATCGATCATCATGTTCATCTCAACACTGCTCATCTTTGCACTACAGCCAAAGATATTCTTCAGAAATCATTCATCTTTGCACTACATGCAAAGATATTCTTCAGAAATCATTCATCTTTGCACTATAAAGATATTCAATAATATCATCATTTAAGACCGAGGATGATGAAAAATATTTTTAAAGAAACGAATCCAAAGAAACAAAATGACAAGGATTAAGGATTAAGGATTCGTACTTTTGTTTTATCCATGTCCAACAATACCCCAAAAATAATCATAGTGGTGTAAAATTCAAGAATGATCAAAACATGGATACAATCAAAGCTAGTATCCAAAATAGATGTTTTGGACAAAAAGAAGAAATTTTATTTTTGGTGAATAGTAATATATCGTGAATAGTGTCAGATATCGTGAATAAAGGTCAGATACGTGAATAAGAATCAGATACATGAATAGTAAATCCAACCAAAAGATAGAAATTTCACAAAAACATCTTCACGCTTCATAATAGTACTCGTGAATAAGAACTCGTGAATAATAGAACTCATGAATAAGAACTCGTGAATAAGAACTCATGAATAGTAACCCCACATGAAAAAAGTTCCAAATTTGATAAAACTTCAGATCAATATTTCAAAGATAATGATATCAAGAAATAATATCATTACGAAAAAAAATAATATCCCTTACCTCAAAGAATCAAGATTTCTAAGGAAAGGCTCAAGTGATGTCGAATGAAACTTGTACTTGACAAAGAACTCTCAAAGTATCTAAATACTCACAAAATACGCCAATAATATAGAGAGAAAGAGAGAAAACTTTGTTTCGTGTGATTTTCAATTCTAACTTAGCCCTCTATTTATAGAAAATGTTAGCCCTACCAAGGCAGACACTTCGACCAAGCTACCCGATGGCTTTACTCGCTACTATTGCCACCCACCACATTTGAAATAAAATTCAGCACATTTTTTCACCAACCACAAGTGGGGCCCACTCAATTCTAGAATTTTCCACCAAAATCAATTATAAACCCAATTTTCTAATCGACACCTCTTAAAATTCATAACAAATCATTCGTGATTTTTAATTGCTCAAAATTTGTGGATATACTCAACTTATGTATGTATAACATACCCAAAATTACCACAATCCAACTATTTGATTAAAAATTATAACCCCATGAATATATCTCAAAACCCCGATTTAATTTTTAATACCTCCAATCCGATAAAATACTCGATAAAACACCTCAACAATAATTTCTTCATTTATAACCACATAAATAAATCCATCATTTATATCCACATAAAATAAATATTTCTTTATCATATGAATCAATAATTAATTATTCACAAATAATATTACGTAATCACAATTATGACAACCAGCCGCTCCTGTGAAAGAGGGGCTTTCGATAAGGATTTCTCCTCATCGGCGCGCAATTAGGTGACCAAACCTCTCCTCGATGTAACTTTCTAGACATCGCCAATAATGCTATCTAATAATATTATTCAAATAATATGAATTATTGATCCGATAATGGAGATAATGTGCAAAGACAATTATCAATAACAATAATATAAAATATCAACGCAGCAATTATCAATCAATAAAATAAAATATCAACAAGAATTCACCGTGAAAATTATTGAGTAAAGCCTTCACGTAAGGATCAATAATTCAACAATTATCATGCAATACCGCCGTGCTATCGCAACCAACCACGCCAGACATCGTATTTTAACCACCGGTATTCCAATGTTTTTAATTCTGTAATAACTACGCCAAGTTATTTTTAACCAACTTATATTTGTCGCTTTCTTCATCCAATCGCTTTCACATGGGCTCCACACATGGTCATTTACTGCATTGCATTTAATATTCCCGACAAAGATTTAATATTCCACGACCAAACGAATATTCCCACAACAATGAATATTTTATAACCACTTGCTTATTTTGAAATATTTATGATTTAACCCTTAACTATCCACATTAATCAAATCAACCCTTACTATTTCAAAATAATAAATAAAGGAAATTCCTTTTATTTAAAAAAAAATTTTGTCTTCTTACAACCTCCCTCCTTATGAAATTTCGTCCTCGAAATCGACGACGCACTCGGTGTTTCAAAAGGTGAGGATACCTCGCTTTTCATTTCCGCTTTCCAATTCCTGTGTCATTTCTCTATAGCATGATTCCTCCACAAAACTTTAACTTGTGGTATGACCTTTCATGCAGTAGGACATGCTCCTTCCTATCCAAGATCTTGACAGTACCTCCTCATACGTTAAGTCTTCTGCTATCTCGTCTGCTTCTAACTCAATAACGTGGTTCGGTCTTTCACATATTTACGGTACGAGATATGTGAAACACATTATGAACACGAGACATACTTTGAGGTAACGCAAGTCTATAGGCTACATTTCCTACTTCCTATCAAGAATTTGAAATGGACCAATAAATCGTGGATCGAGCTTTCCTCTCTTTCCAAATCTTGTAACTCCTTCCATGGAGCAACTCGCAACAATACATGATCCCCTACATTAAATTCCACGCCCTTTCGATGAAGATCCGCATAACTCTTTTGTCGATCTTGAGCCGCTTTATATACGCTTGTCAATTATTTGGATCTTTTCGGTGAGTCATACGTATTAACTCGGGTCCCAACAATGTTGCTTCACCCACCTCATCCCAACATATCGAGAACGACATTTTCGGCCCATATAATGCTTCAATGGAGCCACACCTATATACTTGCCGATAACTGTTGTTGTAGGAGAATTCCACCAATGGTAAATACTTATCCCAACTACCCTTGAAGTCTAGGACACGTAGTCTTAATAAATCTTCAAGAGTTTGAATAGTCCTCTCGATCATCCGTCTGCTTGGGGGATGGTATGCCAACTAAATCGCAAATCCGCGCTCCATAGCTTTTTGCAAGCTAACCCAAAATCTTGAAGTGAATCTTGGGTCACGATCCAAAACTATGGATATAGTATGCCATGCAACCTCACAATCTCATTTACGTACATACTACTAGAAGACGCTCAAGGAATAAGTCTCCCAGATCGCAAGAAATGAGCGGACTTGGTTAATCTATCAACAATAACCCAAATAGCATTGATGCCTTGAGAAACCGTAGGAAGACCCGTAACGAAATCCATGGTAATGTGTTCCCACTTCCATTCCTAATCTCAAGTGGTTGCAACGGACCCTTAGGTACTAGATGCTCCGCCTTTACACGCTTAGCAAGTTAAACACATCGAGATAAACTTTGCAATCTCTCTCTCATATTATTCCACCAAAATGTATGTCAAGATCACGATACATTTTAGTACTTCCAGATGGATTGCAAATGGTGTATCAGTGTGCCTCCATCATAATCTTGTACTTCAAATCGAGTCGTTAGAACACAAAGTCTAGAGTGGACTCAAGTATTCCTTCTTCATCAATTCTCGCCCTAATAGCTCCTTCTTGTACTTTCTTCTTCATACGATCACCTCCGCCCGCGGTGGCTCGAGCAACCTTAACTTTTTCTATTAAAGTCGGCTCTACGCGATACTTGACATCATCGCACTCGCTCCCGTGATATGATCTTCTACTCAATGCGTCACCTACCACGCTCGCTTTTACCGTGATGGTATCAATAGTGTGGTCGTAGTCTTTCAATAGCTCGAGCCAACGTCACCGCCAAGATGTTGAGTTCTTTTTGAGTGAAGAAATATTTAAGGCTTTTATGGTCCGAATATATCTCCACTTTCTCCCCATATAGATAGTGCCTCCATATCTTTAATAACGAAAACGATCACCGCTAACTCTAGATCATGAGTAGGATAATTCCTCTCATACTCTTTTTAAGTTGTCATGAGGCATAAAGCTATGACTTTCCCACGTCAGCATGAGAACACATCCTAACCCTTTGCCAAGCATCGGCAGAGATAACAAATCCATCCGAACCAGATGGTATTGTTAGAACAGTCAAAAATAAGTCTCCTCTTAAGCTCTTGGAAACTTTTCTCGCATTCTTTCATTCCAAACGAATTTCGATCCTTCGAAAGTTAGTGAAGTTAATGGAGTAGCGATTCGAGAAAACCTTCCACGAATCTCCGATAATAACCAAATAAGCCCAAAAAGCTACGTTTCAACACCCGACTTTGCTTGCTTCCCAACTTTGTATTGCTTCAATCTTCACGGATCAACAGATACTCCATGTTTTGACACCACATGCCCAAGAAAGGCTACTTCCTCGCCGTAACTCGCATTTCTTCAATTTGGCATATAGTTGGTTTTCACGGGCCTTTGGAGTACCAAATTTCAAATGGTGCTCATGATCTTCACGACTTTTGGAATATATAAGGATGTCATCAATAAAGACAACAACGAACCGATCCAAATATTCCTTGAATACTCGGTTCATCATATCCATGAAAGCCAGCAGAGCATTAGTTAGTCCGAAAGACATGACTAAGAATTCATAATGCCCATACCGAAGTTCTCGAAGGCGCCTTTGAATATCCTCGCCTAAATTTTCAAATGATGATATCCGTAATCGAAGATCGATTTTTGAAAAGAATTGTGCCCCTCAGAATCGGTCAAACAAGTCATCAATACGAGGTAGAGGATACCTATTCTTGATGGTGACATGGTTCAATTCCCGATAGTCAATACAAAAGTCGCATACTCCCGCTTTTTCTTTTTACAAATAAAACAGAGCACCCCAAGGAGATGTACTAGATTTAATGAAACCGATGTCCAACAATTCTCGTAGTTGACCTTTAACTCCTCAAGTTCAATAGAGCCATTCGATATGGGGTTTTAGAAATGGGCTTTGTACTGTGTTCAAGATCAATAAAGAATTCAACTTCACGCTCGGGGGGTAGACCGGAAGTTCTTCTGAAATACGCCGAAAGTCAATAACAACAGAATATTATTCAAATTTGACGTGTCTTTATTCAAATCCATAACATGGGCTAAGAAAGCTTGACATCCGCTTTTCAATAAACGAATAGCTTTATGATTAGATATGATAGTGATTGATTTTAATGGTTTAGTTGTTTGAATTGCATACAAAAGTCAAGTTGGTTAGAATATGAAAACTAACAACCTTACGAAAACAATCAATTTTGGCATGATGAGTAGTTAACCAATCAATCCCTAAAATCACATCAAAAGCAAGTATCTTTAAAGAGATAAGGTCAATGTAAGGTGATGGTGCCAACTTGAATCAAACAAGATTTATAAACAAGTGGATGTGATGAAAGTTTCTCCTAACGAGTTTCCACAGATAGTCAAAGTCTAATTTCTCCCGAGAGTCAAGTTTAAACGCTGAGCACACGCAGAGAGATAAATGAATGGGTAAAGACCCCAGATCAAGTAAGGTATAAACTTCGCAAGAATTTATAAATAGCTTACCCGTGATCACCTCGTTTGGGTTCCTCGCATTATGACCAAACACAACAAACGCCTTCCCTAATCGCTGACTTTGACTTTTCTCGATACGTTTTTTTGTCACCGTCCCTCACTGAACTAGGTTTCGCTATCGCATAATCTCGAAAGCGATATGTCCTTCCTTTCCACAACTATAGCATACCTTGAATTGTTGTGGGCGCTTGATCGATATGTCCCTCTTTTCCGTGATTTGTAGAGATATGACCGGGTGGTCGTTCTCCTCCCTTAGAACCGGCTTCTTTGCACGCAAGACCGCTGCCTTCACATAGTCGTTGTTAAATCTCCTTTTTAAAATCTCCTCCCGACTCGCTTCTTCGCTTTTCACGACTATGATTACCACCGTGAGTGGTTACCATTTCGTCCGTCTGCTTTTCTTTCTCCGCAGTTATCATTATTCTGCTGATCGCTATCTCTCGTACGATCCTCGTTATGGTCCTCACCGACTGTACTCGTTATCTCGCCTAATAATTGAGCCTCGCTTACAACATCCTAATAAAGAGAAAGTTTATGAGAAATGAGATATCGACGACGCCGGGTTTCAAACCTCTAAGAAACATCCGCCATATATGCTCCTCATTCTCCACCAAATGAGGTGCAAACCGATAACTCGCAAACTTTGCCTCGCATCGAGACACCGCCATTGTTTTTGCTCTAATCTGATGAACTCCACTTCCTTCATACGACGAACACTTTCGTGAAAGTATTTGTCATTAAATAGTCTCTCAAACGCCTCCCAAGACATGCCGAAAAGTACCGGATGGGTACGCTTCACGCATTCCCACCAAGAGTCTCGCTTCGCCACTTTAACATAAAGGTGGCGAATGGAACCTTCGTTTCTCGCATCCCAAGACATCGAATATCTTGGTAATTTGTTTGACCCATGTTTCCGCCATGATCGGATCTCGCTTTCCTTAAATTCGTGGTCCCAACTTCTTCGAACTGCTCGCTTGCATCAGTGATAACCCGTGAATTGCTATCATTTCCTCCTCAGATTTTGAACACGAAGTCTCCTCGTCGATTTTGCATGAACCGCAAAAAGCTTCTAAACATCCCCTCGCTCATCATCTCGCTTCAATGGTGTTGTTCACAGAGGAACATTGCCACTGTGTTGACGCTTCTCCTCGCTGTAAAGACAGTATCTCCACTCTGGCCTCATTTACTCCAATCGTTAATATTCTCAATGACATTCTCAAATACCGCTATAAAACAAGGGTTAATTAAGGAAATCAATATATCACATAATATCCCTATATACTCACCAACTAACAAATAAGCTTAGTAGGTAGACACACTAACTAAGGATTTACTCGCCTCTCCTCCTAGTTCTATTCCCCATCTCCGCCAGAGATCATATCCCTAAGCTCGATACCAACCGCGACGCCCCCAAAATAGTAGTATACATCACCCATTCCGAAAGTTGTCATACATGGTATGTAAACAACTACAACTTTATTATTACAACAAGAAATCGTGAGTTTAAATACAAATATTATCTTCTGTATAATATTTATACTCAAATAAATCCTCATCACATTTATCGATACATTATTTTACAAAAATGGTGAGGACTACTAAACAATCCTTTCTAAAACCTTCATTCCATACCCCGACTGCATCTCGCTTATATTCTCGCCTCCCCGAAGAATGGAACAAAAAGGAAAAGGGTGAGCTCAACTAGCTCAAGAAAGAATATTATGACTAAGATAATATACAACAAATTATCGTTAGTCTTCAACAGGAAAAATTTAATAGAATACAATAGACAACAAATTTTCAATCAATATTCGCAGCTTAAATAATAATCTCATTAGAAGAGTTAAGTAGAGAATGAAAACTACTATCTTCTATGTATGAATTTAAAAGTTCATCGCTCATCTTTTATCCCCTCAGAATAACAATCAATATACATCTCAATCAAATATTCATCTTTGCACTACAGCCAAAGATATTCATCAATTAATCATGTTCATTTAAACACTGCTCATCTTTGCACTACGGCCCAAATATATTAATCATCATTATATGTTCATCTCAACACTGCTCATCTTTCCACTAAAAGCAAAGATATTCTTCAGAATCATTCATCTTCAGCACTACTGGCCAAAGATATTCTTCAGAAATCATTCATCTTTGCACTACAAAGCCAAAGATATTCAATAATATCATCATTTAAGACCGAGGATGATGAAAAATATTTTAAAGAACGAATCCAAAGGAAACAAAATGACAAGGATTAAGGATTAAGGATTCATACTTTTGTTTTATCCATGTCCAACAATACCCCAAAAATAATCATAAGTGGTGTAAAATTCAAGAATGATCAAAACACGGATACAATCAAAGCTAGTATCCAAAATAGATGTTTTGGACAAAAAGAAGAAATTTTATTTTTTGGTGAATAATGTCGATACGTGAATAGTCAGATATCGTGAATAAAGGTCAGATATCGTGAATAAGACCGTATACATGAATAGTAAATCCGACACCAAAAGATAGAAATTCCACAAAAAAAACATCTTCACGCTTCATGAATAATAGTACTTTCGTGAATAAGAATCGTGAATAAGAAACTCATGAATAAGAACTCGTGAATAAGAACTCATGAATAGTAACCCCGATATGAAAAAAGTTCCAAATTTGATAAAAACTTCAGATCAATATTTCAAAGATAATGATATCAAGAAATAATATCATTACGAAAAAAAAATATCCCTTACCTCAAAGAATCAAGATTTCTAAGGAAAGGCTCAAGTGATGCCGAAATGAAACTTGTAGATCGAATAAAGAACTCTCAAAGTATCTAAATACTCACAAAAACGCCAATAATATAGAGAGAAAGAGAGAAAACTTTGTTTCTACGTGTGATTTTCAATTCTAACTTAGCCTCTCATTTATAGAAAATGTTAGCCCGTACCAAGCAGACTTGACCACACTACACCGATGGCTTTACTCGCTACTATTGCCACCCACCACATTTGAAATAAAATTCAAAGACATTTCTTCACCAACCACAAGTGGGGCCCACTCAATTCTAGAATTTTCCACCAAAATCAATTATAAACCTAATTTTCAAATCGTACACCTCTTAAAATTCATAACAAATCATTCGTGAATTTTTAACGGTTCAAAATTTGTGGACATATACTCAACTTATGTATGTATAACATACCCAAAAATTACCACAATCCAACTATTTGATTAAAAATTATAACCCCGCAATATATCTCAAAACCCTCGATTTAATTTTTAATACCTCCAATCCGATAAAATATCGATAAAACACCTCAACAATAATTTCTTCATTTATAACCACATAAATAAATCCATCATTTATATCCACATAAAATAAATATTTCTTTATCATATGAATCAATAATTAATTATTCACAAATAATATTACGTAATCACAATTATGACAACCAGCCGCTCCTCAGAAAGAGGGGGCTTTCCGATAAGGATTTCTCCTCATGCGCAAGCAATTAGGTGACCAAACCTCTCCTCGATGTAACTTTCTAGACATCGCCAATAATGCTATCTAATAATATTATTCAAATAATATGAATTATTGATCCGATAATGGAGATAATGTGCAAAGGACAATTATCAATAACAATAATATAAAATATCAACGCAAAGAATTATCAATCAATAAAATAAAATATCAAACAAGAATTCACCGTGAAAATTATCGAGTAGTGCCTTCACGTAAGGATCAATAATTCAACAATTACTGCAAATACCGCAAAGCCATCGCAAGCAACCACGCCAGACATCAGATTTTAACCACCGGTTCATTCCAACAATTTTTAATCAGAATAACTACGCCCAATTATTTTTAACCAACTTATATTTGTCGCTTTCTTCATCCAATCGCTTTCACATGGGGCCCACACATGGTCATACTGGTCGCATTTAATATTCCCCGTTCTTAATATTCCCCAAAGACGAATATTAATATTTTATTTACCAAAAATATTTGCGTATTTAACCCCTAACTATCCATGATCAAATATTTTATAACCACTGCTTATTTTAAAAATTTATTTTATTTAACCCTTTTCTATCCACATTAATCAAATCAACCTACTTACTATTTCAAAATTTGATAAATATCCTAGCTAAGGAAATTCCTTTATTATTTGAAAATAAGTGATATCTAATAAGTAATTTTTTAGTCAATACAATTATGAATATCATAAACTATAGAAAAATACTACTAGTTATAATATTTATTGTTTTGAAACTTTAATAAATCATGTCAATTTAAACTTTGAAAATATTTTAAATTAATTTTTAGAACTATTTCTTGAATGCATAATATATATCAACATCATCAATAGCAATGCTAAAATCATGAAATTTGTTTTTGGGAATTGGATTAACGAGAGATATATCTAGAAAATACTACATCCGCTCCTAAAAGATTGTCGTTTAAACTTTTTTGCATACTGGATTAAGAAAGATTATCGTTTACCAAGAAAATTTGTTTGAAATTCCATCAAGATTACCCTTTTTGAAAAGTTGAAAACTATTAATACAAATGAGATAATTTCTTGAGACAATGAGAGAAGGTAGGGGTAATATAGGAAAATAAATAATTTATTCTCCTCGAAAGTTGTAAACGACAAATATTTTGGAACAAATTTTTTCTTCTAAAACGACAATCTTTTAGGAACGGAGGGAGTATATAGAAAGAGAATGGAAAATAATTTTTTTAAAAAAGTACCTTTATGAATTTCGGTTATCACAGTTCTAGATTTTGACACCGTCGAATTGAATTATGGGGATGTTAGAGATTTTGTGCCAATCCTCGCCTGTATTCCGTTGACATCTTTTAATCAGTTCGGGACAAAACCATATTCTGAGTTCTTTGAGTGTAGAAGGAAGAGAATATTTAAACACCATGTTTGGACACTCATAAATCTCTAAACGTTGGAGAGATGTCTGATAGTTTACAAGCCACCGTGGTAAATACCTCAACTTCGGTAGTCCTTCAACAGCTAAAATTCGAAGCCTTGAGAGACTACCAATGTCTTGTGCCGTAGTCTTCAAATCCAGCTTTGGACAGTCAGAAAGTACGAGATTCTCTAGCCTGGATAGGTACCTCAAATTGTCCGGCAAGGACAACAAACTTTCACAATGCTTAATTTGCAACGTTCTGAGGTGACCATTCTTCTTTAAGTTGCGCAAAAATTTCAGATTCCGGCATCCTTCAATCTCCAAGTATCTAAGGGAATTCAAACTTTCATCATTTTCATTTAGATATGATAGCTCCATTTCTCCTGTGGTTAAGTACAAGTACCTGAGACTTCTTAGTTCCCTAAAATCTTTGGGCAACTTCTGTAGTGCATTACAACCCTTAAGACATAAGGTTTGTAGGCTCACCAATTGACAGAGCGAATCTGGAAGAGTTTTTATGCACGTATTTTTAGCCAAGCACAGGTATCTTAGACTCTTCAAATCACCAATGGAATTTGGTAAGTTAAAGCATGCTTCCTTAAAATACAACACTCTCAAGTACTTGAATTTTGAAATGCATGTCTGAACGAAGGATATGCTGCAAGCAGGCCCCACATCGTTGTCTGCTATGATGGTTCTCAGACCTCCAAGTTCAAGAACAGAACTCGGAAATTCTTCCCCACTCACCAATTCTTTACTATGAAAACCTACATGCCGAACCTTTTTGTCTAGAAGCAGTTCACCTCTTGGAGTATCATCACTTAAACTTGCGGACTCACCTCTGTAACTAATAATGCAAGGTCGTGCATTAGGCCATGGACTTTGAATGTGCAGTAAAACCAAAAGTCCTCGACACCTTGAAAAAATGATTTCGAATGTAACTCGGCGAAAATTTCTTGCCCAATATCTTCTGCCTCCGAGTGGTTTCCATCACGGCCTGATTCAAGGAACCCTAATGCCATCCAAATATATATCATCTCTATTGATCTTAATGTTGTACCCTTTTCAAACATTGAGCAAATAGAAAAACATTGTTTCAGGTTGGAACGTAAATGATTGTAACTCAATTCCAGGACAGGTAAAATATCACTTTCTCCTTGTTTTAAGTTCCAACTTTTATCATCTCTCACAAGGCGCCAATCTCGCTCTTCAGTTTTCAAGTGCAGAAGACTTGCCAAAGTCTTTAAAGCTGAAGGTACTTCTAGGCTTTTTTTCACTATATCTTTTCCGATTGGGATCAGTCCTGAATTGTGCTCCTTCTGGCCTTCCCCAAGTGCCCATTTCATAAGCAATGATAGAGAATGTTCTGGCGAAAGACTTCGTAAGGTGTGCGTGTAACTAGTACCCATGATTTTAGCAACGGATTGTGAACGCGTAGTCACAACAATTTTACTACCATAGCCACTTTCAAGCCAACCCATTTGCCATCATCCTCGTTCCACACATCATCCAAGACGAGTAGATATCTTTTACCCCTCAAAATTTGCTTCAAGTGTTCTAGCAATTGTTGCATACTCAAATCCCTGTGACCAACTATTTCTCCAATTATTTTTCTGACATCAAAGTTCTCTGTAACACAAACCCATTTTTTCAACTCAAAATATTGAGTCACCCTTTCATCATTATATACAGATTTAGCAAGCGTGGTCTTTCCCAGGCCACCAATTCCAACAACAGAAACAACAGAAACACCACAATTATTAGGGTGATTATTACCATCATCTAGCTGCTTCAAGACATGCACCAGCTGTTCTATGTCCTCCTCTCTACCAATCACATCCGAAACATCAACATCGGAGTGAGTTTCTCTCAGGCTGGAACTATTCTGTTCTCAACATATGGTCCGGATATATGAAATTTATTTCTATCAGCAGCAATTCCATCCAGTGTCTTTCTGGTTTCCTTAATTTTATTACCCATCATATGGCCGAATATGAGCGGGCTTGAAGATGAGGTGTAATACCGTAACTTTTTCCTGATGTTTATCCTTTGATTCCGTACTTGCCGCTGCAAATCCGCAATTTCAAACTCATCCAGAATATCTTCGGCAGAAGCACAAACATCTCTTAGTTTAGCCAACCATACTCGCCGCTCACGATTCATTTGATGCTGTAACTCCTCGCCGTCCAAACGCACGGCTTTGACAGTTTCTAGGGTCTCCTTCAGCTTCTCTAGTTCGCTTTTTACTCCCGGTGTTAATACGAGTTCTTTAACACTAACAATGGCAATCTTTGCCAAAAGGTTCGCGACAGCGCTCGTAGAGAATTGTTTCTGCCATGACCACAGCTGTGGGAGGAAGAAGATGAAGATTGGAGGATGAGAGAGATATTTTCCAAGGGCTTATCCTCTTACAGACCACAAAATTAGATAATGTATAGAGACTAAGCCCAGGTCCGCGCTTCCTGGACTATATATATGACAGATGTAATTTATCTCAAACTTTTGAATGGCCCTGGATGATTTATTGAGTGAAATGGTAAATTCAAAATCATTTGTATTTTATTAGATAGATATATCTTAAATACATTTAATGTTTTTTGTTTTTTACATTTAAAACTTAATGTTTGAATTTGAAGACATTAAATTTTAATGTCTCTATATTTATATAAAAAAAAAAAAATCTCTACACTGTTTTGAGTTTTAAAATGAATGAAAAAAATAAATGAAAAAAAAAAAAATAAATGAATGAGAAAACTTAAATGGAATGAAAATTTAAGTTTTCTTTCCAATTTCTATGTTTACGAGTTTTTTAATAAGCGGAAAAGAAAAGAAATAGATAGAAAACTTTACATTTTTTTCCCATCAAAATTTTTCGTTCAAAATTGAGTCGATTTGAATGAAAAAGAAATTAGAATAAGTAATATTTTATAATTATCATATTATCCTCAACTTTCAATATAATAAATTTTAATTACAACCCATATCCCGAATTTATTTTTATCCAATAAACATAAAATTTGGTAAAGAAAAGAACTTTTTGGCCCGAATAACTTCTTTTTCGCCACCACCAAAGCGATTATACTGCAATAACTTCTCCTTCTTCGAATTCTTTCACAATTCCTCTTGTTGAACGCTCCCCTGCAAAACCCGTTTTTGATTCTCGTCCCAACACCAAGGTTTGGTATTATCTGATCTGTAGAAACTCGAAATTTTGCATTCATGTTACTAACCCTGCAGGAGGGCAAAATCGTCTTCTAGAGATAACCCTGGAAGTCAAATCAGTTTCCAACCCCGGAGATAACCCCGGGAGATCCAGTTCCAACCCTCGGATGTGATCCTCAAAAATAGGTATCATCTCCCATTTTAAGTCGCCAATACGTAGTGCAGAAAAATAACTACAACTTTATTATTACAATTGTCGTACAAAATACGACAACACGCGATATCTTGTGAGTTTAAATACAAATATTGTCTTCTGCATGTATTCAAACTCAAATAAGTCTCATTACAATTATTGATCTGTATTATTTTACAAAATAGTGAGACTATTAAACCACTAACTTGATCCATCATTCCATACCACGACTTAGAAAATGTAGAAATTCTACAATAAAATTCATACCAATATTTCTAAGATAATGATATTGAAAGAATAACATTTCTTAAACTTATAAACAATTTATTTTAATTGTTTACACTTTCTAAATAATACATTTAATCATCATAAAATGTCAAACTCTTAAAATTTCATCACCAATAACCAAAACCCTCATCAAAAATGCGATATAACTCATATATGATTCTCAAGCCATAAAATTATATTTTTCAATTTTTTATTTCACATAACATATTTAATTCATTTACTCATAATTAGACCATTTTCATGAAAAATACCAAATCGGTTCCAAAATATTTATTTTCTTGGATTTAGCAAAAAATATAGTCCCATATTGAACATATATTTTTTTTTGAAATTTTTAAAATTCATTTACTATTTTTTCATATACCCAAACCATAGAATATTTAGACATTTATCATAAATTGTACTTTTCTCCAAAATTCCAAAATTCACAGAGTATCTTGATATTATATAGATGTACTCCAAATAATAATTTCACCAATTTTGGAGTTAACCACAAAAAAGTTATAAGGGTTTACTTTTAAAATAGTTTTTTCTCATAAAATTCATAACTCCTGATCTATACATCCAAAAATCGCCATTTTTGGACACAATCTAAAAACTCATCAAATTATTATTTCAAATTTTTCCAAAATTTTTGAAGGTCGAAAAATTACTGAAATGAAAAACATAATAACTCTAAAATTCCTTACCTCAAAAAAGAAGCGATCTTACATTGTAATATCGGATGAAAAAGTCGAAAGAACCTTGCAGACCGAATAAAGAACTCTCAAAGTATCTAAATACTCATAAAAATACGCTCGACAATATTAAGAGAAAAACTTATGTTTACGGTGTGATTTTCAATTCTAACTTAAGCCTATTTATAGAAAAAAAATGTTAAAGCAGCAAAAAATTAGACTAAAATATTAAAATAATATTATTTCCTTTAATTTCTACGCCACCCACCATTTGAAAAATCCACCAAAGCAGACCATCTTAGAAGAGAATTTAGCAGACCCACATGTTTATAACATAAGTGGGTCCCACCCATATTTTAATAAAATCATTTTATTTTCCAAAACTTCATGAATTCATAGAAAATAGCCCGCTTATCGTAAAAATACTGATTTTATATCCATTCCACACGAAATCGAATTCTCTACAACTTTGTTGATTTAAGTTTTTCCAAATTTCGGACATAAAATATCCAAATCCACAAACAGACGATTTTTAACACCTTTAAAATTATAACAAATCAACCGTTAATTTTAACGGTTCAAAAATTTATGGACATATACTCAACTTATATATGTATAACATATCCAAAAATCACAACGATCCAACTATTTGGGATTAAAATTATAACTCATGATAGAGCTTTAAGAACACCGATTTGATATTTTAATACCTCCAATCCGGCAAAAATCTTGATAAAACACCTCAACATTAATTCTTTCATTTATAACCACATAAATAAATCCATCATTTATATCCACATCAAATAAATATTTTCTTATCATATAAATCAATAATTAATTATTTATAAATAATATTACGTAATCACAATAATAATGACCGAATGGCGGTTCAGGAAAGAGAACTTTTCAGATAAGGATTTCTAACTTCTTGGCGTGCAATTAGGTGACCAAACCTCTCCTCGATGTAAACTTTCTAGACATTGCCAATAATGTTATCTAATAATATTATTCAAATAATATGAATTATTGATCCGATAATGGAAATACAATAAAGTGATAATTATTGAAACAATAATAATTTAAAATATCAACGTAAAATTATTGAATCAATAAAATAAAATATTGAATAAAGAATTAATTCTTTGTAATAATTATTAAGTAGTGCCTTCTCACGTAAGAATCAATAATTCAAAATATTGTGCAACAACGCGCGTATTATTACTTTACTTTACCCACATTTATTCCAACATGTTAATGGTAACGATTACGCCGTTATTTATAAAAACTCAAATTTGTCATTTTCTTCATCCGACAGCTATCCAGTTATGAGGCCCTACAATGGTCAAAGGCCAATCATTTAATATTCCCCGACGTAAAAATATTCCACGACCAAAAACGAATATTTCCTAACAACAATGATATATTTTTTATAACCACTTGCATGATTTTGAAAAAAATTCATATATCACCCTTAACTTTAACTTTTTATCAATTTAACCATTTACTTGAATTGTTATTATAAGAAAAATTGAATACTTTTATTTCATAAAATTCGGGGTCTTACATAACCACTTTACACTTTTGCAAAATTTATAAATATTACCCACAACTATAACATTATATCAAATTCACACCATATTATTCAAAAATATATTTCGAAAAATTAATCTTTATTCATAAAAAAGTTGAGGTCTTTACACTAACCATCAATTTAAGCCTTAAAATAGACCAAAATACATATACTAAGCCATACACAAAATTCCTTATTCTAAAAATATATTTACATAAATTTGATATCTCTAAAATCGTTTATAGATTACATATCACAGATTATACACACCTATAAACAAATATATCCTTATCCTTCATCAACCCAAACTAATTTTATAGAAACCTCATATTTGAGGCAAACAAGAGTATAGAGTTTTAAGGTTGGATTAATACCTTTTGATTCCTTCTTAACCCAATTAGATGATGAACAAGGTTCTTTTCTTCGTGTTCTTCCAAAGCTCTTCTCCAATTCTCAGAGAATTCTCTCACTCACCCTCACTCCCAAATTTCTTTTCTTTGAAGAACAAGCTAATCGATGAGTTTTTTTAACGTAAACACGCAATTCCTTCATTGGTTACCAAACCCCAAAGGTCACAAGACCTTGTTTGACAAGCTTCCTTAGGCACCCCTTTCAATTATTTTAATAATTTTTTATCATATGGTATATTTGTCACACTTAAATTTAATTAAACTTATTTTTTATTAATAAATCTAATTAAATCTTACTAACAAAATTATAATCTCTAATTAGACAATTATAATTTTAATTAATAAATCATTAATTTTCTAATTTAATTATTTAATTAAATTAGAATATTATCATTATCCCCACGTTATAAAATACGTACAAATTCTTAAATTATTTAATATAATCAATAGTATCACACTTACATAAATTATCCCATAATAATTTCCATCAAATATTCATTTTAAATTCCATAAAATTCTAACTAAAATATTTATTTTATTCGATAAATATTTTAACTATTTACAAGATCAAAAATAAGTATTACATTAATATATTACACTCATATGTAATATATCACTTCCTCGTTTATTAAAACAAATATGCTTACACTAATTCACTATTTTAATTAAATGAATTACTCACATTATTTATAAAATTTAAATCATAACAATTTCATCGCCATAAAGCATAATAATCGAATTATGTTATTTCATAATATAATTTTCAACTTAATTAAATTAACTAATATTATTTAGTTAATTTTGTTTCTGTAACAATCTCATTTTTCTTCTTCAATAGTTAAATTAACTAATAAACCTCATTTTCCCAACATATACATCTCTTTTATATTCACACTTAATCTCTTCACATCAATCACATATTTCAAGATAAATTGCAAATATATATACTTACCCACACTCAAAACACATAATTCAAAATATATACATATCATAATAGTCTTAATCTGTGCTGACAATGCAGAAAGTGTCGCGAGTCCATCAATCTCCGCTTCCCTTGGCTTAGTCATTCTCGTATACGGCCATTGATAATTAAATTTTGCCATGGTACCTGAAATGAAAGAAAAAAATTGAAAGAGAATTAAAGAAAATAATAAAAAAAAAACGTTTAAATTAAAACTAATTTGATAAAAATTAATATTGGCAAAATTATTAAACTAATTCCTCAAGAATTCACAGCCAAAAAACTTGTTAGTTGATTTCACAATCAAAACATACGCAAAAGTATACACTACCAACAAGTAATAAAATGATAAGAAAAGTATCGTTCCTACGAGGAATTATTTAATAAGAATCACCAACTATTAGTTCTTAACCAAACTAATTTTATTTAAACAATCAATTTAGAGTTTTGAATTAAATTATTTAATTAAACTAATTCTAATTACCATAGTTAAAAATCAGATTATGGAGATTTAAGATTACAACTTCACTTATTGCTTCACTTATATTAAAACACTTCTTATTAATTACGCTCACTATTCTTGATTGTTAATCGGGAACTTATTAATATTTATAACCACCTTCCGATATATCACAAACATATTAATCCAAATCCACAGTTGATAGAATTGAATCAAACACCCTAATTAACTAATTCACTATATTTCTATGTGAATTATAATTAAAAAGGATTTAAAGTACATGTTCCCTATCGACACACACGCGGTGTAAAGGCATATCCCTATCCTAAACACAAATAATGAATTTCAACACCATGTAGAAAACACAATCACATACTATTATGATCAGATCTAAATCTATATTTCATCTCCCGAATTCATATAAATTATCATGATAATTGTTAGCTAGACAATTAAACAATTAAACGCAATCATAATAGATAATCCATATAATAGATCACAGTAATTAACAGAGAAGCATACTAAAATAAGCTATGCAATAAGATCCGTAGCAACCTTAAACAAGAAATTTAGTTCATTTTAATTGAATTAAAATCAAGAATCCACAATTGAATACACATTAAAAGATAAAAGTAAGATAAAAGAAGAGAATACAATCTATTGTCAGCAGTCTTGAGACTCCTCTTCCGCTCCTTCTTTGAATCTTCAGTGTTCTTCAAGTTGCTTCAATCTCTAATAACTAATTAAGAACTAGGGTTTATGTTCTAATCTAATGGAGTGTTCTTTCTAAGCTAATCTATCTAATCTCCTCTTATTCTATGCCTCCCCATCATGTATTTATAGGTTACAAGTCAAATTTTTAGCTTAACAGGAAATCCAATCCAATTTGGAGTAAAAAAAAGTGTTAAAATTTTCCCCAAAACTCGTCCAAGCTTGATCAAGCCCTACACGGCATACTTCAAAGACTGATCACAAATACATTGAATATCGCCCTAGTGCTCCTAAGACTGAAATAGGCTAGGAATGGGTGCCCTGACGCTGGCCTCTTTTCCAAATTTTTTTTACTCTGACGTCTTTTGGGAAAATGGCCATAACTTTATTGTCCAAACTCCAATTTTGATGATTCAAGATGTTCCAAAAAGAGGAGACATAGATCTACAACTTTCATTCTTTAAGTTTTTCGAAATAAGGTCCGGAGAAATATTGAAATTGGCTTTGAAGCGGCTGCAGTGTAAATGGCAAGCCGAAAATGCGAATCTAGCAACCCCAAACGTCGATCCAAGTAACTTGTGTCCTAATTCCTACAAAACAACGTAAAACATGCATGAATAGACACAAACACTTAAAAACATTCAAAAGATTAAGCTCAAACGCACTCAATTCATGGGTATAAAACTCACTCATCACATAATAAGAATTTTAATTATTAAATTCTTATTTTAATAACTTATAAAAATTCGGGTTGTCACATCCTTCCCCCCTTATAAGGATTCCGTCATCGTAATCAACAAAACCTCCCTTATTCGGTTATCACCAAATCTCTTTTCAAAATTTATCGTTGCATATCTTCACACATTACCTTAATATAGATTTTATTTCTTATCACTCTAACCATTCTTCACAATAAATTCTTGTAAGTTTTATTTCATAACCTTTTCTTATACTTAATTATATTTTAGTATTACATATTCTTTTACCCATTCATTATCTTTCTCTAAGGATCATTATCATGTACTAGATTCTCAAACTCTCGGGACATTACATTCACCATTTCTTCTAAGAATTTCGTCCTCGAAATTTTGACTTACTAATATTCGTTCATTTCATTTATCAAAATAGATTGTATGTTAATATTTATTTATTCATTAGGTTCTACAACCAAATTCTTTCTCTAAGGATCTTTCTAAGATCATCATATTCATCACCTCTTTCTCTTCTAAGAGTTTCATATTTCCCTTATTTCTGGAATTTCATTTCTTTCTTGAAATTATTATGTTTTGCTTAATTTTCTCATCATTACAAGCCACATTCTACTACTTATCAACCCGCTTTGCCTAACTTGCCAAAACTTAGAAAAATAGTCGAAAAGGAGACTAAAACCCGCCTCTTAAATCGAAATGACATTCAAACACATACATAGCACCATATAGGTATTTGACATGTATTACAACTAATGGGACTCGATTTTGATTTACAGAGAGGTCGAGTTATCTGGTCTCTTTGCCTAACTTGCCAAAACTTAGACAAATAGTCGAAAAAGAGACCAAAACCCGCCTCAGTCGTCAAAATAACACGCAAACACATACATATCACCGCATAGGTATTAGGCACGAGTTACAACTTACGGGACTCGATTCCGATATTCTGAGGTCGTTATCTTCCCAATTGCCTAACTTTCTAAAACTTGGACAAATAGTCGAAAAAGAGACCAAAACCCAGCTCGTTCGTTGAAACGATACGTAAACACATACATAGCACCGCATAGGTATTAGGCACGCATTACAACTTATGAGACTCGATTCCGAGATATACGAGGTCGACTTATCAAGATGTTTGCCTAATTTGCCACAACTTAGAAAAGTAGTCAAAAAAGAGATAAAAACCCGCCTCGGTCGTCGAAATGACACGCAACCACATACATAGCACCACATAGGTATTAGGCACGCGTTAGAACTTACGAGACTCGATTCCGATATATGGAGGCCGAGTTATCAGCCTATTTGCCTAACTTGCCAAAACTTGGAAAATATTCAAATTAAAAACGAGACTAATACCTGCCTTGGACGTAGAAATGACATGCAAACACATATATAACACCATATATGTATTAGGCACACATTATAACTTACGGGACTTAATTCCGATATATAGATGCCGAGTTATCAGCATGTTTTCTTAACTTGCCAAGACTTAGAGAAATAGTCAAAAAAGAGACTAAATGCCGCCTCGGTCATCGAAACGACACACAAACACATATATTGCACCGCATAGGTATTAAATACGTTATAATTCTGAAACTCGATTCGATATACGGAGGTCGAGTTATCGACTATTTGCTTAACTTGCAAAAACTTAGACAAATAGTCAAAAAATACCAAAACTCGCCTTCTATCGTCAAACGACACACAAAAACATATACATAGCACAACATAGGTATTAAGCACGGGTTACAACTTATGGGACTCGATTCCGATATACGGAGGCCGAGTTATCAGCTCGTTTGCCTAACTTACCAAAACTTAGAAAAATAATCGAAAAAGAGACCAAAACCCGCCTAAGTCATCGAAACGACACGCAAACACATACATAACACTATATATGTATTAGGCATGTATTACAACTTACGGGACTTGATTCCGATATACGGAGACCGAGTTATCAGCTCGTTTGCCTAACTTACCAAAACTTAGAGAAATAGACAAAAAAGAGATCAAAACCCGTCTCGGTCGTCGAAACAACACACAAACACATATATATAGCACTAAGATAGGTATTAGTACGCATTATAACTTACGAGACTCGATTCCAATATACGGAGGTCGAGTTATCAGCCTGTTTGCCTAACCTTCCAAAACTTGAAGAACACAGACTAAAATATTTTAAATATGCTCTCTTTTCAACTTCGTTATTAATATTTTAATTTTGTAGGGTCTTGTTGATGAGACTCGTGGGGGTGGAGGCTGCGGCACATGCGAGACCATGGAGGAGATGGTGATGACCGCCGAGCTGATGTTGATGAGGCTATAGAGGGTGGGACCGACAGTCGGATCGGAGGTGGGACTGGCAATGGGACCGACGATCGTACGATAGATGGCGGCGATGATGATACTGACACTCCTGATCTTGGGCTGTAGTTAGTTTATTTTTATATTTTGACTTTTATGTATGTATTTATACAGCTTTTGAGTTGTACAGACTAGAAATTTGTATCTAGTTAGGTTGATGTTTTATGTATCTAACTATATTGATTGTTTATGATTATATTTTGTATCTACATCGTACGACTTTTATCTATATGTCATTATGGTGTCTATATATTTGATGGTTGATAGCAAAAGATTTAATTGTTATTGATATGCGTTCGTGAAGAATTATTTGTTTTTCTTTAGTTTATAACATGTACAATTATGTATATGTAAATGAATGGGAATTTCGCAATTTTCTAAAAAAAAAAATTTAAAGCAAGTCATCATGATGGTTGTCCCGTTGATAATGACCTACAAAGAATTGCAGTTCATTATATAATATAAATTAAGGTCATTACCGACGGGACAAAAGTCATTAGCGATGGCGGTTAAATGCATGATGACTATATTAATAAATTCTTTTAAATGGCTATTGTTGACGATCCGTCTGTCAGTCAAGCTCAGTATGCGTTCGACGATGAGTCATTGGAGACGGTACACATCCATCAAGAATGACCCGTCGTTAATGACCTAATTTTCGACGGCGGGCGACGGGAGCTAGTGGCGACGACCTGTGGGACGACGGGAGTGGCGACGGTGGTTGCCGTCGCCAGTGACCTCATTGTCGACGGCAACGCCCGTCGGCAATGACCTTTTTTTGTAGTGATTGATGGGCAATTAAATGCTCACCCTTGATTAGAATTAAATATTTTCAGCGAAACATGATCGTATAGAAGTTTCTGACAAGGACAAAGGAAATGAGAAGTTGAATGAGTAGTTTAAGTATGATGTATGTAATAGTTAGATGTTTTGTTATAATATATATCTTATTATCATGTAAGGTCTGAGAACCTGTGATTGACAAGTTAGACATTTTGTAATAGTCAGTAATTACTTTTATGTCAATATTAATTTGTTGAATGAATAGTATTGTGTATCACTGAATACGGGTTTGAAAGTACTCGGATTTGAAAGTACTCGAATTTGAGAGCGCCACAAATATCCTAGCTAATCGTGATCCACAAAAACATGAAGATGTTGTTACTTGAATATAAGTGATATCTAATAAGTAATTTTTTTACACACTCAAATACTAAAACCCTCCCTCAGTTATTACTAAATTCTTTGTCAGAGGCGAATACAGATGTATCTCCAATGCTTATTCGTTGTTTTCATATACTTTTTCTATTTCAAATTATAAAATCAATAGTAGCTTTTGATAAGTTAATTTCAAACATTTTAAAACTATATATTGAGATGAATTTATTTTGTTTATGTCAATACAATTATGAATATCATAAACTATAGAAAAATACTACTAGTTATAATATTTATTGTTTTGAAACTTTAATAAATCATGTCAATTTAAACTTTGAAAATATTTTAAATTAATTTTTAGAACTGATTCAGCAGATGCATAATATATATCAACATCATCAATAGCAATGCTAAAATCATGAAATTTGTTTTTGGGAATTGGATTAACAGAGATATCTAGGAAAATACTACATCCGCTTCCTAAAAGATTGTCGTTTAAACTTTTTGCATACTGGATTAAGAAAGTATCATTTACCAAGTAAAATTTGTTTGAAATTCCATCAGTACTACCCTTTTTGAAAAGTTGAAAACTATTAATACAAATGAGATAATTTCTTGAGACAATGAGAGAAGGTAGGGGTGATATAGGAAAATAAATAATTTATTCTCCTCGAAAGTTGTAAACGACAAATATTTTGGAACAAATTTTTTCTTCTAAAACGACAATCTTTTTAGGAGCGGAGGAGTATATAGAAAAGAGAATGGAAAATAATTTTTTAAAAAGTACCTTTTATGAATTTCTTGTTATCACAGTTCTAGATTTTGACAATCAATCGAATTGAATTATGGGGATGTTAGAGATTTTGTGCCAATCCTCGCCTGTATTCCGTTGACATCTTTTAATCAGTTCGGGACAAAACCATATTCTGAGTTCTTTGAGTGTAGAAGGAAGAGAATATTTAAACACCATGTTTGGACACTCATAAATCTCTAAACGTTGGAGAGATGTCTGATAGTTTACAAGCCACCGTGGTAAATACCTCAACTTCGGTAGTCCTTCAACAGCTAAAATTGAAGCCTTGAGAGACTACCAATGTCTTGTGCCGTAGTCTTCAAATCCAGCTTTGGACAGTCAGAAAAGTACGAGATTCTCTAGCCTGGATAGGTACCTCAAATTGTCCGGCAAGGACAACAAACTTTCACAATGCTTAATTTGCAACGTTCTGAGGTGACCATTCTTCTTTAAGTTGCTTAAAAATTTCAGATTCGGCATCCTTCAATCTCCAAGTATCTAAGGGAATTCAAACTTTCATCATTTTCATTTAGATATGATAGCTCCATTTCTCCTGTGGTTAAGTACAAGTACCTGAGACTTCTTAGTTCCCTAAAATCTTTGGGCAACTTCTGTAGTGCATTACAACCCTTAAGACATAAGGTTTGCAGGCTCACCAATTGACAGAGCGAATCTGGAAGAGTTTTTATGCACGTATTTTTAGCCAAGCACAGGTATCTTAGACTCTTCAAATCACCAATGGAATTTGGTAAGTTAAAGCATGCTTCCTTAAAATACAACACTCTCAAGTACTTGAATTTTGAAATGCATGTCTGAACGAAGGATATGCTGCAAGCAGGCCCCACATCGTTGTCTGCTATGATGGTTCTCAGACCTCCAAGTTCAAGAACAGAACTCGGAAATTCTTCCCCACTCACCAATTCTTTACTATGAAAACCTACATGCCGAACCTTTTTGTCTAGAAGCAGTTCACCTCTTGGAGTATCATCACTTAAACTTGCGGACTCACCCTCTGTAACTAATAATGCAAGGTCGTGCATTAGGCCATGGACTTTGAATGTGCAGTAAAACCAAAAGTCCTCGACACCTTGAAAAATGATTTCGAATGTAACTCAGCGAAAATTTCTTGCCCAATATCTTCTGCCTCCGAGTGGTTTCCATCACGGCCTGATTCAAGGAACCCTAATGCCATCCAAATATATATCATCTCTATTGATCTTAATGTTGTACCCTTTTCAAACATTGAGCAAATAGAAAAACATTGTTTCAGGTTGGAACGTAAATGATTGTAACTCAATTCCAGGACAGGTAAAATATCACTTTCTCCTTGTTTTAAGTTCCAACTTTTATCATCTCTCACAAGGCGCCAATCTCGCTCTTCAGTTTTCAAGTGCAGAAGACTTGCCAAAGTCTTTAAAGCTGAAGGTACTTCTAGGCTTTTTTTCACTATATCTTTTCCGATTGGGATCAGTCCTGAATTGTGCTCCTTCTGGCCTTCCCCAAGTGCCCATTTCATAAGCAATGATAGAGAATGTTCTGGCGAAAGACTTCGTAAGGTGTGCGTGTAACTAGTACCCATGATTTTAGCAACGGATTGTGAACGCGTAGTCACAACAATTTTACTACCATAGCCACCACGCAGTACTTCTTTCAAGCCAACCCATTTGCCATCATCCTCGTTCCACACATCATCCAAGACGAGTAGATATCTTTTACCCCTCAAAATTTGCTTCAAGTGTTCTAGCAATTGTTGCATACTCAAATCCCTGTGACCAACTATTTCTCCAATTATTTTTCTGACATCAAAGTTCTCTGTAACACAAACCCATTTTTTCAACTCAAAATATTGAGTCACCCTTTCATCATTATATACAGATTTAGCAAGCGTGGTCTTTCCCAGGCCACCAATTCCAACAACAGAAACAACAGAAACACCACAATTATTAGGGTGATTATTACCATCATCTAGCTGCTTCAAGACATGCACCAGCTGTTCTATGTCCTCCTCTCTACCAATCACATCCGAAACATCAACATCGGAGTGAGTTTCTCTCAGGCTGGAACTATTCTGTTCTCAACATATGGTCCGGATATATGAAATTTATTTCTATCAGCAGCAATTCCATCCAGTGTCTTTCTGGTTTCCTTAATTTTATTACCCATCATATGGCCGAATATGAGCGGGCTTGAAGATGAGGTGTAATACCGTAACTTTTTCCTGATGTTTATCCTTTGATTCCGTACTTGCCGCTGCAAATCCGCAATTTCAAACTCATCCAGAATATCTTCGGCAGAAGCACAAACATCTCTTAGTTTAGCCAACCATACTCGCCGCTCACGATTCATTTGATGCTGTAACTCCTCGCCGTCCAAACGCACGGCTTTGACAGTTTCTAGGGTCTCCTTCAGCTTCTCTAGTTCGCTTTTTACTCCCGGTGTTAATACGAGTTCTTTAATACTAACAATGGCAATCTTTGCCAAAAGGTTCGCGACAGCGCCGTAGAGAATTGTTTCTGCCATGACCACAGCTGTGGGAGGAAGAAGATGAAGATTGGAGGATGAGAGATATTTTCCAAGGGCTTATCCTCTTACAGACCACAAAATTAGATAATGTATAGAGATTAATAGCAGGCCCGTCTTCCCCAACTACTATATAGACGCGATGTAATTTATCTCAAACTTTGAATGGCCCGAGATGATTTATTGAGTGAAATGGTAAATTCAAAATCATTTGTATTTTATTAGATAGATATATCTTAAATACACTTGATGTTTTTGTTTTTACATTTAAAACTTAATGTTTGAATTTGAAGACATTAAATTTTAATGTCTCTCTATATTTATATAAAAAAAAACATCTACACTCTGTTTTGAGTTTTAAAATGAATGAAAAAAAATAAATAAAAAAAGAAAATAAATGAATGACGAAAACTTAAATGGACGGAAAAATTTAAGTTTTCTTTTCCAATTTCTATGCTTTCTGAGCTTTTTAATAAACGGAAAAGAAAAGAAATAGATAGAAAACTCTTGGCGACTTTTCCCCATCAAAATTTTTTCGTTCAAAATTTAGTTACGATTTGGACGAAAAAGAAATTAGAATAAGTAATATTTTTATAATTATCATATTATCCTCAACTTTCAATATAATAAATTTTTAATTACAACCCATATCCCGAATTTATTTTTATCCAATAAACATAAAATTTGGTAAAGAAAAGAAACTTTTTACCAGAATAACTTTTTTTCGCCACCACCAAAGAAGCTTATCATAATAACTTCTCCTTCTTGAATTCTTTCACAATTCCTCTTGTTGAACGCCTCCCTAAAACCCGCTTTGATTCTCGTCCCAACACCAAGGTTTGGTATTATCGATCTGTAGAAACTCGAAATTTTGCATTCATGTTATTAACCTGCAGGGAGGGCAAAATCGTCTTCTAGAGATAACCCCGAAGTCAAATCGGTTTCCAACCCCGGAGATAACCCCGGAGATCCAGTTCCTAACCTCAGGATGTGATCTTTTGAAATAGGTATCATCTCCCATTTCAGTCATAAAATCGTAGTGCAGAAAATAACTACTGAACTTTATTATTACAATTGTCGTATAAAATAATCGACAACACGTATATCTTGTGAGTTTAAATACAAATATTATTTACAGGCGATATTCAAACTCAAATAAGTCACTCATTCTGATTATTGATCTGTTATTTTACTGAAAATAAATGAGGATCTATAAACCACTAACTCGATCCATCATTCCATACCACTAGCATTGAAAATGTAGAAATTCTACAATAAAATCCATACCAATATTTCTAAGATAATGATATTGAAAGAATAACATTTCTTAAACTTATAAATAATTTATTTTAATTGTTTACACTTTCTTAAATAATACATTTAATCATCATAAAATGTCAAACTCTTAAGATTTTATCACCAAAAACCAAAACCCTCATCAAAAATCTGCATATAACTCATATATGATTCTCAAGCCATAAAATTATATTTTTCAATTTTTTCTTCACATAACATATTTAATTCATTTACTCATAATTAGATTCATTTTCAATGAAAAATACCAAATCGGTTCCAAAATATTTATTTTAAGGATTTAGCAAAATATAGTCCCATATTGAATATATATTTTTTTTGAAATTTTAAAATTCATTTACTATTTTTCATATGGCCAAACATAGAATATTTAGACATTTATCATAAATTGTTTCTTTTCTCCAAAAATTCCAAAATTCACAGAAGATATCGATATTATATAGATGTACTCCAAATAATAATTTCACCAATTTTGGAGTTAACCACAAAGAGTTATAAGGGTTTACTTTTAAAATAGTTTTTTCTCATAAAATTCATAACTCCTAGTCTATACATCCAAAAATCGCCATTTTTGGACACAATCTAGAAAACTCATCAAATTATTATTTCAAATTTTTCCAAAATTTTTGAAGGTCGAAAAAATTACTGGCCCGAAAAACATAATAACTCTAAAATTCCTTACCTCAAAAAGAAAGATCTTACATTGAATATCGGATGAAAAGTCGAAAGAACCTCAGCATCAATAAAGAACTCTCAAAAGTATCTAAATACTCATAAAAATACGCCGACAATATTAAGAGAGAAAACTTATGTTTTACGTGTGATTTTCAATTCTAACTTAAGCCTCATTTATGAAAAATGTTAAAACGCCAAAAAGACTAAAATATTAAAATAATATTATTTCCTTTAATTTCTACGCCACCCACCATTTGAAAAATCCACCAAATGCTCATCTAAGAAGAGAATTTAGCACCCACATGTTTATAACATAAGGGGTCCCACCCATAATTTAATAAAATCATTTTATTTTCCAAAACTTCATGAATTCATAGAAAATAAGCGCTTATCGTAAAAAATACTGAATTTTATATCCATTCCACACTCAAATCGAATTCTCTACAACTTTGTTGATTTAAGTTTTTCCAAATTCCGGACATAAAATATCCAAATTCACAAACAGACGATTTTTAACACCTTTTAAAATTATAACAAATCAACCGTTAATTTTTAATCGGTTCAAAATTTGTGGGACATATACTCAACTTATATATGTATAACATATCCAAAAATCACAACGATCCAACGGTTGGATTAAAATTATAACTCACGCATGATAGAGCTTTAAGAACAATCGATTTGATATTTTAATACCTCCAATCCGGCAAAATACCGATAAAACACCTCAACATTAATTCTTTCATTTATAACCACATAAATAAATCCATCATTTATATCCACATCAAATAAATATTTCCTTATCATATAAATCAATAATTAATTATTTATAAATAATATTACGAAATCACAATAATAGACAACTGAGGCGGGTTCCTGGAAGAGGGGGCTTTCAGATAAGGATTCTAACTTCTTGGCGCAATTAGATTAGGTGACCAAACCTCTCCTCGATGTAACTTTCTAGACATTGCCAATAATGTTATCTAATAATATTATTCAAATAATATGAATTATTGATCCGATAATGGGAAATCAGAAAGTGATAATTATTGAAACAATAATAATATAAAATATCAACGTAGAAATTATTGAATCAATAAAATAAAATATTGAACAATAATTACTGTAATAATTATTAAGTAGTGTGCTTACACGTAAGAATCGATAATTCAAAAATATTATGCAACAACGCCATATTATTACTTTACTTTACCCAATGGTATTCCAATGATGTTAATGGTAGCGATTACGCCAGTTATTTATAAAAACTCAAATTTGTCATTTTCTTCATCCCAGCGGGTTATCCGTTATGAGGCCCAAATGGTCATAGCATTCGTATTTAATATTCCCTAACGAAAAGAATATTCCACGACCAAAACGAATATTTCCCGACAACAATGAATATTTTATAACCACTTGCGTATTTTGAAAAAAAATCATATATCACCATTAACTTTAACTTTTTATCAATATAACCATTTACTTGAATTGTAATTATAAGAAAAATTGAATACTTTTATTTCATAAAATTCGAGGTCTTACATAACCACTTGCTTACTTTTGCAAAATTTATAAATATTACCCACAACTATAACATTATATCAAATTCACACCATATTATTCAAAAATATATTTTAGAAAAATTAATCTTTATTCATAAAAGTTGAGGTTCTTACACTAACCATCAATTTAAGCCTTAAAATAGACCAAAATACATATACTAAGCCATACACAAAATTCCTTATTCTAAAAATATATTTACATGAATTTGATATCTCTAAAATCGTTTATAGATGACATATCACAGATTATACACACCTATAAACAAATATATCCTTATCCTTCATCAACCCAAACTAATTTTATAAAAACCTCATATTTGAGGCAAACAAGAGTATAAAGTTTTAAGGTTGGATTAATACCTTTTGATTCCTTCTTAACCCAATTAGATGATGAACAAGGTTCTTTTCTTCGTGTTCTTCCAAAGCTCTTCTCCAATTCTCAGAGAATTCTCTCACTCACCCTCACTCCCAAATTTCTTTTTACTGAAGAACAAGCTAACTGATGAGTTTTTTTTTAACGTAAACACGCAATTCCTTCATTGGTTACTAAACCCCAAAGGTCACAAGACCTTGTTTGACAAGCTTCCTTAGGCACCCCTTTCAATTATTTTAATAATTTTTTATCATATGGTATATTTGTCACACTTAAATTTAATTAAACTTATTTTTATTAATAAATCTAATTAAATCTTACTAACAAAATTATAATCTCTAATTAGACAATTATAATTTTAATTAATAAATCATTAATTTTCTAATTTAATTATTTAATTAAATTAGAATATTATCATTATCCCCACGTTATAAAATACGTAAAAATTCTTAAATTATTTAATTTAATCAATAGTATCACACTTACATAAATTATCCCATAATAATTTCCATCAAATATTCATTTTAAATTCCATAAAAATTCTAACTAAAATATTTATTTTATTCGATAAATATTTTAACTATTTACCGAGATCAAAAATCAGATTACATTAATATATTACACTCATATGTAATATATCACTTCCTCGTTTATTAAAACAAATATGCTTACACTAATTCACTATTTTAATTAAATGAATTACTCACATTATTTATAAAATTTAATTCATAACAATTTCATCGCCATAAAGCATAATAATCGAATTATGTTATTTCATAATATAATTTTCAACTTAATTAAATTAACTAATATTATTTAGTTAATTTTGTTTACAGAATAATCTCATTTTTCTTCTTGATAGTTAAATTAACTAATAAACCTCATTTTCCCAACATATACATCTCTTTTATATTCACACTTAATCTCTTCACATCAATCACATATTTCAAGATAAATTGCAAATATATATACTTACCCACACTCAAAACACATAATTCAAAATATATTTCCCTACCCCCAGAGCATGAAATTGAATTTTGTATCGACCTTGAACCCGATAAAAAACCTATTTCCAAAGCCCCATATCGAATGGCTCTATTGAACTTGAGGAGTTAAAGACCCAACCGGAGAATTGTTAGACATTGGCTTTATTCGTCCCTAGTACTTCTCCTTGGGGTGCTCTCGCTTATTATTCGTGAAGAAGAAAGATGGGAGTATGCGACTTTGTATTGATTATCGGAATTGAATCATGTCACCATCAAAAATAGGTATCCATTGCCACGTATTGATGACTTGTTTGACCAATTCTGAGGAGCCAAATTCTTTTCAAAGATAGATCTTAGTTAGGATATCACCAATTGAAGATTAGAGCACGACATTCCAAAGACGGCTTTGAAACTTCGAGACGGGCATTATGAATTCTGAGTCATGTCCTTTGGATTGACTCATCGCTCCCGATGCCTTCATGGATATGATGAACCGAGTATTCAAGGAATATTTAGATCACTTTGTGGTCGTCTTTATTGATGACATCCTTATTTATTCCAAAAGCCGTGAAGATCATGAAAGCAACACTTGAGGTGACACTCCAAAAGCTTCGTGAATATAAGCTTTATGCCAAGTTGAAGAAATGTGAGTTCGGCAGAAGAAGTAGCATTCCTTGGGCACGTGGTATCAAGTCATGGAATATCTGTTGACCAAAGAAAGATTGAAGCTATTCAAAGTGGGAACAACCTAAATCGATGATCAAAGTCGTAGCTTTCTCGGTTTAGTTTGGTTATTATCGGAGATTCGTGGAAGGATTTTCTCGAATCGCTACTCCATCATTTCGGTGACTCGGAAGATCAAAGTTCGGTTGGAGCGAAGAATGTGAGAAGAGTTTTCAAGAACTCAAGAGGAGACTTATTTCAAAGACTGTTACGACAATACCATCCGGCTCGGAGGATTTGTCATCTCATGATGCTTCGAGCAAAGGGTTGGGATGTGTTCTCATGCAACATGGAAAAGTTATAGCTTTATGCCTCGCGACAACTCAAAGAATATGAGAAGAATTATCCTACTCACGATCTAGAGTTGGCGGTTGTTATCTTTGCACTTAAAATTTGGAGGCATTACTTGTATGGGAGAAAGTGGAGATCTTTATGGATCATAAAAGCCTCAAATATTTCTTCACTCAAAAGGAACTCAACATGCGACAACGACGTTGGCTTGAATCATTGAAAGATTATGATCATACCATCCAATACCATCCCGGAAAAGCGAGCGTGGTAGTATGCGCGTTGAGTAGAAATCATATGCAAATCGAGTCGCGATATTGTCAAACGCATGAGCCCATTTTGTGTGACTTGTAAAGGATGGAGATAGAGTTAAAGACTCCAGAGACGCGTGTGATGATAAGCGAGTATACGAGTAGAATCGACTTTAATCGATAAAGTTAAAGTCGCTGCTTTCGAGCTACGGACACGGAGGCGATGCGTATGAGGAAGAAAGTGCAAGAAGGTGCTATCGCGGAAGCAAGAATCGATGAAGAAGGAATACTTGAGTCAACTCCGGACTTTGTGTTCTAACGACCACGATTTAAAGTATAATATCATGATGGAGGCGCCTGACACACCATTTGCAATCCATCTGGGGAGTACCAAATGTATCGTGATATTAAATCCATACATTTTGGTGGAGCAATATGAAGAGAGAGATATAGCATTTTGTTTATCTCAAGGTGTCTAACTTGTCAACGAGTTAAAGCGGAGCATCAAGTACCAAAAGGTCCATTCAGAACCACTTGAAATTCCGAATGGAAGTGGGAGCACATTACCATGGATTTCAATTCTGGGTCTTCCTAAGGTTTCTCGAGGCATTGATGCGATTTGGGTCATTGTTGATAGATTGACAAAAGTCCGCTCATTTCTTCACCGATACGAGAAACTTATACACTTGAACGTCTTGCTTTCAGATATACATAAATGAGATTGTAAGATCGCATGGTATCTGCGGTATCCATAGTTTCGATCGAGACCCAAGATTCACTTCACGATTTTGGGTTAGTTTGCAAAAAGCTATGGGCACAGACTTACGATTTAGCTCGGCATATCATCCTCGAGACGGACGGACGATCGGAGAGGACTATTCAAACTCTTGAAGATCTATTAAGACTCGTGTCCTTGATTTCAAGGGAGTTGGGACAAGTTCTTACCATTAGTGGAGTTTTCCTATAACAACAGATTATCAAGCAAGTATTGGCATGGCTCCATTCGAAGCATTGTATGGAAGAAAGTGTCGTTCTTCAATATCTTTGGGATGAGGTGGGTGAAAGCAACGTTGTTGGGGCCGGGAGTTGAGTACGTATGACTACGGAAAAGATTCAAACGATCCGATAACGTATAAAAACCTCACAAAATCGACAAAAGAGTTATCTTGATCTTCATCGAAAGGGCGTGAAATTCGATAGAGAGATCATGTTTTTTAAGAGTCGCTCCATGGAAAGGAGTTACAAGATTTGGAAAGAGAGGAAAACTTAATCCTCGATTCATCGGTCCATTTTAATCCTCGATCGAGTAGGAACTGTGGCTATAGACTTGCTTTTTCTGCTTGAAATATGTCTCGTGTTCATAACGTTTTCACATATCTATGTTACGTAAATATGTGAAAGACCCGAACCATATTATTGAGTTAGAACCGGACGAAATAGCGAAAGATTTGACGTATGAAGAGGTTCCCTGTTCAAATTTTGGATTAGAAGGAACATATTCTACACTCCAGAGTTTATACCTCAAGTCAAAGTTTTGTAGAGGAACCACGATGTTGAGGAAATGACTTGGGAGTTAGAATCGAAATGAAATCAAGGTATCCTTACCTCTTCGACATACCAGTCATGCGTCCCTAATTTCGAGGGCGAAATTTCATAAGAATGGGAGGTTGTAAGACCCTCAGACTTTTATAAATAAAGATGAATTTTTCTATAAATATTATTTTTGAATATTATGGAATAAATTTGATATAATGTTATAGTTGTGGGTAATATTTATAAATTTTGCAAAGTATGCAAGTTGTTATAAAATATTCGTTTGGTGGGAATATTCTTTTTAGGGAATATTCAATAACTACTCAATCATTGGTGGACCCCATGAATGTAATTATTATCGGATTGAGAAAACGACAAAAATATTTTATAAAAATAACTACGAGGTGTTACCGTTAAAAGCTGTTGAACTACCCGGTGGTAAAAAATACAAGATGTCTGGCGTGGTTGCATAGTAGCACACTAGATTGATTATCGATGCTTACGTGAGAAGTCACTCATTTATGCTCAATTATTACTACTGATAATTCTTTGCATCATATCTCTTATATTATTGATTCAATTATTGTCACAAGATCATCTCGTATAATATGTTATAGTATTAAATCAATAATTGAGGCGACAAGTTATAAATGATTAATAATTGTTGAAAGATTAAATATGTGTTGATGAAAAAAAATGATTTGTGGTAAGTTTGATTATTTTATGGGGGCTCATATATCATCATCTAAAAGTCTCTTCAATCGATAGTATTTACCTTCATCGATAGTAATTACCTTCGTCAATAGTAATTACCCTTGTGAATAGTATTTACCTTCGTCGATAGTAATTACCTTCGTCGATAGTAATTACCCTTGTGAATAGTATTTACCTTCGTCGATAGTATTTACCTTCGTTAATAGTAATTACCTTTACCAGACGTCGAACCACTTGTCGTTTCACATTCTGAGCGTCGAACCACTTGTCGTTTCACATTACAAAAGCGTCAAACCACTTTTCTTTTCACATCATTAGTCGTCGCTTAAACTGCGCTTTTCACACTAGGCGGTGCTAAGCTAGAAATCTTCTATAAATAGAGGCTGAGGGCTTCATTATTTTCACGAATTCATTCAAGCTATAGAGAGAAAGTATAGAGAGAATAAGAGAAAAAAGAAGAGTATTTTGTTACTACACCGCTGCGAGATTCAATCTCCTACCAAATGTAAGGGGTGTTATTCTTTTCTTATTCATGAAGAAGAGAATCATTGTTATTCCATTATTTATTATTCTGTTTGGAATAACTCGTATCTGCTGATTTCTACTATACTTGGTGACATTCTTCTATTATTCTCATTGGAACATCCTTGCATGCATGTGTTTTACACCCGACTGGTTCCGTCTTTTTATTATTATTCTCGTTGGAACATCCTCATGCATGTGTTTTACACCTGACTGGTTCCCGCTTTTATTATTCTCATTGGAATATCCTATCTGTGTGTTTTACACCTGATCCGTTCCATCTTTATTATTCTCATTGGAACATCCCGCTTGCGGTGAATTTCACCGACCGTTCCGTTATTATTATTCTCATTGGAATAACTTTTGCATACATCAAGACTGCGCATTACAGTGATTTCTTTTGTTATTCCATTCTTTATTATACCTAGTTGGTTAAAACTTTGACTTCTATACTCCATGAAATTAGTAGAATATCCTCGATATTTGCGTTTCATCCAAATCTTTTCATGGAAATATTCTTCGATCATTCTTGAATTTTACTCTACAAAACAATGTCGTATCGACAATTTGGACGTTAATAATTCCCGGATAAAATAATTCTTGAACTTGTTTTATTGAATTCTTATATCATTGTCATCATCCTCATGTTTATATTTTTTTTAAAGTCATCTACATGGCGCATAGTGCATAGATGGACTTGGTATGATTATAATGAGATTATTCGATTGTAATCATTTAATCGTAATATTACAAATGATGTGGTAAAAATCCTCACCGATTAGTAGTAGTGCATTGATGGACCGATTGTTGGCATGATCATGACCATTAATGAATACACAAATATTCTTGGCCAGTAGTGCATGAATAATTGTGGTCGTGATACTTAAAGAATATCCTCCCATACCGTAATGACAAAAGTGATTCGATGATGTGGAATATTATTAAAGTGAGTCTCGGTATATAACAATGATGAAAAACCTTTTAAAACCTAAAAGATAGTAGACTTTATTTTCTACTGACTTTTTAATGGATTGCTTATTCATTGCAGATTAAACTGGTTTGTCATTGTATTTTATCGGTTTAACATTGTTGAAGACTATTGATAATTTATTCTGCGTTATCTTAGTCATAATATTTCTTCTTTGGGCTATTTAGTTGAGCTCACTTTTCTTTCACCGTTATTCTCTTGAGAAATGAGAATATAAGCCGGACGAGTCGGGAAACGAGTGATGGTCCTGAAGATAGCATTAGTAGTCCTCACTATTACGTGAAATAGTGTGATAATAATTAAATGAGGACTCCTTTTGAGTTTGTATAATATATCTAGTAAGCGATATTTGTATTTAAACTCACGGTTTATGTATTAAGTTGTATTTAAATTACATGTACTATGTAAGTGGCGACCCAAGATGGGTGATGTATACCTAATTTTGGGGCGTCCACAATAATAATCTTAATCATCTTGACAATGCGAGAAAGTGTCGCGAGTCCATCAATCTCCGCTTCCTCGGCTTACAATCGTTCTCGTATATACTGACCATTGATAATTAAATTTTGCCATGGTACCTGAAATGAAAGAAAAAAATTGAAAGAGAATTAAAGAAAATAATAAAAAAAAACGGTTTAAATTAAAACTAATTTGATAAAAATTAATATTGGCAAAATTATTAAACTAATTCCTCGGCAACGGCGCCAAAACTTGTTAGTTGATTTCACAATCAAAACATACGTGCAAGTATACACGGTCAACAAGTAATAAAATGATAAGAAAAGTATCGTTCCTACGAGGAATTATTTAATAAGAATCACCAACTATTAGTTCTTAACCAAACTAATTTTATTTAAACAATCAATTTAGAGTTTTGAATTAAATTATTTAATTAAACTAATTCTAATTACCATAGTTAAAAATCAGATTATGGAGATTTAAGATCACAACTTCACTTATTGCTTCACTTATATTAAAACACTTCTTATTAATTACGCTCACTATTCTTGATTGTTAATCAGGAACTTATTAATATTTATAACCACCTTCCGATATATCACAAACATACTAATCCAAATCCACAGTTGATAGAATTGAATCAAACACCCTAATTAACTAATTCACTATATTTCTATGTGAATTATAATTAAAAAGGATTTAAAGTACATGTTCCCTATTAGATTACACGCGGTGTAAAGGCATATCCCTATCCTAAACACAAATAATGAATTTCAACACCATGTAGAAAACACAATCACATACTATTATGATCAGATCTAAATCTATATTTCATCTCCCGAATTCATATAAATTATCATGATAATTGTTAGCTAGACAATTAAATAATTAAACGCAATCATAATAGATAATCCATATAATAGATCACAAGAATTAACAAGAGAAGCATACTAAAATAAGCTATGCTGATAAGATCCAGAACAACCTTAAACAAGAAATTTAGTTCATTTTAATTGAATTAAAATCAAGAATCCACAATTGAATACACATTAAAAGATAAAAGTAAGATAAAAGAAGAGAATACAATCTATTGTCAGCAGTCTTGAGACTCCTCTTCCGCTCCTTCTTTGAATCTTCAGTGTTCTTCAAGTTGCTTCAATCTCTAATAGCTAATTAAGAACTAGGGTTTATGTTCTAATCTAATGGAGTGTTCTTTCTAAGCTAATCTATCTAATCTCCTCTTATTCTATGCCTCCCCATCATGTATTTATAGGTTACAAGTCAAATTTTTAGCTTAAGAGGAAATCCAATCCAATTTGGAGTAAAAAAAAGTGTTAAAATTCGATCCAAAACTCGTCCAAGCTTGATCAAGCCCTACATCAGGTACTTCAAAGACTCGATCACAATACTGAATATCGCTTCTCTAGTGCTCTAAGACTTTGAAATAGGCTAGGAATGGGCGCCCTGACGCTGGCCTCTTTTCCAAAATTTTTTTACTCTGACGTCTTTTGGGAAAATGGCCATAACTTTATTGTCCAAACTCCAATTTTGATTATTCAAGATGTTCCGAAAAGAGGAGACGTAGATCTACAACTTTCATTCTTTAAGTTTTTCGAAATAAGGTCCTGGAGAAATATTGAAATTGGCTTTGAAGCGGTCATAGCGGTGTAAATGGCAAAGTTTAAAATGCGAATCTAGCAACCCCAAACGTCGATCCAAGTAACTTGTGTCCTAATTCCTACAAAAAACGTAAAACATGCATGAATGTACACAAACACTTAAAAACATTCAAAAGATTAAGCTCAAACGCACTCAATTCATGGGTATAAAACTCACTCATCACATAATAAGAATTTTAATTATTAAATTCTTATTTTAATAACTTATAAAAATTCGGTTGTCATCCTTCCCCTTATAAGGATTCCGTCATCGTAATCAACAAAACCTCCCTTACTCGGTTATCACCAAATCTCTTTTCAAAATTTATCGTTGCATATCTTCACACATTACCTTAATATAGATTTTATTTCTTATCACTCTAACCATTCTTCACAATAAATTCTTGTAAGTTTTATTTCATAACCTTTTCTTATACTTAATTATATTTTAGTATTACATATTCTTTTACCCATTCATTATCTTTCTCTAAGGATCATTATCATGTACTAGATTCTCAAACTCTCAGGACATTACATTCACCATTTCTTCTAAGAATTTCGTCCTCAAAATTTTGACTTACTAATATTCGTTCATTTCATTTATCAAAATAGATTGTATGTTAATATTTATTTATTCATTAGGTTCTACAACCAAATTCTTTCTCTAAGGATCTTTCTAAGATCATCATATTCATCACCTCTTTCTCTTCTAAGAGTTTCATATTTCCCTTATTTCTGGAATTTCATCTATTTCTTGAAATTATTATGTTTTGCTTAATTTTCTCATCATTACAAGCCACATTCTACGGCTTATCAACCTGTTTGCCTAACTTGCCAAAACTTAGAAAAATAGTCGAAGAGGAGACTAAAACCCGCCTCGGTCGTCGAAATGACATTCAAACACATACATAGCACCATATAGGTATTTGACATGTATTACAACTAACGGGACTCGATTTTGATATACAGAGGTCGAGTTATCGGTCTCTTTGCCTAACTTGCCAAAACTTAGACAAATAGTCGAAAAAGAGACCAAAACCCGCCTCAGTCGTCAAAATAACACGCAAACACATACATATCACCGCATAGGTATTAGGCACGTGTTACAACTTACGGGACTCGATTCCGATATTCGGAGGCCGCTTTATCTTCCCAATTGCCTAACTTTCTAAAACTTGGACAAATAGTCGAAAAAGAGACCAAAACCCAGCTCGTTCGTCGAAACGATACGTCAACACATACATAGCACCGCATAGGTATTAGGCACGCATTACAACTTATGAGACTCGATTCCGATATACGGAGGCTGACTTATCAGCATGTTTGCCTAATTTGCCACAACTTAGAAAAGTAGTCAAAAAAGAGATAAAAACCCGCCTCGATGGTCAGTCGAAATGACACGCAACCACATACATAGCACCACATAGGTATTAGGCGCAGCGTTAGAACTTACGAGACTCGATTCCATATATGGAGGCCGAGAGTTATCGACTATTTGCCTAACTTGCAAAACTTGGAAAATATTCAAATTAAAAAACGAGACTAATACACCTTGGGGACGTAGAAATGACATGCAAACACATATATAACACCACATATGTATTAGGCACACATTATAACTTACGGGACTTAATTCCGATATATAGATGCCGAGTTATCAGCATGTTTTTCTAACTTGCCAAGACTTAGAGAAATAGTCAAAAAAGAGACTAAATGCCGTCTCGGTCATCGAAACGACACAAAAACACATATATTGCACCGCATAGGTATTAGGCACACGTTATAATTTACGAAACTCGATTATGATATACGGAGGCCGAGTTATCAGCCTATTTGCTTAACTTGCCAAAACGTAGACAAATAGTCAAAAAAAATACCAAAACCCGCCTCGGTCGTCGAAACGACACACAAACATATAAATAGCACAACATAGGTATTAAGCACGCGTTACACCTTATGGGACTTGATTCCAATATACGGAGGCCGAGTTATCAGCTCGTTTGCCTAACTTCCAAAACTTAGAAAAATAATCGAAAAAGAGACCAAAACCCGCCTAAGTCGTCGAAACGACACGCAAACACATACATAACACTATATATGTATTAGGCATGTATTACAACTTACGGACTTGATTCCGATATACGGAGATCGAGTTATCGTACTGCTTGCCTAACTTACCAAAACTTAGAGAAATAGACAAAAAGAGATCAAAACCCGTCTCTGGTCGTCAAAACAACACACAAACACATATATAGCACTAAAGCGTAGGTATTAGGCACGCATTATAACTTACGAGACTCGATTCCAATATACGGAGGTCGAGTTATCGACTGTTGCCTAACCTTCCAAAACTTGAAGAACACAAACTAAAATATTTTAAATATGCTCTCTTTTAAACTTTTATTAATATTTTAATTTTGAGGGTCTTGTTGATGAGACTTGTGGGGGTGGAGGTCATGCGGCACATGCGAGACCATGGAGGAGATGGTGATGACCAATGCGAAATTGATGTTGATGAGGCTATAGAGGTGGGACCATACGGATCGGATCGGAGTGGGATCGCAATGGGACCCGATCGTCGATAGATGGATGGCGATGATGATGATACCGACACTCTCGATCTTGAGGTCAGTAGTTAGTTTATTTTTATATTTTGACTTTTATGTATGTATTTATACGACTTTTGAGTTGTCTGCATTAGAAATTTGTATCTAGTTAGGTTGATGGTTTATGTATCTAACTATATTGATTATTTATGATTATATTTTGTATCTACATCGTACGACTTTTATCTATATGTCATTATGGTGTCTACATATTTGATGGTTGATAGCAAATGATTTAATTGTTATTGATATGCGTTCGTGAAGAATTATTTGTTTTTCTTTAGTTTATAACATGTACAATTATGTATATGTAAATGAACAGGGGAATTTCGCAATTTTCTAAAAAAAAATAATTAAAGCAAGTCATTGGCGATGGTTGTCCCGTTGATAATGACCTACAGCAACGGTTCATTATATAATATAAATTAAGGTCATTCTTGAAGCGGGACAAAAAGTCATTAGCGATGGCGGTTAATTACGCCGCTTGATGACTATATTAATAAATTCTTTTAAATGGCTATTGTTGACGGTCTGTCCGTCGCTCGTGCATTCGACAATGAGTCATTGGAGACGGCTGGCCATCGGCAATGACCCCGTCGTTAATGACCTAATTTTCGACGGCGGGCGACGGGAGCTAGTGGCGACGACACGTGGAGACGACAGGGAGTGGCGGCGGTGGTTCTTGCCGTCGCCATGATGACCTCATTGTCGACCAACAACGCCGTCAGCGATGACCTTTTTTTAGTGATTGATGGGCAATTAAATGCTCACCCTTGATTAGAATTAAATATTTTCAAATGAAACATGATTGTATAGAAGTTTACGACAAGGACAAAGGAAATGGGAAGTTGAATGAGTAGTTTAAGTATGATGTATGTAATAGTTAGATGTTTTGTAATAATATATATCTTATTATCATGTAAGGTCCGAGAACACATGATTGACAAGTTAGACATTTTGTAATAGTCATAATTACTTTTATGTCAATATTAATTTGTTGAATGAATAGTATTGTGTATCATTTGAATCACGGGTTTGAAAGTACTTTCGGTTTGAAAGTACTCGAATTTGAGAGCGCCACAAATATCCTAGCTAATCGTGATCCACAAAAACATGAAGATGTTGTTACTTGAATATAAGTGATATCTAATAAGTAATTTTTTTACACACTCAAATACTAAAACCCTCCCTCAGTTATTACTAAATTCTTTGTCAGAGGCGAATACAGATGTATCTCCAATGCTTATTCGTTGTTTTCATATACTTTTTCTATTTCAAATTATAAAATCAATAGTAGCTTTTGATAAGTTAATTTCAAACATTTTAAAACTATATATTGAGATGAATTTATTTTGTTTATGTCGATACAATTATGAATATCATAAACTATAGAAAAATACTACTAGTTATAATATTTATTGTTTTGAAACTTTAATAAATCATGTCAATTTAAACTTTGAAAATATTTTAAATTAATTTTTAGAACGGTTGAGCATGATAATATATATCAACATCATCAATAGCAATGCTAAAATCATGAAATTTGTTTTTGGGAATTGGATTAACAGAGATATCTAGGAAAATCTACATCCGCTTCCTAAAAGATTGTCGTTTAAACTTTTTGCGCGTGGATTAAGAAAAGATTATCGTTTACCAAGTAAAATTTGTTTGAAATTCCATCAAGATCTACCCTTTTTGAAAAGTTGAAAACTATTAATACAAATGAGATAATTTCTTGAGACAAATGATGAGAGAAGGTAGGGTAATATAGGAAAATAAATAATTTATTCTCCTCGAAAGTTGTAAACGACAAATATTTTGGAACAAATTTTTTTACTAAAACGACAATCTTTTTAGGAGCGGAGGAGTATATAGAAAGAATGGAAAATAATTTTTTAAAAAGTACCTTTATGAATTTCGGTTATCACAGTTCTAGATTTTGACAATCGTCGAATTGAATTATGGGGATGTTAGAGATTTTGTGCCAATCCTCGCCTGTATTCCGTTGACATCTTTTAATCAGTTCGGGACAAAACCATATTCTGAGTTCTTTGAGTGTAGAAGGAAGAGAATATTTAAACACCATGTTTGGACACTCATAAATCTCTAAACGTTGGAGAGATGTCTGATAGTTTACAAGCCACCGTGGTAAATACCTCAACTTCGGTAGTCCTTCAACAGCTAAAATTGAAGCCTTGAGAGACTACCAATGTCTTGTGCCGTAGTCTTCAAATCCAGCTTTGGACAGTCAGAAAGTACGAGATTCTCTAGCCTGGATAGGTACCTCAAATTGTCCGGCAAGGACAACAAACTTTCACAATGCTTAATTTGCAACGTTCTGAGGTGACCATTCTTCTTTAAGTTGCGCAAAAATTTCAGATTCCGGCATCCTTCAATCTCCAAGTATCTAAGGGAATTCAAACTTTCATCATTTTCATTTAGATATGATAGCTCCATTTCTCCTGTGGTTAAGTACAAGTACCTGAGACTTCTTAGTTCCCTAAAATCTTTGGGCAACTTCTGTAGTGCATTACAACCCTTAAGACATAAGGTTTGTAGGCTCACCAATTGACAGAGCGAATCTGGAAGAGTTTTTATGCACGTATTTTTAGCCAAGCACAGGTATCTTAGACTCTTCAAATCACCAATGGAATTTGGTAAGTTAAAGCATGCTTCCTTAAAATACAACACTCTCAAGTACTTGAATTTTGAAATGCATGTCTGAACGAAGGATATGCTGCAAGCAGGCCCCACATCGTTGTCTGCTATGATGGTTCTCAGACCTCCAAGTTCAAGAACAGAACTCGGAAATTCTTCCCCACTCACCAATTCTTTACTATGAAAACCTACATGCCGAACCTTTTGTCTAGAAGCAGTTCACCTCTTGGAGTATCATCACTTAAACTTGCGGACTCACCCTCTGTAACTAATAATGCAAGGTCGTGCATTAGGCCATGGACTTTGAATGTGCAGTAAAACCAAAAGTCCTCGACACCTTGAAAAATGATTTCGAATGTAACTCGGCGAAAATTTCTTGCCCAATATCTTCTGCCTCCGAGTGGTTTCCATCACGGCCTGATTCAAGGAACCCTAATGCCATCCAAATATATATCATCTCTATTGATCTTAATGTTGTACCCTTTTCAAACATTGAGCAAATAGAAAAACATTGTTTCAGGTTGGAACGTAAATGATTGTAACTCAATTCCAGGACAGGTAAAATATCACTTTCTCCTTGTTTTAAGTTCCAACTTTTATCATCTCTCACAAGGCGCCAATCTCGCTCTTCAGTTTTCAAGTGCAGAAGACTTGCCAAAGTCTTTAAAGCTGAAGGTACTTCTAGGCTTTTTTCACTATATCTTTTCCGATTGGGATCAGTCCTGAATTGTGCTCCTTCTGGCCTTCCCCAAGTGCCCATTTCATAAGCAATGATAGAGAATGTTCTGGCGAAAGACTTCGTAAGGTGTGCGTGTAACTAGTACCCATGATTTTAGCAACGGATTGTGAACGCGTAGTCACAACAATTTTACTACCATAGCCACCACGCAGTACTTCTTTCAAGCCAACCCATTTGCCATCATCCTCGTTCCACACATCATCCAAGACGAGTAGATATCTTTTACCCCTCAAAATTTGCTTCAAGTGTTCTAGCAATTGTTGCATACTCAAATCCCTGTGACCAACTATTTCTCCAATTATTTTTCTGACATCAAAGTTCTCTGTAACACAAACCCATTTTTTCAACTCAAAATATTGAGTCACCCTTTCATCATTATATACAGATTTAGCAAGCGTGGTCTTTCCCAGGCCACCAATTCCAACAACAGAAACAACAGAAACACCACAATTATTAGGGTGATTATTACCATCATCTAGCTGCTTCAAGACATGCACCAGCTGTTCTATGTCCTCCTCTCTACCAATCACATCCGAAACATCAACATCGGAGTGAGTTTCTCTCCAGGCTGGAACTATTCTGTTCTCAACATATGGTCCGGATATATGAAATTTATTTCTATCAGCAGCAATTCCATCCAGTGTCTTTCTGGTTTCCTTAATTTTATTACCCATCATATGGCCGAATATGAGCGGGCTTGAAGATGAGGTGTAATACCGTAACTTTTTCCTGATGTTTATCCTTTGATTCCGTACTTGCCGCTGCAAATCCGCAATTTCAAACTCATCCAGAATATCTTCGGCAGAAGCACAAACATCTCTTAGTTTAGCCAACCATACTCGCCGCTCACGATTCATTTGATGCTGTAACTCCTCGCCGTCCAAACGCACGGCTTTGACAGTTTCTAGGGTCTCCTTCAGCTTCTCTAGTTCGCTTTTTACTCCCGGTGTTAATACGAGTTCTTTAATACTAACAATGGCAATCTTTGCCAAAAGGTTCGCGACAGCGCCGTAGAGAATTGTTTCTGCCATGACCACAGCTGTGGGAGGAAGAAGATGAAGATTGGAGGATGAGAGAGATATTTTCCAAGGGGCTTATCCTCTTACAGACCACAAAATTAGATAATGTATAGAGATTACATTTGATTAAAATGCCTCCAGACTATACTATGAGACAGTGTAATTTATCTCAAACTTTGAATGACCCAGATGATTTATTGAGTGAGCGGTAAATTCAAAATCATTTGTATTTTATTAGATAGATATATGCTTAAATACACTTGATGTTTTTTGTTTTTTACATTTAAAACTTAATGTTTGAATTTGAAGACATTAAATTTTAATGTCTCTATATTTATATAAAAAAAAACATCTACACTCTGTTTTTGAGTTTTAAAATGGACAGAAAAAAATAGACAAAAAAGAAAATAAATGGACAGAAAACTTAAATGGACGGAAAATTTAAGTTTTCTTTCCAATTTCTATGTTTCTGAGTTTTTTAATAAACGGAAAAGAAAAGAAATAGATAGAAAACTTGGTCACTTTTCCTGTCAAAATTTTTCGTTCAAAATTGGTCTGATTTGGACGAAAAAGAAATTAGAATAAGTAATATTTTTATAATTATCATATTATCCTCAACTTTCAATATAATAAATTTTAATTACAACCCATATCCCCAATTTATTTTTATCCAATAAACATAAAATTTGGTAAAGAGAAAGAAACTTTTTAGTAGAATAACTTCTTTTTCTGCGCCACCACCAAAGCAGCTTATACTGCATAATAACTTCTCCTTCTTCAATTCTTTCACAATTCCTCTTGTTGAACGCCTCCCTATGAAACCGTTTTTGATTCTCGTCCCAACACCAAGGTTTGGTATTATCCGATCTGTAGAAACTCAAATTTTGCATTCATATTACTAACCTCGCAGGAGGCAAAATCGTGCCTTCTGAGATAACCCCGAAGTCAAATCGGGTTTCCAACCCCGAGATAACCCCGGAGATCCAGCCCAACCCAGATGTGATCTTTTTGAAAATAGGTATCATCTCCCATTTTGAAATCGCCAAATACATTGATGATGAAAATAACTACAACTTTATTATTACAATTGTCGTATAAAATACGACAATGGCGATTATCTTGTGAGTTTAAATACAAATATTATGTTCAGGCGGATTCAAACTCAAATAAGTCCTCATTACAATTATTGATCTGTTATTTTACAAAATAATGAGGATTTAACTAAACCACTAACTTGATCCATCATTCCATACCACACTAGAAAATGTAGAAATTCTACAATAAAATCCATACCAATATTTCTAGATAATGATATTGAAAGAATAACATTTCTTAAACTTATAAATAATTTATTTTAATTGTTTACACTTTCTTAAATAATACATTTAATCATCATAAAATGTCAAACTCTTAAGATTTTATCACCAAAAAACCAAAACCTCATCAAAAATCTGCGTATAACTCATATATGATTCTCAAGCCATAAAATTATATTTTTCAATTTTTTTACTTCACATAACATATTTAATTCATTTACTTTCATAATTATTAGGCCATTTTCATGAAAATACCAAATCGGTTCAAAAATATTTATTTTCTGGGATTTAGCAAAATATAGTCCCATATTGAACATATATTTTTTTTTGAAATTTTTAAAATTCATTTACTATTTTTCATATGGCCAAAACCGCCGAATATTTAGACATTTATCATAAATTGTACTTTTCTCCAAAAATTCCAAAATTCACAGAGTATACTGATATTATATAGATGTACTCCAAATAATAATTTCACCAATTTTGGAGTTAACCACAAAGAGTTATAAGGGTTTACTTTTAAAATAGTTTTTTCTCATAAAATTCATAACTCCTAGTCTATACATCCAAAAATCGCCATTTTTGGACACAATCTAGAAAACTCATCAAATTATTATTTCAAATTTTTCCAAAATTTTTGAAGGTCAGAAAAATTATGAAACTGAAAAACATAATAACTCTAAAAATTCCTTACCTCAAAAGAGCGATCTTACAGTAGAATAATATCTACTGAAAAGTCGAAAGAACCTCAAGACCTAATAAAGAACTCTAAAAGTATCTAAATACTCATAAAAATACGCTCGACAATATTGAGAGAGAAAACTTATGTTTCTGGTGTGATTTTCAATTCTAACTTAAGCACCTATTTATAGGAAAATGTTAGAACGTCAAAAGAGACTAAAATATTAAAATAATATTATTTTCTTTAATTTCTACGCCACCCACCATTTGAAAAATCCACCAGCAGCCATCTTAGAAGAGAATTCAGCAACCCACATGTTTATAACATAAGTGGGTCCCACCCATAATTTAATAAAATCATTTTATTTTCCAAAACTTCAGTAATTCATAGAAAATAGCACGTTTATCAGAAAAATACGAATTTTATATCCATTCCACACGAAATCGAATTCTCTACAACTTTGTAGATTTAAGTTTTTCCAAATTCCAGACATAAAATATCCGAAATCCACAAACGGACGATTTTTAACACCTTTTAAAATTCATAACAAATCAACCGTTAATTTTTAACGGTTCAAAATTTGTGGACATATACTCAACTTATATATGTATAACATATCCAAAAATCACAACGATCCAACGATCGGATTAAAATTATAACTCACGCAATAGAGCTTTAAGAACACCGATTTGATATTTTAATACATCCAATCCAACAAAATACTGATAAAACACCTCAACATTAATTCTTTCATTTATAACCACATAAATAAATCCATCATTTATATCCACATCAAATAAATATTTTCTTATCATATAAATCAATAATTAATTATTTATAAATAATATTACAGAATCACAATAATGACAACCAGGCAGTTCCCAGGAAAGAAGGGGCTTTCCGATAAGGATTTCTCCTTACTGGCTCGCAATTAGGTGACCAAACCTCTCCTTGACAGAACTTTCTAGACATTGCCAATAATGTTATCTAATAATATTATTCAAATAATATGAATTATTGATCTGATAATGGAAAATACTGTAAAGTGACAATTATTGAAACAATAATAATATAAAATATCAACGCAGAAATTATTGAATCAATAAAATAAAATATTGAACAGTAATTACTGTAACAATTATTAAGTAGTGCCTTCTCACGTAAGAATCAATAATTCAAAAATATTGTGTTACAACGCGTATTATTACTTTACTTTACCCACCGGGTATTCCAACAGTGTTAATGGTAACGATTACGCCGTTATTTATAAAAACTCAAATTTGTCATTTTCTTCATCCGACAGTTATCCGTTATGAGGCCCACAAATGGCTGCGCCGTCGTACGAATATTCCCCGACAGAAAGAATATTCCACGACCAAACGAATATTTCCCGACAACAATGAATATTTTATAACCACTTGCGTATTTTGAAAAAAATTCATATATCACCCTTAACTTTAACTTTTTATCAATTTAACCATTTACTGAATTGTAATTATAAGAAAAATTGAATACTTTTATTTCATAAAATTCGGGGTCTTACATAACCACTTGCTTACTTTGCAAAATTTATAAATATTACCCACAACTATAACATTATATCAAATTCACACCATATTATTCAAAAATATATTTCGAGAAAATTAATCTTTATTCATAAAAGTTGGGGTCTTACACTAACCATCAATTTAAGCCTTAAAATAGACCAAAATACATTTACTAAGCCATACACAAAATTCCTTATTCTAAAAATATATTTACATGAATTTGATATCTCTAAAATCGTTTATAGATGACATATCACAGATTATACACACCTATAAACAAATATATCCTTATCCTTCATTAACCCAAACTAATTTTATAGAAACCTCATATTTGAGGCAAACAAGAGTATAGAGTTTTAAGGTTGGATTAATACCTTTTGATTCCTTCTTAACCCAATTAGATGATGAACAAGGTTCTTTTCTTCGTGTTCTTCCAAATCTCTTCTCCAATTCTCAGAGAATTCTCTCACTCACCCTCACTCCCAAATTTCTTTTTACTGAAGAACAAGCTAACTGATGAGTTTTTTTTAACGTAAACACACAATTCCTTCATTGGTTACCAAACCCCAAAGGTCACAAGACCTTGTTTGGCAAGCTTCCTTAGGCACCCCTTGAAAGTAGTATGCATACAAGCCAATCATGTTTGATGATAAAACATATACTTTGTAACAATCTTATTCATTTATTAATAAAAAGTATTAATTTATTAAAGGCTTTTAATTATCTACATGATGCTGTTTTATAATATGTGATAAACCCATAGTTTTAAGCAATGCTTTTAGAATAATGATGATGATCATTCTAATGAGATCTAAATTCTTAGAAAGCTTAAAACTAAAATAGTTCCCAATCATTGGATTACTAAATTGGGGATTAGTAAATCCGGATAGATTGGTACATATGTTGCTTGCTCATTGGATGAGGATGATTGATCTCATGATCATTTGTGTGGAGACACTAAAGCAAGTATGTAGGTGCTTATTAGAGAATAAGTTCAATTGAACGTGGCTCGCTAAGGAATACCTAATGGAGTTTTATTTGCTGTCATTCATAGGAATTCTGTAGTGATAGTAGTCAAGTAATCCTTGGACTTGAGATCATCATAGTATCTTGTGTATGATGATTTATACTTTGACTTATTCCTTAAGACCCTTAGGGTATATCAAAGGGTATGCTTGGGTATAATAAGTTATACGGAGATAATGTATGATCAATAAAGAATCTACCACTTCTAATAAAAGAAGAGAAATGTCCTATGTGATTCGATAAATGACAACCCAAAGAGTCCTTGGCGGCGTAATGAAATTAGAAAGGAGTTTCTAATTTGCATTATTTGAGTTGTTCATTTAAGAGTCGAAAATACATATAATTAAATAAAATAAGACTTGACAATAATTCCATGCCTTATATTTAATTGGGACATTGTATGGTGGAAGGATTGAATTGTCATTTGTAACTATTTACTCAAAGGTTCTTTTATGATTAATGTTGAAATCTATATTATCCGGAAAGTCGCTGATCGCTAGGAGGCTTATCCCTATTGTAGAATAAATATTATTTAAATAAATTAATTGTTTAATTTATTTATTTAAATAAGATTAGAATTGTTCTAATTGATTTATTCACAACCTAGGTTTTATATGGAGAACCTAAAGGGTCACACCATAAAAGGAAGAATAATTATTTAAGAAGTTAATGGCATAATCGTAATAATATAAAGTTATGTATATTTAATTTAATCTATGGTGATAGAATAAATTAAATAGCTTAATATTTATTATTTAATATTTTAGAAATATTAAATATAAATTAATAAGAGGAGTCTTATTAATATTATTACAATTATTATTATTTTAATTTCTAAAAGAGTTTAGGAATTAATTTAATATAAGTACTCTCATTTATTCCTAATTGGATTAGGAAGGAAAATTAGTTAAAGGAGTTTAATTAATTATCCCTAATAAGATTAGGGAGCTTAATTAATTAAAAGAATTTAATTAATTAAATAAAACCCAATTCCTTAATTGTTAAGATGGGTTGCCTACATCTATAAATAAGAGGAGTCTTATTATGGGTGGTGGGGGTTGTTAACTTTTCAACATACGACATAATTCCAATTTGTTGGAGAGTACGCCATTTTTCTATAGAGATAGAAAAACTAGGGTTTGAGCCATACCCCTTCTTCTTGAATTTTCTTCTTCCTTGGTGGATCACCTCTAGAGGCCAAACACATGGGTGGCTAACGTTGATCAAAGGAAGGAACCAAACCCGGTGGATTCAAGTTGAGCGCGAAAAGGATCGAGGTGAACTTGTACACGAGGAAGCTCGATCTTCAAGGGTATGATTTATTCTTTATCTTTTCGTTTAATTAATAATTATGCATAAAGGGTGATCCGGGTATATGGTTTGTAAATTTTAAACTCGATTTTTACACGCTTAGCACTTTTTTATGCAATTTGATTGCGTTCGTAAATATTACAAACCTAATAGTGGCATCGAGCCAAACCTTTATGCGAATTATTAATTGTTTTAATTTGATATGTATATTGATATGTGTTTAGAACAATTTAATTGGGCATATTTTTTATTGTATAAAATTTAATAAAGAAATCAAAAAAAAAAAAAATTAATAACCGAAAAAAAAAAAAAGGTTTCGTGGCACATGAATTACAAACATTGCACGGAAATCAAAAGTTGCAAAGTGAAATACACGGAAAGCTATATATTTTTTTTATGGGTTCACGTTGCCAGCAAAATTTTTTTTTAAAAAAAAGCACGTGGCTCCTCTTAAATCAGCCGTACATGATGACTTGCTGGAATATATATATATATTACACGCTGCACTTAAATAAAGGAAATTTTGAAGCAGTACTGCACCACCATACTATATATATATAATATATATACCGTATTATATATATATAATATATATATACTGTATCTATATATATATATATATTATATATATATTAATATATATATATATATATATATATATATATATATATATATATTATTCTCAATAATTTTATAATTAAAATAAAAGGTTTATTTTAATTTTAAATAAAAAGTTTATTTTAATTTTAAAATAATAGTTTTATTTTAATTTTAAAATTAAATTTCATGCTAACTAATTAGAATTGGAATTGGATTCCATGATAACTAATTAGAGTTGAAATTGGATTCTATAATTTCCTTAAATAAAGGAGTTTATTTAGATATGAAATAGATTTCATATTATTCAAAATAAAAGAGTTTATTTGTGAATAGGAAAGAGAATCCATGTTTCCTTAAATAAAGGAGTTTATTTAGATATGAAATAGATTTCATATTATTCAAAATAAAAGAGTTTATTTGTGAATAGGAAAGAGAATCCTAATTTCCTTAAATAAAGGAGTTTATTTAGATATGAAATAGGATTTCATATTATTCAAAATAAAAGAGTTTATTTGTGAATAGGAAAGATAATCCGTGTTTCCTTTAATATTTTTTTTACATGGAATTGATTCCATAATTAATTAAAATAAAAGAGTTTATTTTAATTAAAGATTTTTTTATTACATGGAATTGGATTCCATAATTAATTAAAATAAAGGAGTTTATTTTGATTAAAATATTGATTAAAATAAAATAGTTTATTTTATTCAAAATTGGATAAATTAAAATAAAATAGTTTTATTTTAATTTAAATTTGATTAAAATAAAGGAGTTTATTTTGATTCAAAAATAGATTTTATACTAACTAAATTTGCCCATTAAATGATATCAATATATATATTAAATGTTTATTATTCATGAGATGAATGTTATTTATTGATGCATATGGTGATGTGTATGATAATAAATGAGATTGATTATGGACTATCGACCAATATGATTGGATTTTATTTTAGTTGGATGCATGAATGTATGAGTTTTATTAAATGGGTCTCACAGTATTCCTCTTCTCTAATTTTTCTTAATGTAAATTCTATTCCCTCCTCATGTACTTCCCTCGATCACGATCAAGGTTTCTATTTATTTTAAATAGTATTGTAATAGGAATAGTTAGAATTAATTTTAGAAAATTAGAGATCAAGGAGCAAGGAGCGCTTGAAGACTCGTTTGTAATGGAGCCCGAGTTTAAATGTAATAGTTATATTTAAATATTATTTCTTGCACCCATAGGGTTTGACCTTTTTGGTTCACTTGGTGGCTCTAGTGAACCAAACTAGAATAAAAAGTCCATAATCAATCCTAGAATATAGTATTCTATATGTGCATGCTTATATTATATATATTATATATTATGCAAACATGCTTCGCATGTTCATTAATATAACGCGTATTTTATATATATATAAAATGCTAGCTAAAAGCAAGATGAGACAAATTAATAACAAACCCCAATTTTTATATTAAGTCCTAAGCGTTCAAAGATATTTGGAATATCGAACGTCGCTTTCTAGCATGATAAAATTAATAGAGTATTAAATATTTAATATGAGTTTGTTGTGTCACCACAAGGCAAGTATTAAGTATTTAAGATGTTAATTTATCACATTTGATGCTTATAAAGAAAATTGAACAATATTGTTTTGTTGTGTCACCACAAGGATGATATTTTTCTTTTTGAATATATGGAGTGCTAGGTCGGACTTAACTTGATAATTTTGATTCTGGATGTGCCACCACTGATCAAAATAATCTAAGAGGCAAAATACAAGGAGTTGCATAGTTGATGTAATTGACAAAAGTTGTCTACCTATTTATTTATATATAGTTTGTTGTGTCACCACAAGGCTATATACATTTGAAATGAGATCCTTATTCTCACTAGCAAATCTTTAATTAGATTTTTGCTTAGAACTATATAAGTGAGGTAATATAGTTTGATGAAAATAGTGGGAGATACCAATTTAAAACAAGACCTAAATTATTTTGGTAATTAATAAAAAGAATGTATGTTAAAATGTTGTTAATTACAAATTCATTTACGAAATTTTACAATGTCTAAAAATACTATCATGCGAAGCATATTAAATGCTAAATTAACCAAACCGAATTAAACGGATTGGTTAAGGAATTTGAGAATAGTTCTCATAGTGAAAAAGCTATCTTATGTCCTTAATCACGCCTATCCTCGCAATGGTTGCGCATAATGCCTCTGAGAAAGACATTGCTACTTTTAGAAAGTGGCAAGATGATGATGCAATTGGCTCGATGCATCATGCTCGCATCCACGAGTAACGAGCTTCACACAAGACGAAACTATGAATGCTCTACTATATTCCCGCACACATCAAGTAGTTGATGGTGAGGAAAGTGGGGCCGATAGATATCGAGATATCTAAGGAGCTTTTCCGATCTAGAATGGCTAATGGCACTATAAGATGCAGACAAAAGTTCTTAACATAATCAATTTGATTGATCAATTAAGACAACTGGTTTTGTCATGGATGGAGAGTTGAGCCAAGATTTGATCTTGCACTTACTCTTGGACTTCTTTCACAATTGTTGTGAATTTTTCATATGAACAAGCTAGATATCAGCCTCGCTGATTTGCTTAACATGTTGAAAAATGTTGAGAGTCACTTTCCAACCAAGAAAGATCAAGTCTTACTGGTAGGGGCCAAAGGATCTTCTGAAAAGAAGAACGATTCAAAGAAGGTAAATAGAAAGGCATAAACAAAGGATAATAAGAACAAAACTGATATGGATAGCAAAGGAGTTTGCTTCCACTGCAATAAGCCTGGACACTGGAAGGAAACTGCGAGAAGTGTCTTGCAGAGGCTAACCAAAGAAGCTTAGTGAAGTTTCGATTATAAATACAAATTTGTTCATGATTTAAAATAAATTTTTCTTTAAGTCAAGGTTCTACTTGGGTATTGGATACCAACTTTGGTTATCATAAATATAGATTTATGAAGGGACCAAGCGGTAGTAAAGCTAAACAAATATAAGTAATCCTATGTGCGGAAATGTAACAAAGGTTGCCATATTAGCCATAGAAAACTTATAGTTTACCAATGCCTACGGAAAATCTATTAAGTCTATAAGTTGTTATTGTATTCCAGCTTCTTGTTAAAAATATTATTTCCATTTTATTGTTGAACAATGAAATCTTTGGTATTATAATTAAGAACAATTGTTGTTCTATTTATAATAATAATGTTTTGTATAGAATCGAATATTACTTAATAAATTTTGTATACTTGACTTACATGAAAATAATTTTGCATATTGAACAAATTAGTATAAGAAAAGGAGATGATCATTCAAAGAGTTGAATGTGTGTATTTGCTAAAATACAAGTGTGAATTATTCAAAGGTTCAAAGAATTGAAGTAAAACAAATTGGCAATGTATTAAGATTCTTTGATTAGATCAAGGAATAAATACTTGTCAGCAATAAGTTTCTAGATCATCTCAAATGGTTTTCTCTATATGGACACATCCCGATACGCAATAATTGATTGATGTATCTGAATGAAAAATCGTACCTTGTTGGATATGGTACGGTCCATAATGATTTTACCGACATTCCAAAGATCCTTCTGGGTCATGTCCTAGAAATGGTCAGCATATCTCACGAAATGGTAACCTCAAAATTCATTTGAGACTCCATAAAAGTTATGGACGGGAGGATTCCTAATCTTAAGTATGTTAAGATAAGGGGTTGTCCAACTTATGTGAAAATTGGTTTCAAAGGATAAGCTTGGGACAAGATTTGACAAGTACAATTTGTGGGACATCCTAAAGTAAGTTTAGGTATATGTTCTATAATCCTACTTAGCAAAAGGTGTTTGTTACGAAACACGCTTCCTTATAAGATAAAGGTGTTTATCATTAAAAGGGGCTAGTGGGAGGATAATAGATCTTGAAAAGTTCAAGAACCACAAAACACTATAAGTCAAATAAGAGTAACTCAGATGAACCTATTGTACCACAAATCCGAATCGTAAATCTGAATAGTACCAAAGATACCTAGGAGGTATGGATTCATCATGAATGATGATGATGAGGTACACATCATGAAGATGATGATCCAAAGTTACATTCGATGAGGTAAGACTTAATAATGTGTACAAAAGGGTCGATGGGAGCGTCGTGGAATTTCTAGTATTATATGTTGATATACTATGGATGAGGAATTACATACCAATGCTACAATCAAGAAAGATAAAGTTGTCTAAAAATTCCTCCACGAATGATTTGGGAAGAGTATCTTAATTGGGGATATAAATCTATATAGATAGATTTTAGAGGATGCTCGACTTAACCCAAGGAACGATATTCATTTGATGCTAAAGTCGTTTAGCATGGCAAACTCAAGAGATGTCTCATGTTGATGAGCCATGGAGTGTATCTCTCTTAATAGTCCCCACAAACTCCACGAAAAGAGAGGTCGCATGAGTGACTATCATGTATGCAATGAAATATACGAGACCCGATGTTGATCACCATATTCGGAGAAGTTCACTATGAGTCAATGAAAACATCTTAAAGTACTTTCTTTGGTACTAAGGATGTGATCATATTTATGGTGGGTCCGAATTAAAACTAGAGGGCTTAATGACTCAAGTTTTTTTTGCATGCACTAAGATGATGTAAAAATCCACTTTAAGGTAAAGCGTTATCTTGAAACAAAGGGTGCGAATTGAATTGGAAAGGTTCCAAAACAAAGAAATAGTTCTTTGGTTTAGTGATAAAGACAAAGTATATAGCTATAAATGAAGCCGCAAGTTGATTGTTTGGATTAAAGTTCATAATGAACTAGAATAGTTCCTAAGTCTCATCTTGGATCTAAACATGTGTTGTGGCACTTTCATTTGATTATTAGAATCATTGAAAGTTGGGAAATCACTATAGAGATAGTGGACTCTTATAAACAACATTACATATTCATTAACTAAAGCTTATCCAACAGCAGGATAATCGTCACTTAGAGAAGAAGAGTATGAGATACCATGACGATTGGCTTTAGTGCAAGTGGGAGATTGAAAGTAGTATGCATACAAGCCAATCATGTTTGATGATAAAGCATATACTTTGTAACAATCTTATTCATTTATTAATAAAAAGTATTAATTTATTAAAGGCTTTTAATTATCTACATGATGTTGTTTTATAATATGTGATAAACCCATAGTTTTAAGCAATGCTTTTAGAATAATGATGATGATCATTCTAATGAGATCTAAATTCTTAGAAAGCTTAAAACTAAAATAGTTCCCAATCATTGGATTACTAAATTGGGGATTAGTAAATCCGGGATAGATTGGTACATACGTTAACTTGCTCATTGGATGAGGATGATTGATCTCATGATCATTTGTGTGGAGACACTAAAGCAAGTATGTAGGTGCTTATTAGAGAATAAGTTCACTGAACGTGGCTCGCTAAGGAATACCTAATGGAGTTATATTTGCCTGTCAATAGGAATTCTTGTAGTGATAGTAGTACAAGTAATCCTTGGACTTGAGATCATCATAGTATCTTGTGTATAATGAGTTATACTTTGACTTATTCCTTAAGACCCTTAGGGTATATCAAAGGGTATGCTTGGGTATAATAAGTTGTACATGGAGATAATGTATGATCAATAAAGAATCTACCACTTCTAATAAAAGAAGAGAAATGTCCTATGTGATTCGATAAATGACAACCCAGTAGTCCTTGGCCAAGGCAGAATGAAATTAGAAAGGAGTTTCTAATTTGCATTATTTGGAGTTGTGCATTTAAGAGTCGAAATACATATAATTAAATAAAATAAGACTTGACAAGAATTCCATGTCTTATATTTAATTGGGACATTGTATGGTGGAAGGATTGAATTGTGATTAACTATTTACTCAAAGGTTCTATTATGATTAATGTTGAAATCTATATTATCCTAAAAAGTCGTTGATCATTGAGGAGGCTTATCCTTATTGTAGAATAAATATTATTTAAATAAATTAATTGTTTAATTTATTTATTTAAATAAGATTAGAATTGTTCTAATTGATTTATTCACAACCTGGTTTAATATGGAGAACCTAAAGGGTCACACCATAAAAGGAAGAATAATTATTTAAGAAGTTAATGGCATAATCGTAATAATATATTTATGTATATTTAATTTAATCTATGGTGATAGAATAAATTAAATAGCTTAATATTTATTATTTAATATTTTAGAAATATTAAATATAAATTAATAAGAGGAGTCTTATTAATATTATTACAATTATTATTATTTTAATTTCTAAAAGAGTTTAGGAATTAATTTAATATAAGTACTCTCATTTATTCCTAATTGGATTAGGAAGAAAAATTAGTTGAAGGAGTTTAATTAATTATCCCTAATAAGATTAGGGAGCTTAATTAATTAAAAGAATTTAATTAATTAAATAAAACCCAATTCCTTAATTGTTAAGATGGGTTTTCTACATCATAAATAAGAGGAGTCTTATTATGGGTGGTGGGGTTGTTGACTTTTCAACATACTGACATAATTCTAATTTGTTGAGAGTGCGCCTTTTTTCTATAGAGATAGAAAAACTAGGGTTTGAGCCAATACCCCTTCTTCTTGAATTTTCTTCTTCCTTGGTGGATCACCTCTAGAGGCCAAACACATGGGTGGCTAACGTTGATCAAAGGAAGGAACCAAACCCGGTGGATTCAAGTTGAACGCGAAAAGGATTGGAGGTGAACTTGTACCTGAGGAAGCTCGATCTTCAAGGGTATGATTTATTCTTTATCTTTTCGTTTAATTAATAATTATGCATAAAGGGTGATCCGGGTATATGGTTTGTAAATTTTTAAACTCTGATTTTTACACGCTTCCGCACTTTTTATGCAATTTGATTGCGTTCATAAATATTACAAACCTAACACCCCTTTCAATTATTTTAATAATTTTTTATCATATGGTATATTTGTCACACTTAAATTTAATTAAACTTATTTTTATTAATAAATCTAATTAAATCTTACTAACAAAATTATAATCTCTAATTAGACAATTATAATTTTAATTAATAAATCATTAATTTTCTAATTTAATTATTTTATTAAATTAGAATATTATCATTATCCCCACGTTATAAAATACGCACAAATTCTTAAATTATTTAATTTAATCAATAGTATCACACTTACATAAATTATCCCATAATAATTTCCATCAAATATTCATTTTAAATTTCATAAAAATTCTAACTAAAATATTTATTTTATTCGATAAATATTTTAACTATTTACAAGATCAAAATCAGATTACATTAATATATTACACTCATATGTAATATATCACTTCCTCGTTTATTAAAACAAATATGCTTACACTAATTCACTATTTTAATTAAATGATTTACTCACATTATTTATAAAATTTAATTCATAACAATTTCATCGCCATAAAGCATAATAATCGAATTATGTTATTTCATAATATAATTTTCAACTTAATTAAATTAACTAATATTATTTAGTTAATTTTTTTTTTCCTATAATAATCTCATTTTTCTTCTTCAATAGTTAAATTAACTAATAAACCTCATTTTCCCAACATATACATCTCTTTTATATTCACACTTAATCTCTTCACATCAATCACATATTTTAAGATAAATTGCAAATATATATACTTACCCACACTCAAAACACATAATTCAAAATATATACATTTCATAATAGTCTTAATCTGTGCTGACAATGCAGAAAGTGTCGCGAGTCCATCAATCTCTGCTTCCCTTGGCTTAGTCATTCTCGTATACGGCCATTGATAATTAAATTTTGCCATGGTACCTGAAATGAAAGAAAAAAATTGAAAGAGAATTAAAGAAAATAATAAAAAAAACGTTTAAATTAAAACTAATTTGATAAAAATTAATATTGGCAAAATTATTAAACTAATTCCTCGGCAACGGCGCCAAAAACTTGTTAGTTGATTTCACAATCAAAACATACGTGCAAGTATACACGGTCAACAAGTAATAAAATGATAAGAAAAGTATCGTTCCTACGAGGAATTATTTAATAAGAATCACCAACTATTAGTTCTTAACCAAACTAATTTTATTTAAACAATCAATTTAGAGTTTTGAATTAAATTATTTAATTAAACTAATTCTAATTACCATAGTTAAAAATCAGATTATGGAGATTTAAGATCACAACTTCACTTATTGCTTCACTTATATTAAAACACTTCTTATTAATTACGCTCACTATTCTTGATTCTTAATCAGGAACTTATTAATATTTATAACCACCTTCCGATATATCACAAACACATTAATCCAAATCCACAGTTGATAGAATTGAATCAAACACCCTAATTAACTAATTCACTATATTTCTATGTGAATTATAATTAAAAAGGATTTAAAGTACATGTTCCTATCGATTACACGGTGTAAAGGCATATCCCTATCCTAAACACAAATAATGAATTCCAACACCATGTAGAAAACACAATCACATACTATTATGATCGATCTAAATCTATATTTTATCTCCCAATTCATATAAATTATTCATGATAATTGTTAGCTAGACAATTAAACAATTAAACGCAATCATAATAGATAATCCATATAATAGATCACAGTAATTAACAGAGAAGCATACTAAAATAAGCTATGCAATAAGATCCGTAGCAACCTTAAACAAGAAATTTAGTTCATTTTAATAGAATTAAAATCAAGAATCCACAATTGAATACACATTAAAAGATAAAAGTAAGATAAAAGAAGAGAATACAATCTATTGTCAGCAGTCATGAGATTCCTCTTCCGCTCCTTCTTTGAATCTTCAGTGTTCTTCAAGTTGCTTCAATCTCTAATAGCTAATTAAGAACTAGGGTTTATGTTCTAATCTAATGGAGTGTTCTTTCTAAGCTAATCTATCTAATCTCCTCTTATTCTATGCTTCCCCATCATGTATTTATAGGTTACAAGTCAAATTTTTAGCTTAAGAGGAAATCCAATCCAATTTGGAGTAAAAAAAGTGTTAAAATTACCTTTAAAACTCGTCCCAAGCTTGATCAAGCCTCACATCAATACCAAAGACCGATCACAAATACTGAATACTACCCCCAAAGGTTCCTAAGACCGAAATAAAGGCTAGAATGGGCGCCTACGCCGCCTCTTTCCAAAATTTTTTTACTCTGGCGTCTTTTGGGAAAATGACCATAACTTTATTGTCCAAACTCCAATTTTGATGATTCAAGATGTTCCGAAAAGAGGAGACGTAGATCTACAACTTTTATTCTTTAAGTTTTTCGAAATAAGGTCCGGAGAAATATTAAAATTGGCTTTGAAGCGGCTGCAGTGTAAATGGCAAGCCGAAAATGCGAATCTAGCAATCCCAAACGTCGATCCAAGTAACTTGTGTCCTAATTCCTACAAAACAACGTAAAACATGCATGAATAGACACAAACTCTTAAAAACATTCAAAAGATTAAGCTCAAACGCACTCAATTCATGGGTATAAAACTCACTCATCACATAATAAGAATTTTAATTATTAAATTCTTATTTTAATAACTTATAAAAATTCAGCATGTTTTCCTAACTTGCCAAGACTTAGAGAAATAGTCAAAAAAGAGACTAAATGTCACCTCTCATTCGTCAAAAGCGACACCTAAAAACACATATTGCACCGCATAGGTATTAGGCACACATTATAATTTACTTAAACTCGATTCGATATACGAGGTATGAAGTTATCGACTTTATTTGCTTAACTTGCAAAACTTAGACAAATAGTCAAAAAATACCAAAACCGCCTCGATCGTCGAAACGACACACAAACATATACATAGCACAACATAGGTATTAAGCACGCGTTACAACTTATGGGACTCGATTCCGATATACGGAGGCCGAGTTATCAGCTCGTTTGCCTAACTTACCAAAACTTAGAAAAATAATCGAAAAAGAGACCAAAACCCGCCTAAGTCATCGAAACGACACGCAAACACATACATAACACTATATATGTATTAGGCATGTATTACAACTTACGGGACTTGATTCCGATATACGGAGACCGAGTTATCAGCTCGTTTGCCTAACTTACCAAAACTTAGAGAAATAGACAAAAAAGAGATCAAAACCCGTCTCGGTCGTCGAAACAACACACAAACACATATATAGCACGGCATAGGTATTAGGCACGCATTATAACTTACGAGACTCGATTCCAATATACGGAGGTCGAGTTATCAGCCTGTTTGCCTAACCTTCCAAAACTTGAAGAACACAAACTAAAATATTTTAAATATGCTCTCTTTTCAACTTCGTTATTAATATTTTAATTTTGTAGGTCTTGTTGATGAGACTTGTGGGGGGTGGAGGCTGCGGCACATGCGAGACCATGGAGGAGATGGTGATGATCGCCGAGCTGATGTTGATGAGGCTATAGAGGGTGGGACCGACAGATCGCCCAACCCCGATCGCCCTAGAAGAATTGTAATTTAAAAACACAAAAATATTTAGGCAATTGGCAATTATAATGGGCACACGACATTTCTTAATTGATAATTGATCCGTTAGTAATGTTGTCAATTTAAGATTACTTTAGAACATCATAATTGTTTATCCGTAGATCGAACGGTTAATAAAACTTCAGTTCACAGTTTAATTTTTAATATTTTGCAGTTTAATATTATGAACATGACATATGTCAAAAATACACTATTCCTTGTAAAGTCTCTCATCTCGCAATATTAAATCATAGACGTTAGGTATGACCAACTAAAAAACGACGTAGTTTTTATGTAAGTTCATTCATAGTATTAAATTGCGGATGCCAAATTTAATTATTTTTTAATTTTCTAGGCTCCGCAATATTAAATTACGGATATCAAATAGTAGAAATGAATTTTTAATCGAACAATTCCTTCTTTATTTACTTATACGAATGTAAATAATTTGATCATGGTAATTTCTACAATTAAAAGTAAAATATTACCAATGTTCTAAAATGTAAATTATTATTGATACTTGAAAGCTAACTTAATATATTTTAAAATTTAAAATTAATATAAATTATTTTTATTTAGTCAATATAATGATAAATGTAATAAATTATTTAAAAATATTACTAGTTATAAAATGATAATGACGATATTATAATTTGAAAAACTGGGAGCATTTTGTAAAATGTTAATTAAGATTATATTGCTTAAAGAATGGCTATGAAATGTAGACGTCAACGCGTCTCGGACTCGAGTGTGTTGTGGACATGTACGAGACTCGATTCCAATATATGGAGGTCGAGTTATCAGCCTGTTTGCCTAACCTTCCAAAACTTGAAGAACACAAACTAAAATATTTTAAATATGCTCTCTTTTCAGCTTCGTTATTAATATTTTAATTTTGGAGGGTCTTGTTGATGAGACTTGTGGGGGTGGAGGTCATGCACACATGCGAGACCATGGAGGAGATGGTGATGACCACGAAATGATGTTGATGAGGCTATAGAGGTGGGAATGACAATCGGATCGGAGGTGGGGTCAGCAATGGGACCCCATGATCGTATTTATAGATGGCGGCGATGATGATCTTGATACACTCGATCTTGATCTTAATGTAGTTAGTTTATTTTTATATTTTGACTTTTATGTATGTATTTATACAGCTTTTGAGTTGTACAGACTAGAAATTTGTATCTAGTTAGGTTGATGGTTTATGTATCTAACTATATTGATTATTTATGATTATATTTTGTATCTACATCGTACGACTTTTATCTATATGTCATTATGGTGTCTACATATTTGATGGTTGATAGCAAATGATTTAATTGTTATTGATATGCGTTCGTGAAGAATTATTTGTTTTTCTTTAGTTTATAACATGTACAATTATGTATATGTAAATGAACAGGGGAATTTCGCAATTTTCTAAAAAAAAATAATTAAAGCAAGTCATCATGATGGTTGTCCAGTTGATAATGACCTCTGACAAAGAATTCGTTTATATAATATAAATTAAGGTCATTCTTACGGACAAAAAGTCATTAGCGATGGCGGTTATTGTCGCCAATGACTATATTAATAAATTCTTTTAAATGGCTATTGTTGACGATTCGTCTGTCGTCAGGTGCGATCGACAATGAGTCATTGAGACGGCCAACCATCTAAGTGATGACCCCGTCGTTAATGACCTAATTTTCCGACTACGGCGACGGAGCTAGTGGCGACGACATTGTGGAGACTGACGGGAGTGGCGGCGGTGGTTGCTCGTCGCAATGACCTCTCATTGTTTAAAAGACGGCCTTCATTTAAGAATGACCTTTTTTTGTAGTGATTGATGGGCAATTAAATGCTCACCCTTGATTAGAATTAAATATTTTCAGCGAAACATGATTGTATAGAAGTTTCTGACAAGGACAAAGGAAATGGGAAGTTGAATGAGTAGTTTAAGTATGATGTATGTAATAGTTAGATGTTTTGTAATAATATATATCTTATTATCATGTAAGGTCTGAGAACCTGTGATTGACAAGTTAGACATTTTGTAATAGTCAGTAATTACTTTTATGTCAATATTAATTTGTTGAATGAATAGTATTGTGTATCACCGAATACGGGTTTGAAAGTACTCGATTGAAAGTACTCGAATTTGAGGCGCCACAAATATCCTAGCTAATCGTGATCCACAAAAACATGAAGATGTTGTTACTTGAATATAAGTGATATCTAATAAGTAATTTTTTACACACTCAAATACTAAAACCCTCCCTCGCTTATTACTAAATTCTTTGTCGAGGCGAAATACGATGTATCTCCAATGCTTATTCGTTGTTTTCATATACTTTTTCTATTTCAAATTATAAAATCAATAGTAGCTTTTGATAAGTTAATTTCAAACATTTTAAAACTATATATTGAGATGAATTTATTTTGTTTATGTCAATACAATTATGAATATCATAAACTATAGAAAAAATACTACTAGTTATAATATTTATTGTTTTGAAACTTTAATAAATCATGTCAATTTAAACTTTGAAAATATTTTAAATTAATTTTTAGAACGGTTGCAGACAGACAATATATATCAACATCATCAATAGCAATGCTAAAATCATGAAATTTGTTTTTGGGAATTGGATTAACAGAGATATCTAGGAAAATACTACATCCGTTCCTAAAAGATTGTCGTTTAAACTTTTTGCACATGGATTAAGAAAGTATCATTTACCAAGTAAAATTTGTTTGAAATTCCATCAGTACTACCCTTTTTGAAAAGTTGAAAACTATTAATACAAATGAGATAATTTCTTGAGACAATGAGAGAAGGTAGGGGTAATATAGGAAAATAAATAATTTATTCTCCTCGAAAGTTGTAAACGACAAATATTTTGGAACAAATTTTTTCTTCTAAAACGACAATCTTTTAGGAACGGAGGGAGTATATAGAAAGAGAATGGAAAATAATTTTTTTAAAAAAGTACCTTTATGAATTTCTTTTATCACAGCTTCTAGATTTTGACAATCGTCGAATTGAATTATGGGGATGTTAGAGATTTTGTGCCAATCCTCAGCGTGTATTAGTTGACATCTTTTAATCGGTTAAGACAAAACCATATTCGAGTTCTTTGAGTGTAGAAGGAAGAGAATATTTAAACACCATGTTTGGACACTCATAAATCTCTAAACGTTGGAGAGATGTCGATAGTTTACAAGCCACCGTGGTAAATACCTCAACTTCTAGTCCTTCAATGGCTAAAATTGAAGCCTTGAGAGACTACCATGTCTTGTCTTAGTAGTCTTCAAATCCAACTTTTGGACGATCGGAAAGTACGAGATTCTCTAGCTCGGATAGGTACCTCAAATTGTCCTGCAAGGACAACAAACTTTCACAATGCTTAATTTGCAACGTTACGAGGTGACCATTCTTCTTTAAGTTCTTGCAAAAATTTGATTCCAAGCATCCTTCAATCTCCAAGTATCTAAGGAATTCAAACTTTCATCATTTTCATTTAGATATGATAATTTGCATTTCTCCCGTGGTTAAGTACAAGTACACGAGACTTCTTAGTTCCCTAAAATCTTTGGGCAACTTCAGAGTGCATTACAACCCTTAAGACATAAGGTTCAGAGGCTCACCAATTAACAGAGCGAATCTGGAAGAGTTTTTATGCACGTATTTTTAGCCAAGCACGAGGTATCTTAGACTCTTCAAATCACCAATGGAATTTGGTAAGTTAAAGCATGCTTCCTTAAAATACAACACTCTCAAGTACTTGAATTTTGAAATGCGTATGTCCGAACGAAGGATATCTTTAAGCAGGCCCCACATCGTTATGCTGCTATGATGGTTCTCGAGACCTCCAAGTTCAAGAACGTAACTCGGAAATTCTTCCCCACTCACCAATTCTTTACTATGAAAACCTACATGCCGAACCTTTTTATCAGAAGCGGTTCACCTCTTGGAGTATCATCACTTAAACTTGCGGACTCACCCTCTGTAACTAATAATGCAAGGGTCGTGCATTAGGCCATGGACTTTGAATGTGCAAGAAAAACCAAAAGTCCTCGACACCTTGAAAAATGATTTCGAATGTAACTTTCGTGAAAATTTCTTGCCCGATATCTTCGCCTCCGAAAGTGGTTTCCATCACGGCTACCGATTCAAGGAACCCTAATGCCATCCAAATATATATCATCTCTATTGATCTTAATGTTGTACCCTTTTCAAACATTGAGCAAATAGAAAAACATTGTTTCAAAGTTGGAACGTAAATGATTGTAACTTCAATTCCGGGACGGTAAAATATCACTTTGTGGACGCCCCCAAAATTAGGTATACATCACCCATCTTGGGTCGCCACTTACGTAGTACAAATTTAAATATAACTTATTAATATAACTGTAGTATACAATCGACATAAATCGTGAGTTTAAATACAAATATCGCTCTACTAGATATTATACAAACTCAAACAAAAGTCCTCATTACGATTATTACCACACTATTTTTTTGACGAATAGTGAGGACTACTAATCTATCTTCGGGACCATCACTGCTTTCCCGAGAGCTATCCAAATATATTCTCATTTCACAAGAGAATAGTGAAAGAAATGGTGAGCTCAACTAGCCCAAGAAGAAATATTATGACTAAGATAATGCGAATAAATTATCAATAGTCTTGAACAATGTTAAACCGATAAAATACAATAATACAACCAGGTTTAATCTGCAATGAATATCTGATCCATTAAAAGAGTCAAGTAGAAAATAAAGTCTACTATCTTTTAGGTTTTAAAAGTTTTTCATCCTTTATTATAGTTGAGACTCACTTTAATAAATATTCCACATCATCGAATCACCCCCACTACGGCCAAGGATATTCTTTAGTATCATCAATACCACAATTATTCATGCACTACGGGCCAGAATATTTGTGTATTCATTAATGGTCATGATCATGCCAACAATCGTCCATCAATACTTACTACTGACCACTTTGAGGATTTTTACCACATCATTTGTAACATTACGGTCATGATTACACCGAATAGTCTCTCAGTCATAATCATACCAAGTCCATCTACATGCACTACAAATACCGGATGACTTTCAACATAATATAAACATGAGGATGATGACAATGATATAAGAATTCAATAAAACAAGTTCAAAATTATTTTATCCGGGGAATTATTAACGTCCAAATTAGTAAAATTCAAGAATGATCGAGAAGAATATTTCCATGAAAAGATCTTTGGATGAAACGCAAATATCAAGGATATTCTACTAATTTCATGGAGTATAAAGTCAAAGTTTTAACTAACCGGTATAATAAAGAATGGAATAACAAAAGAAATCACCACGCATGCGGTTGCTTGATGTATGACGAGTTATTCCAATGTAATAATAAATAACGGAACCAGTCGGTGAAATTCACAAGCGATGGATGTTCCAACAGAATAATAAAGATGGAACCCGATCCGTGTAAAACACACGATAGGATATTCAATGAATGATAAAGATTAAACCAGTCCGTGAAAAACACACGACATGGATGTTCCAACATAATAATAAAGAGCGGAACCAGTCCAGTGTAAAACACGCGCATGTGGATGTTCCAACGAGAATAATAAAGATTTTACCAGTGTCCTGTAAAACACACGAGCATGTGATGTTCCAAAGAATAATAGAAAGAATGTCACCAAGTATAGGGTAAATCATGTATACGAGTTATTCCAATGTAATAATAAATAATGGAATAACAATGCTTCTCTTCATGAATAAGAAAGAATAACACCCCTTACATTTGGTAGGAGATTGAATCTTTGCGGTGGTAGTAACAAAATACTCTTCTTTTTCTCTCTTATTCTCTATACTTTCTCTCTCTATATAGCTTGAATGAATTAAGTGAAAAATAATGAAGCCCTGAGCCTCTATTTATAGAAGATTTCTAGCTTAGCAGACTCGCCGCAAATGTGAAAAGGCAAGTGGCAGCGACTAATGATGTGAAAAAAAAGTGGTTTGACGCTGTAAATGTGAAACGACAAGTGGTTCGGCGCTTTGTAATGTGAAATGACAAGTGGTTCGACGTCTGGTAAAGGCGATTACTATTAACGAAGGTAAATACTATTGACGAAGGTAAATACTATTCACAAGGGTAATTACTATCGACGAAGGTAATTACTATATCGACGAAGGTAAATACTATTCACAAGGGTAATTACTATTGACGAAGGTAATTACTATCGATGAAAGTAAATACTATCGACGAAAGAGACTTTTAGATGATGACATATAGCCCCCATAAAATAATCAAACTTACCACAAATCATTTTTTTTCATCAACACATATTTAATCTTTCAACAATTATTAATCATTTATAACTTATCGTCTCAATTATTGATTTAATACTATAATATATTATACGATGATCTTTGTGACAATAATTGAATCAATAATATAAGAGATATGATGCGTGAATTCTTCGTAGCAATAATTGAGCATAGTGAGTGACTTCTCACGTAAGCATCAATAATCAATCTGCAGTGTCTACTTATGCAACCACGCCAGACATCGTACTTTTTACCACCGGGTAGTTCAACAGTTTTAACAAAGAACACCTCCGTAGTTATTTTTATAAAATATTTTTGTCGTTTTCTCAATCCGATAATAATTACATTATGGGGGTCCACCAATGATTGAGTAGTTATGCGAATATTCCCTAAAAAGAATATTCCCACCAAAACGAATATTTTATAACAACTTGCATACTTTGCAAAATTTATAAATATTACCCACAACTATAACATTATATCAAATTTATTCAATAATATTCAAAATAATATTTATAGAAAATTCATCTTTATTTATAAAAGTCAGGGTCTTACAACCTCCCATTCTTATGAAATTTCGCCCTCTCGAAATTAGGGTGCGATACACTGTATGTCAAGAGGTAAGGATACCTTGATTTCATTTGATTCTAACTCCCAAGTCATTTCCTCAACATCGTGGTTCCTCCACAAAACTTTGACTTAAGGTATAACCTTGAGGCGTAGAATATGTTCCTTCTAATCCAAAATTTGAACAGAACCTCTTCATACGTCAAATCTTTCGCTATTTCGTCCCTGGTTTAACTCAATAATATGGTTGGTCTTTCACATATTTACGTAACATGGATATGTGAAAAATGTTATGAACACGAGACATATTTGGCGGTAGAGCGAGTCTATAGGCCACAGTTCCTACTCGATCGAGGATTAAAAATGGACCGATGAATCGAGGATTAAGTTTTCCTCTTTTTCCAAATCTTGTAACTCCTTTCCATGGAGCAACTCTTAACAACACATGATCTCCTATACCGAATTCCACGTCCTTTCGATGAAGATCAGCATAACTCTTTTGTCGATTTTGTGAGGTTTTTATACGTTGTCGGATCGTTTGAATCTTTTCCGTAGTCATACGTACCAACTCCGGTCCCAACAACGTTGCTTCACCCACCTCATCCTAGCATACTGGAGAACGACACTTTCTTCCATACAACGCTTCGAATGGAGCCATGCCAATACTTGCTTGATAACTGTTGTTGTAGGAAAACTCCACCATGGTAAGAACTTGTCCCAACTTCCTTGAAATCAAGGACACGAGTCTTAATAGATCTTGAGAGTTTGAATAGTCCTCTCTCGATTGTCCGTCCAAATCTAAGGATGATATCTTAGAGCTAAATCGTAAGTCTGTGCCCATAGCTTTTTGCAAACTAACCCAAAATCGTGAAGTGAATCTTGGGTCTCGATCGAAACTATGGATACTGCAGCATACCATGTAGTCTTACAATCTCGTTTATGTACATCTGAAGCAAGACGTTCAAGTGTATAAGTTTCTCGTGATCGGTAAGAAATGAGCGGACTTGGTCAATCTATCAACAATGACCCAAATCGCATCAATGCCTTGAGAAACCTTAGGAAGGCCGTGAACGAAATCCATGGTAATGTGCTTCCACTTCCATTCTGGAATTTCAAGTGGTTGCAATGGACCTTTTGGTAATTGATGCTCGCTTTAACTCGTTGACAAGTTAGACACCTTGAGATAAACAAATCTATATCTCTCTTCGTATTGCTCCACCAAAATGTATGGCGAATATCATGATACATTTGGTACTCCCGAGATGGATTGCAAATGGTGTGTTGTGCGCCTCCATCATGATATTATACTTTAAATCGTGGTCGTTAGGAACACAAAGAGTGGAGTTGACTCAAGTATTCCTTCTTCATCGATTCTTGCTTCCCAAGATAGCACCTTCTTGCACTTTCTTCCTCATACGCATCGACTCCGTGTGTGTCAGCTTGAGCGACTTTAACTTTATCGATTAAAGTCGGTTCTACTCAGTATATTCGCTATCATCACACGCGTCCCTGAGTCTTTAACTCTATCTCCATCCTTTGCAAGTCACACAAAATGGGCTCATACGACAATATCGCACTCGTGCTTGCATATGATTTTCTACTCAATCGTCACCTACCACGTTCGCTTTTCGGGATGGTATTGGATGGTATGATCATAATCTTTCAACAGTTCAAGCCAACGTCTTTTGTCGCGTGTTGAGTTCCTTTTGAGTGAAGAAATATTTGAGGCTTTTATGATCCGTAAAGATCTCCACTTTCTCCCATACAAGTAATGCCTCCAAATTTTAAGTGCAAAGATAACAACCGCTAACTCTAGATCATGAGTAGGATAATTCCTCTCATATTCTTTGAGTTGTCATGAGGCATAAACTATAACTTTTCCATGTTGCATAAGAACACATCCCACCCTTTTGCCCGAAGCATCATTGTAGATGACAAATCCCTCCGAGCCGGATGGTATTGTCGAACAGTCTTTGAAATAAGTCTCCTCTTGAGTTCTTGAAAACTCTTCTCACATTCTTCGCTCCAACCGAACTTTGTATCTTTCGAGTCAATTTGAGTCGATGGAGTAGCGATTCGAGAAAATCCTTCCACGAATCTTCGATAATAACCAAATTAAACCGAGAAAGCTACGTGCTTGGTCCATTGATTTAGGTTGTTCCCACTTTGAATAGCTTCAATCTTTGCTAGGTCAACGGATATTCCATGACTTGATACCACGTGCCCAAGGAATGCTACTTCTTGACGCCGAACTCACATTTCTTCAACTCGCATAAAGCTTATATTCACGAAGCTTTTGGAGTGTCGACCTCAAGTGTTGCTCATGATCTTCACGGCTTTTGGAATAAATAAGGATGTCATCAATAAAGACGACCACAAAGTGATCTAAATATTCCTTGAATACTTTCGGTTCATCATATCCACGAAGGCGGCGGGAGCATTAGTCAATCCAAAGGACATGACTAGGAATTCATAATGCCCGTCTGGGAGTTCGAAGCGTCTTTGGAATGTCGGTGATTCTAATCTTCAATTGGTGATATCCTAACGAAGATCAATCTTTGAAAAGAATTTGGCTCCTTGCAATTGGTCAAACAGTCATCAATACGTGGCAATGGATACCTATTTTGATGGTGACATGATTGACTCCCGATAATCAATACAAAGTCGCATACTCCCATCTTTCTTCTTCACGAATAGAGCAGAGCACCCCAGGAGAAGTACTAGAGGCCGAATAAAGCCCGATGTCTAACAATTCCTGCATTGGGTTTTAACTCACGAAGTTCAATAGAGCCATTCGATATGGGGATTTGGAAATAAGTTTTGTCTGGGTTCAAGGTCGATACAAAATTCAATTTCACGCCTCGGGGGGTAGGCGAGTTCTTTCTTGAGAATACGTCAGAAATTTATTAACAATAGAAATATCGTTCAAAACCGGCGTTTTTTTGTTTAAATCATGACATGAGCTAAGAAAGCTTGACATCCGTTTTTCAATAAACGAATAGCTTTATGGCTTGAGATGACCGTGATTGATTTTAATGGTTTAGTCATTTGAATTAGCATAATAGGTTGATTAGGAATATGAAAGCTAACAACCTTACGAAAACAATCAATTTTGCATGATAAGTAGTTAACCAATCAATCCACAGAATCACGTCCAAATGCAAGTATTTTTAATGAAATAAGATCGACGGGTAATGTGAGGGTGCCGATTTGAACCAAACAAGACTTATAAACGATTGGATGTAATGAAGGTTTCTCCCAACGGAGTTTCCACAGATAAGTCAAAGTCTAATTTCTCCGAGTCAAATTTAATCGATGGCGCAGTAGTAGGAGAAATAAAGAATGGGTAGAACCAGGTATCAAATAAAGTATAGACTTCATTAGAGTTTATGATAAGCTTACGTGCGACCTCCTCATTCGGGTTCCTTGCTCTCTGGGAGGTCACAACAAACGCCTCCTCCCAGACTACTGGGTTTTGAATTTTCTCGGGACGGCCTTTGGTGCCTCCATCCTAGTCCGAATTTGTCTTGATGAAACGACAAAATCGAGCTAAGTGACCTTCTCTTCCACAATTATAACATGCTTTGACTGCATGTACGCAGTTGATCGATGATGTGTCCCTCTCCTCCGCATTTGAAGCATATGATAGGTGGTCTTTCTCCTTCCTTAACAATGGGTGTCTTTGGTCTTGACGTCTTTCCATCATTGTTGAATCTCCTTTTCTTGAAATGTCCATTCTTATTGTTTTGGCCTCGATTACCACCTAAGTGGTTACCATATCCGGCCTGTTGATTCCTCCACGCTTGTTGTCACCGCTTGATGACTATTCTCGCCGGTATTATAATTTTGCTTATTTTCTCTCTTTTTAGTTCGTTGACTCATTATCGCGTTCCACTAATCGAGCCTTATTTACAACATCTGAATACAAACACAGTTTATGAAAAATAAGATGTTGACGTATCTCCGACTTCAAACCTCTTAAAAACATTCGCGCCATTCTTTCTTCATTATCCACCAAGTGGGATGCAAATCGTGATAACTCATCAAAATTTTGCCTCGTATTGCGATCTGGTCATATTGTTTTGTTCTAACTTGATAAACTTCACCTCCTTCATGTGGGCGAATACTTTCGGAAAGTATTTGTCGTTGAATGACTCCTGGAACTTCTCCCAAGATATCTTGATCAAGACAACAGTTTGAGTACGTTTTCTGGATTCCCACCATGAATCCGCTCTCCATGAAATAAAAGCGTGAAAGGAACCTTTTGCTCCTCGGAGCATCCCAAGACATCAAATATCTTGGTAATCTGCTTTATCCATGCGCTTCGCCAGAAGTGGTTTTGGCTCTCCCTTAAACTCCGGTGGTCCCAACTCCTTGAATTGTTTAGCGGTGACCACTTGAGTTTTTCGTGTTTCCACCTACGTTTTGGACAGAGTCGTTCTACTTTCTTTGTTGCATAAATTGCATAAAGCCTCACGAACATTTGATCATTCATCATTTGGTCGGTGTTGTTGTTTACATGAGGATTGTCGCCTTCCGATGCACATTATCCTGATTATTGATATGTGGTGAATCAACGATCGCTGCAAGGCCCATTCTTATTCTCAACATTCTCGGATGTCATTTTCGACATCGCCACAAAACAAAAGGTTAATTGACATGTAACAAATTATCCCTATCTTCCGACCAACCAATAAAATAAAGACATAAACTTAGGTAGGTCATACTAATAAGGTATTCCCGTCTCTCCCTCCTAAGTACTATTCTCACATCTTAGCCGGGGATCATATCCTAAGCTCGATACCAATCGTGACGCCCCAAAATTAGGTATACATCACCCATCTTGGGTCGCCACTTACGTGGTGTAAATTTAAATACAACTTATTAACATAAGCGTAGTAATAATACGACGTAAACCGTGAGTTTAAATACAAATATAAATTCTATATATATTATACAAACTCAAACAAAAAGTCCTCATTATGATTATTACCACACTATTTTACTGAATATAGTGAGGACTACTAATGCTATCTTGAGGACCATCACTCGTTTCCCACTCGTCGTCCAAATATATTCTCATTTCTGAAGAGAACGATGAAAAGAAAGGGTGAGCTCAACTAGCCCAAGAAGAAATATTATGACTAAGATAATGCGAAATAAATTATCAATAGTCTTGACAATGTTAAACCGATAAAATACAATAGACAACCGGGTTTAATCTGCAATGAATATCTGATCCATTAAAAGAGTCGAGTAGAAAATAAAAGTCTACTATCTTTTAGGTTTTAAAAGGTTTTTCATCATTGTTATAAATTGAGACTCGACTTTTAATAAATATTCCACATCATCGAATCACCCCGCATCTTTATGGCGAGGATATTCTTTAGTATCACGACCACAATTATTCATGCCCAGGCCAAGAATATTTGTGTATTCATTAATAATCATGATCATGCCAACAATCGCCCATCAATGCACTACTGACCATCGAGGATTTTTACCACATCATTTGTAACATTACGGTCGTGATTACACCGAATAGTCTCTCATCATAATCATACCAAGTCCATCTATGCACTACTGAGCCACGGATGACTTTCATCATAATATAAACATGAGGATGATGACAATGATATAAGAATTCAATAAAACAAGTTCAAGAATTATTTTATCCAGGAATTATTAACGTCCAAATTAGTAAAATTCAAGAATGATCGGAAGAATATTTCCATGAAAAGATCTTTGGATGAAATGCAAATATCGAGGATATTCTACTAATTTCATGGAGTATAAAAGTCAAAGTTTTAACCAACCCAGGGTATAATAAAGAATGGAATAACAAAAGAAATCACCACGCATGCGGTACTTGGCATGATAACGAGTTATTCCAATGTAATAATAATAAATAACGGAACGGTCGGTGAAATTCACACCGAAGCGGGATGTTCCAACAGAATAATAAAGATGGAACCGGATCCGGTGTAAAACCACACAGATAGGATATTCCAATGAATGATAAAAGAGCGGAACCAGTCCTGAAAAACACACATGAGGATGTTCCAACGAGAATAATAAAGACGGAACCAGTCCGATGTAAAACACATGCATGTGATGTTCAATGAATAATAATAAAGATTTTACCAGTCCGTGTAAAACACATGAGACATGGATGTTCCAATGAATAATAGAAGAATGTCACCAAGTATAGGAGAAATAACAGCGTATCTGAGTTATTCCAATGAATAATAAGCGATGGAATAACAACAGTTCTCTTCATGAATAAGAAAGAATAACACCCTTACATTTGGTAGGAGATTGAATATGCGCAAAGAACAGTAGTAACAAAATACTCTTCTTCTTTCTCTCTTATTCTCTATACTTTCTCTCTATAAACTGAATGAATTAAGTGAAAATAATGAAGCCCTAGGCCTCTATTTATAGAAGATTTCTAGCTTAAACCGCCGCGTTAGTGTGAAAAGCGAGTGGCTCGACGACTAATGATGATGTGAAAGAAAAGTGGTTTGACGCGCAGTAATGTGAAACGACAAGTGGTTCGATCCTTTTAATGTGAAACGACAAGTGGTTCGACGTCTGGTAAAGGTAATTACTATTAACGAAGGTAAATACTATTGACGAAGGTAAATACTATTCACAAGGGTAACTACTATCGACGAAGGTAATTACTATCGACGAAGGTAAATACTATTCACAAGGGTAATTACTATTGACGAAGGTAATTACTATTGACGAAGGTAAATACTTATTGTGAATAGACTTCTTAGATGATGACATATATAGAGCCCCCATAAAATAATCAAACTTACCACAAATCATTTTTTTTTCATCAACACATATTTAATCTTTCAACAATTATTAATCATTTATAACTTGTCGTCTCAATTATTGATTTAATACTATAACATATTATCTGATGATAATCTTGTGTGAATAATTGAATCAATAATATAAGAGATATAATCGGCCATTATCATAGTAATAATTGAGCATAAATTTGAGTGACTTCTCACGTAAGCATCAATCATCAATACCGTGTGCTACTCTTATGCGACCACGCGTATTCTTCACTTTTTACCACCGGGTAGTTCAACGGTTTTAACGGTAACACCTCCGTAGTTATTTTTATAAAATATTTTTTTTTTGTCGTTTTCTCGATCAAATGATAATTACATTATGGGGTCCACTAATGATTGGTAGTTATGCGAATATTCCTAACAAAAAGAATATTCCCACCAAAAAACGAATATTTTATAACAACTTGCATACTTTGCAAAATTTATAAATATTACCCACAACTATAACATTATATCAAATTTATTCCATAATATTCAAAATAATATTTATAGAAAATTAACTTTATTTATAAAAATTTGAGGACTTACAACTTTCTCCTTGTTTTAAGTTCCAACTTTTATCATCTCTCACAAAGCCCAATCTATTCTTCGGTTTTCAAGTCGTAAGACTTGCCAAAGTCTTTAAAGCTGAAGGTACTTCTAGGCTTTCTTACATATTTTTTACATGTATCCAAGACATATTTTTTACATGTATCCAAGACATATTTTTTACATGTATCCAAATGACATCCAAATCACTTTATTCTGTAAAAATTCTAGTTCAAATAAATTTTATAAATTTTTTGGGAGATATTAAAAAAAAAAAATAACCCGATCGCTACAACTGTCGCCCAACCCCGATCGCCCTAGAAGAATTGTAATTTAAAAACACAAAAATATTTAGGCAATTGGCAATTATAATGGGCACACGACATTTCTTAATTGATAATTGATCCGTTAGTAATGTTGTCAATTTAAGATTACTTTAGAACATCATAATTGTTTATCCGTAGATCGAACGGTTAATAAAACTTCAGTTCACAGTTTAATTTTTAATATTTTGCAGTTTAATATTATGAACATGTCATATGTCAAAAATACACTATTCCTTGTAAAAGTCTCTCATCTGCAATATTAAACTGCAGACGTTAGGTATGACCAACTAAAAAACGACGTAGTTTTTATGTAAGTTCATTCATAGTATTAAATTGCGGATGCCAAATTTAATTATTTTTTAATTTTCTAGGCTCCGCAATATTAAATTACGGATATCAAATAGTAGAAATGAATTTTTTAACTGAACAATTCCTTCTTTATTTACTTATACGAATGTAAATAATTTGATCATGGTATTTTCTACAATTAAAAGTAAAATATTACCAATGTTCTAAAATGTAAATTATTATTGATACTTGAAAGCTAACTTAATATATTTTAAAATTTAAAATTAATATAAATTATTTTTATTTAGTCAATATAATGATAAATGTAATAAATTATTTAAAAAATATTACTAGTTATAAAATGATAATGACGATATTATAATTTGAAAACGGGGGAGCATTTTGTAAAATGTTAATTAAGATTATGTTGCTTAAAGAATGGCTGCAAACAGACGTCAACGCGTCTCTGGACTCTGAGTGTGTTGTGGACATGTACGAGACTCGATTCCAATATACTGGAGGTCGAGTTATCAGCCTGTTTGCCTAACCTTCCAAAACTTGAAGAACACAAACTAAAATATTTTAAATATGCTCTCTTTTCAGCTTCGTTATTAATATTTTAATTTTGGAGGGTCTTGTTGATGAGACTTGTGGGGGTGGAGGCTGCGGCACATGCGAGACCATGGAGGAGATGGTGATGACCGCCGAGCTGATGTTGATGAGGCTATAGAGGGTGGGACCGACAGTCGGATCGGAGGTGGAACTGGCAATGGGACCGGCGATCGTACGATAGATGGCGGCGATGATGATACTGACACTCCTGATCTTGGGCTGTAGTTAGTTTATTTTTATATTTTGACTTTTATGTATGTATTTATACAGCTTTTGAGTTGTACAGACTAGAAATTTGTATCTAGTTAGGTTGATGGTTTATGTATCTAACGATATTGATTATTTATGATTATATTTTGTATCTACATCGTACGACTTTTATCTATATGTCATTATGGTGTCTACATATTTGATGGTTGATAGCAAATGATTTAATTGTTATTGATATCGTTAAGTGAAGAATTATTTGTTTTCTTTAGTTTATAACATGTACAATTATGTATATGTAAATGAATGCAGAATTTCGCAATTTTCTAAAAAAAAAAATTAAAGCAAGTCATTGGCGATGGTTGTCCCGTTGATAATGACCTACAGCAACGGTTCATTATATAATATAAATTAAGGTCATTGCCGACGGGACAAAAGTCATTAGCGATGGCCCGGTCGTCGCCAATGACTATATTAATAAATTCTTTTAAATGGCTATTGTTGACGGTCTGTCCGTCGCTCGTGCATTCGACAATGAGTCATTGGAGACGGCTGGCCATCGGCAATGACCCCGTCGTTAATGACCTAATTTTCGACGGCGGCAGGAGCGAGCGGAGGCTGGCTGGCGACGACACGTGGAGACGACGGAGAGTGGCGGCGGTGGTTCGCCGTCGCCAATGACCTCATTAATAAACAATGAACGCCTCAGCAAGAAATGACCTTTTTTTTGTAGTGATTGATGGGCAATTAAATGCTCACCCTTGATTAGAATTAAATATTTTCAGCGAAACATGATTGTATAGAAGTTTCTGACAAGGACAAAGGAAATGGGAAGTTGAATGAGTAGTTTAAGTATGATGTATGTAATAGTTAGATGTTTTGTAATAATATATATCTTATTATCATGTAAGGTCTGAGAACCTGTGATTGACAAGTTAGACATTTTGTAATAGTCAGTAATTACTTTTATGTCATTATTAATTTGTTGAATGAATAGTATTGTGTATCACTTTGAATACGGGTTTGAAAGTACTTTGGATTTGAAAGTACTTTCGAATTTGAGAGCGCCACAAATATCCTAGCTAATCGTGATCCACAAAAACATGAAGATGTTGTTACTTGAATATAAGTGATATCTAATAAGTAATTTTTTTACACACTCAAATACTAAAACCCTCCCTCAGTTATTACTAAATTCTTTGTCAGAGGCGAATACAGATGTATCTCCAATGCTTATTCGTTGTTTTCATATACTTTTCTATTTCAAATTATAAAATCAATAGTTGCTTTTGATAAGTTAATTTCAAACATTTTAAAACTATATATTGAGATGAATTTATTTTGTTTATGTCAATCTGACAATTATGAATATCATAAACTATAGAAAAAATACTACTAGTTATAATATTTATTGTTTTGAAACTTTAATAAATCATGTCAATTTAAACTTTGAAAATATTTTAAATTAATTTTTAGAACGAGTTCTTGATGCAATAATATATATCAACATCATCAATAGCAATGCTAAAATCATGAAATTTGTTTTTGGGAATTGGATTAACAGAGATATCTAGGAAAATACTACATAAATTCTTAAAAGATTGTCGTTTAAACTTTTTGCATACATGGATTAAGAAAGTATCGTTTACTGAGTAAAATTTGTTTGAAATTCCATCAAGATCTTCTACTTTTTGAAAAGTTGAAAACTATTAATCTGAAATGAGATAATTTCTTGAGAACGATGAGAGAAGGTAGGGGTGATATAGGAAAATAAATAATTTATTCTCCTCGAAAGTTGTAAACGACAAATATTTTGGAACAAATTTTTTCTTCTAAAACGCACAATTTTTGCGAATCGGAGGAGTATATAGAAAGAGAATGGAAAATAACTTTTTAAAAAGTACCTTTATGAATTTCGGTTATCACAGTTCTAGATTTTGACAATCAAGTCGAATTGAATTATGGGGATGTTAGAGATTTTGTGCCAATCCTACTTTTGTATTCCGTTGACATCTTTTAATCAGTTCGGGACAAAACCATATTCTGAGTTCTTTGAGTGTAGAAGGAAGAGAATATTTAAACACCATGTTTGGACACTCATAAATCTCTAAACGTTGGAGAGATGTCTGATAGTTTACAAGCCACCGTGGTAAATACCTCAACTTCGGTAGTCCTTCAACAGCTAAAATTCGAAGCCTTGAGAGACTACCAATGTCTTGTGCCGTAGTCTTCAAATCCAGCTTTGGACAGTCAGAAAGTACGAGATTCTCTAGCCTGGATAGGTACCTCAAATTGTCCGGCAAGGACAACAAACTTTCACAATGCTTAATTTGCAACGTTCTGAGGTGACCATTCTTCTTTAAGTTGCGCAAAATTTCAGATTCCGGCATCCTTCAATCTCCAAGTATCTAAGGAATTCAAACTTTCATCATTTTCATTTAGATATGATAGCTCCATTTCTCCTGTGGTTAAGTACAAGTACCTGAGACTTCTTAGTTCCCTAAAATCTTTGGGCAACTTCTGTAGTGCATTACAACCCTTAAGACATAAGGTTTGTAGGCTCACCAATTGACAGAGCGAATCTGGAAGAGTTTTTATGCACGTATTTTTAGCCAAGCACAGGTATCTTAGACTCTTCAAATCACCAATGGAATTTGGTAAGTTAAAGCATGCTTCCTTAAAATACAACACTCTCAAGTACTTGAATTTTGAAATGCATGTCTGAACGAAGGATATGCTGCAAGCAGGCCCCACATCGTTGTCTGCTATGATGGTTCTCAGACCTCCAAGTTCAAGAACAGAACTCGGAAATTCTTCCCCACTCACCAATTCTTTACTATGAAAACCTACATGCCGAACCTTTTTGTCTAGAAGCAGTTCACCTCTTGGAGTATCATCACTTAAACTTGCGGACTCACCCTCTGTAACTAATAATGCAAGGTCGTGCATTAGGCTATGGACTTTGAATGTGCAGTAAAACCAAAAGTCCTCGACACCTTGAAAAATGATTTCGAATGTAACTCAAGCGAAAATTTCTTGCCCAATATCTTCTGCCTCCGAGTGGTTTCCATCACGGCCTGATTCAAGGAACCCTAATGCCATCCAAATATATATCATCTCTATTGATCTTAATGTTGTACCCTTTTCAAACATTGAGCAAATAGAAAAACATTGTTTCAGGTTGGAACGTAAATGATTGTAACTCAATTCCAGGACAGGTAAAATATCACTTTCTCCTTGTTTTAAGTTCCAACTTTTATCATCTCTCACAAGGCGCCAATCTCGCTCTTCAGTTTTCAAGTGCAGAAGACTTGCCAAAGTCTTTAAAGCTGAAGGTACTTCTAGGCTTTTTTTTCACTATATCTTTTCCGATTGGGATCAGTCCTGAATTGTGCTCCTTCTGGCCTTCCCCAAGTGCCCATTTCATAAGCAATGATAGAGAATGTTCTGGCGAAAGACTTCGTAAGGTGTGCGTGTAACTAGTACCCATGATTTTAGCAACGGATTGTGAACGCGTAGTCACAACAATTTTACTACCATAGCCACCACGCAGTACTTCTTTCAAGCCAACCCATTTGCCATCATCCTCGTTCCACACATCATCCAAGACGAGTAGATATCTTTTACCCCTCAAAATTTGCTTCAAGTGTTCTAGCAATTGTTGCATACTCAAATCCCTGTGACCAACTATTTCTCCAATTATTTTTCTGACATCAAAGTTCTCTGTAACACACCCATTTTTTCAACTCAAAATATTGAGTCACCCTTTCATCATTATATACAGATTTAGCAAGCGTGGTCTTTCCCAGGCCACCAATTCCAACAACAGAAACAACAGAAACACCACAATTATTAGGGTGATTATTACCATCATCTAGCTGCTTCAAGACATGCACCAGCTGTTCTATGTCCTCCTCTCTACCAATCACATCCGAAACATCAACATCGGAGTGAGTTTCTCCAGGCTGGAACTATTCTGTTCTCAACATATGGTCCGGATATATGAAATTTATTTCTATCAGCAGCAATTCCATCCAGTGTCTTTCTGGTTTCCTTAATTTTATTACCCATCATATGGCCGAATATGAGCGGGCTTGAAGATGAGGTGTAATACCGTAACTTTTTCCTGATGTTTATCCTTTGATTCCGTACTTGCCGCTGCAAATCCGCAATTTCAAACTCATCCAGAATATCTTCGGCAGAAGCACAAACATCTCTTAGTTTAGCCAACCATACTCGCCGCTCACGATTCATTTGATGCTGTAACTCCTCGCCGTCCAAACGCACGGCTTTGACAGTTTCTAGGGTCTCCTTCAGCTTCTCTAGTTCGCTTTTTACTCCCGGTGTTAATACGAGTTCTTTAACACTAACAATGGCAATCTTTGCCAAAAGGTTCGCGACAGCGCCGTAGAGAATTGTTTCTGCCATGACCACAGCTGTGGGAGGAAGAAGATGAAGATTGGAGGATGAGAGAGATATTTTCCAAGGGGCTTATCCTCTTACAGACCACAAAATTAGATAATGTATAGAGACTAGGCCCAAATTAAATCCCGTCCCTCCCAAGACTATATATGGATGGTGTAATTTATCTCAAACTTGAATGGCCAGGATGATTTATTGAGTGGCCAGTAAATTCAAAATCATTTGTATTTTATTAGATAGATATATCTTAAATACATTAGAACTTAACGTTTTTTGTTTTTTACATTTAAAACTTAATGTTTGAATTTGAAGACATTAAATTTTAATGTCTCTATATTTATATAAAAAAAACATCTACACTCTGTTTTTGAGTTTTAAAATGGACAGAAAAAAATAGACAAAAAAGAAAATAAATGGACGCAGAAAACTTAAATGGACGGAAAATTTAAGTTTTCTTTCCAATTTCTATGTTTCTGAGTTTTTTAATAAGCGGAAAAGAAAAGAAATAGATAGAAAACTTATTACTTTTCCCGTCAAAAATTTTTTCGTTCAAATTGGTACGATTTGGAAGAAAAAGAAATTAGAATAAGTAATATTTTATAATTATCATATTATCCTCAACTTTCAATATAATAAATTTTAATTACAACCCATATCCCCAATTTATTTTTATCCAATAAACATAAAATTGGTAAAAGAGAAAGAAACTTTTTTTAGTAGAATAACTTCTTTTTTCTCACCACCACCAAAGATTATCTGTAATATCTTCTCCTTCTTGAATTCTTTCACAATTCCTCTTGTTGAACACTCCCTTAAAACCTGTTTTTGATTCTCGTCCCAACACCAGGGTTTGGTATTATCGATCTCTAGAAACTTCGAAATTTTGCATTCATGTTACTAACCTCTGCGCAGGAGGGCAAAATCGTCTTCTAGAGATAACCTCGAAGTCAAATCGGTTTCAACCGGAGATAACCCCGAGATCCAGTTCCGAACCAGGATGTGATCTTTTCAAAATAGGTATACATCTCCCATTTTTGTCATACCAAATCGTAGTGCGTAAAAATAACTTCTGACTTTTATTATTACAATTATCGTATAAAATACGACAACACGTTATCTTTGTGAGTTTAAATACAAATATTGTTTTGTACAGGCGATTCAAACTCAAATAAGTCATCATTCTGATTATTAATCTGTTTATTTTACAAAATAGTGAGGACCGCTAAACCACTAACTTGATCCATCATTCCATACCACGCATTGAAAATGTAGAAATTCTACATAAAATCCATACCAATATTTTGGTATAATGATATTGAAAGAATAACGTTTCTTAAACTTATAAACAATTTATTTTAATTGTTTATACTTTCTTAAATAATACATTTAATCATCATAAAATGTCAAACTCTTAAGATTTCATCACCAATAACCAAAACCCTCATCAAAAATCTGCATATAACTCATATATGATTCTCAAGCCATAAAATTATATTTTTCAATTTTTTTACTTCACATAACATATTTAATTCATTTACTCATAATTAGACCATTTTCATGAAAAATACCAAATCAGTTCCAAAAATATTTATTTTCTGGGATTTAGCAAAATATAGTCCCATATTGAACATATATTTTTTTTGAAATTTTTAAAATTCATTTACTATTTTTCATATGGCCAAAACCGCCGAATATTTAGACATTTATCATAAATTGTACTTTTCTCCAAAAATTCCAAAATTCACAGAGTATACTGATATTATATAGATGTACTCCAAATAATAATTTCACCAATTTTGGAGTTAACCACAAAGAGTTATAAGGGTTTACTTTTAAAATAGTTTTTTCTCATAAAATTCATAACTCCTAGTCTATACATCCAAAAATCGCCATTTTTGGACACAATCTAGAAAACTCATCAAATTATTATTTCAAATTTTTCCAAAATTTTTTGAAGGTCGAAAAAATTACTGGCCCCGAAAAAATATAATAACTTTAAAAATTCCTTTACCTCAAAAGAAAAGCGATATTTACATTTAGAATATCGGATGAAAAGTTGAAAGAACCTTATGCTTAGAATAGCAACTCTCAAAGTATCTAAATACTCATAAAAATACGCAAACAATATTGATAGAAAACTTATTTTTACGGTGTGATTTTCAATTCTAACTTAAGCACCTATTTATAGAAAAATATTAGAACGCCAAAAAGGAGACTAAAATATTAAAATAATATTATTTTCTTTAATTTCTACGCCACCACCATTTGAAAAATCCACCAAAGAACCATCTTGGAAGAGAATTACATTAGGTTTGTAATATTAAAGAAGCCTTGATCAAATTGCATAAAAAGTGCGGAGCGTGTAAAATCGAGTTTAAAAATTTTACAAACCATATATCCGGGATCACCCTTTATGCATAATTATTAATTAAACGAAAAGATAAAGAATAAAATCATACCCTTGAAGATCGAAACTTCCTCGGTACAAGTTCACCTCCAATCCTTTTCGCGTTCAACTTGAATCCACCGGGTTTGGTTCCTTCCTTGAGATCAACATTAGCCACCCAAGCGTTTAGCCTCAGAGGTGATCCACCAAGGAAAAATAAAATTCAAGAAGATGGGTGTTTATAAAACAAACCCTAGTTTTCTATCTACATAGAAAAGGGTACTCTCCAACAAATTGGAATTATGTCGTTGTAAAAAAGTCAACAATCCATATCATCCATAATAAGACTCCTCTTATTTATAGATGTAAATGAACCCACCTTAACAATTAAGGAATTGGGTTTTAATTAATTAAAATTCTTTTAATTAATTAAGCTCCTAATCTTATTAGGGATAATTAATTAAACTCCTTTAACTAATTTTCCTCCTAATCCTATTAGGAATAAATGAGAGTACTTATATTAAATTAATTCCTAAACTCTTTTAGAAATTAAAATAATAATAATTGTAATAATATTAATAAGACTCCTCTTATTAATTTATATTTAATATTTCTAAAATATTAAATAATAAATATTAAGCTATTTAATTTATTCTATCACCATAGATTAAATTAAATATACTTAACATATTATTACGATTATGCCATTAACTTCTTAAATAATTATTCTTCCTTTTATGGTGTGACCCTTTAGGTTCTCCATATTAAACCTAGGTTGTGAATAAATCAATTAGAACAATTCTAATCTTATTTAAATAAATAAATTAAACAATTAATTTATTTAAATAAATAATATTTATTCTACTGATAGGGATAAGCCTCCCTAGCGATCAACGACTTTCCGGATAATATAGATTTCAACATTAATCATAAAAGAACCTTTGAGTAAATAGTTACTGCATGCATTCAATCCTTCCACCATACTGATGTCCCAATTAAATATAAGGCATGGAATTACCATCGAAGTCTTATTTTATTTAATTATATGTATTTCGACTCTTAAATGCACAACTCAAATAATGCAAATTAGAAACTCCTTTCTAATTTCATTACGCCTTAACCAAGGACTCTTTGGGTTGTCATTTATCGAATCACATAGGACATTTCTCTTTTTATTAGAAGTGGTAGATTCTTTATTGATCATACATTATCTCCATGTATAACTTATTATACCCAAGCATACCCTTTGATATACCCTAAGGGTCTTAAGGAATAAGTCAAAGTATAACTCATCATACACAAATACTATGATGATCTCAAGTCCAATCATCACTTGACTACTATCACTACAGAAATTCCTATTGACAGCAAATAAAACTCCATTAGGTATTCCTTAGCGAGCCACGCTTCGATGAACTTATTCTCTAATAAGCACCTACATACTTGCTTTAGTGTCTCCACACAAATGATCATGAGATCAATCATCCCCATCCAATGAAAGCAAGAACGTATGTACCCGATCTATCCGGATTCACTAATCCCCAATTTAGTAATCCAACGATTGGGAACTATTTTAGTTTTAAGCTTTCTAAGAATTTAGATCTCATTAGAATGATCATCATCATTATTCTAAAAGCATTGCTTAAAACTATGGGTTTATCACATATTATAAAACAGCATCATGTAGATAATTAAAAGCCTTTAATAAATTAATACTTTTTATTAATAAATGAATAAGATTGTTACAAAGTATATGCTTTATCATCAAACATGATTGGCTTGTGTGCATACTACTTTCAATCTCCCACTTGCACTAAAGCCAATCGTCATGGTATCTTATACTCTTCTTCTCTAAGTGACGATTATCCTGCTTTGTTGGATAAGCTTTAGTTAATGGATATGTAATGTTGTTCATGAGAGTCCACTATCTCTATAGTGATTTCCCATCTTTCAATGATTCTAATAATCAAATGAAAGTGCCCACGACACATGTTTAGATCCAAGATGAGACTTAGAACTGCTTCCTAGTTACGTAATGAACTTTTTAATCCAAACAATCAACTTGCGACTTCATTTATAGCTATATACTTTGTCTTTATCACTAAACCAAAGAACTCTTTCTTTGTTTGGAACCTTTCGAATTCACTGCACTTTATTCAAGATAACGCTTTACCTTAAAGTGGATTTTACGTCATCTTAGTGCATCTCGAAAAACTTGAGTCTGTTAAGCCCTCTAGTTTTAATTTAGACCCACCATGAATATGATCACATCCTTAGTAAATTTTAAGCACTTTAAGATGTTTTCAACGACTCATAGTGAACTTCTCCGAATATGATGATCGATATCAAGTCTCGTATATTTCATTGCATATATGATAGTTACTCATTATGATCTCTCTTTTTTAGAGTCTGTGGGGACTATAAAGAGATACACTCCATAGCTCATCATCATGAGACATCTCTTGGAGTTTGCCATGCTAAACGACTTTAGCATCAAATGAATATCGTTCCTTGGGTTAAGTCGAACATCCTCTTAAATCTATCTATATAGATTTATATCCCCAATTAAGATACTCTTCCAAATCATTCATGGAGGAATATTTAGACAACTTTATCTTTTCTGATTGTAGCATTGATATGTCATTCCTTATCCGTAGTATATCAACATATAATATTAGGAATGTCACGACGCTCCCACTGACCCTTTTGTACACATTAGAAGTCTTACCTCATCGAATGTAACTCTGGATCATCATCTTCTATGATGTGTACCTCATCATCATCATTCATGATGAATCCATACCTCCTAGGTATCTTTGGTACTATTCGATTCTACGATTCGGTTGTGGTGGTAATAGGTCTATCTATAGGTTCCTCTTATTTGACTTATAGTGTTTTGTGGTTCTTGAACTCTTCAAGATCTATTATCCTCCCACTAGCCCCTTTTAATGATAAACACCTTTATCTTAGAAGGAAGCGTGTTTCGCAATAAACACCTTTTGCTAAGTAGGATCATAGAACATATGCCCTAAACTTACTTTAGGATGTCCCCACACAATCATATATGTCAAATCTTGTCCCAAGCTTATCCTTTGAAACCGTTTTCATATAAGTTGGACAACCCTTATCTTAACATACTTAAGATTAGGAATCCTCCACATCCATAACTTTTATGGAGTCTTGAAATGGATTTTGAGGTTACCATTTTCGTGAGATATCAAACCATTTCTAGGACATTATCCCGGAAGGATCTTTGAATGTCGGTAAAATCATTATGGACCACACCATGTCCAACAAGGTACGATTTTTCATTCAGATACATCAATCAATTATTATGTATCGAGAGGCGTCCCATTATGAGAAAACCATTTGAGATGATCTAGAAACTTATTGCACAAGTATTTATTCCTTGATCTAATCAAAGAATCTTAATACTTTGCCAATTTGTTTCATTTCTCAATTCTTTGAACCTTTCAAATAATTCACAATTGTATTTCAACAAATACACACATTCAACTCTTTGAATGATCATCTCCTTTTCTTATACTAATTTGTTCAATATGCAAAATTATTTTCATGTAAGTCAAGTATACAAAATTTATTAAGTAATATTTCAGATTCTATACAAAACATTATTATTATAAATAGAACAACAATTGTTCTTAATTATAATACCAAAGATTTCATTGTCAACAATAAAATGGAAATAATATTTTTAACAAGAACTGGAATACAATAACAACTTATTGACTTAATAGATTTGCTCAGTAAGCGATCTTAAACTATAAGTTTCTATGGCTAATATGGCAACCTTTGCTACATTTCCGCATATATAGGATTACTTATATTTGTTTAGCTTTCTACTTCGCTTGGTCCCTTCATAAATCTATATTTATGATAACCAAAGTCGGTATCCAATACCCAAGTAGAACCTTGACTTAAAGAAAATTTATTTTAAATCATGAACAAATTTGTATTATGTAAATCAAACTTCACTAAGCTTCTTTGGTTAGCCTCTGCAAGATGCTTCTTCTTGCGGTTTCTTTCTAGTGTCGGGCTTATTGTAGTGGAAGCAAACTCCTTTCTTTATTCATATCGATTTTGTTCTTATTATCCTTTGTTTATGCCTTTCTATTTACCTTCTTTGAATCGTTCTTCTTTTCAGAAGATTCTTTGGCCCCTACCAGTAAGACATGGTCTTTCTTGGTTGGAAAGTGACTCTCAACATTTTTCAACATGTGAAGCAAATCAGCGAGGCTGATATCTAGCTTGTTCATATGAAAAATTCACAACAATTGTGAAAGGAGTCCGGGAGTGAGGGCAAGATCAAATCTTGGCTCAACTCTCCATCCATGACAAAACCTGTTGTCTTAATTGATCAATCAAATTGATTATGTTAAGGACTTTTATCTGTACTGTAGTGCCATTGGCCATTCTAGATCGGAAGTGCTCCTTAGATATCTGATATCTATTAGTTCTACTTTCTTCACCATCAACTACTTGATGTGCAGCAATATAGTAGAAGCATCCATAGTTTCATGCTGACGCTGAAGCTCGTTACTCATGAATCGAGCATGATGCATTGAGCCAATCGTGCATCATCTTGCCACTTTCTAAAAGTAGCAATGTCTTCCTCGGAGGCATTATGCGCAACCATTCTTGAGGATAAAGTATTAAGGATATAAGATAGCTTTTCACCATGAGAACTATTCTCAAATTCCTTAACCAATCCGCTTTAATTGATGCAGTTAATTTAACATCTAATATGCTTCGCAGATGATAGTAATTTTAGACATTGTAAAATTTCAGTAAATGAATTTGTAATTAACAACATTTTAACATACATTCTATTATTAATTACCAAAATAAATTAGGTCTTGTTTTAAATTGGTATCTCCCACTATTTTTTTTTCAACTATATTACCCTCACTTATATAGTTCGGCAAGCAAAAATCTAATTAAAGATTTGCTAGTGAGAATAAGGATTCCATTTCAAATGTATATAGCCTTGTGGTGACACAACAAACTATATATAAATAAATAGGTAGACAACTTTTGTCAATTACATCAACTATGCAACTCCTTTTCTTTTGCCTCTTAGATTATTTTGATCAAGTGGTGGCACATCCGAATCAAAATTATCCAAGTTAAGTCCGACCTATCACTCCATATATTCAAAAAAGAAAAATATCATCCTTGTGGTGACACAACAAAACAATATTGTTCAATTTTCTTTATAAGCATCAAATGTGATAAATTAACATCTTAAATACTTAATACTTGCCTTGTGGTGACACAACAAACTCATATTAAATATTTAATACTCTATTAATTTTATCATGCTAGAAAGCTTACGTTCGATATTCCAAATATCTTTGAGCGCTTTAGGACTTAATATAAAAATTTGAGGGTTTTGTTATTAATTTGTCTCATCTTGTTTAAGCGGCATGCAAATATATATATAAAATACGCGTCGTATTAATTAACATGCGAAGCATGTTTGCATAATATATAATATATATAGTATAAGCATGCACATATAGAATACTATATTCTACCCTTGATTGATTATGGACTTTTATTCTAGTTTGGTTCACTAGAGCCACCAAGTGAACCAAAAGGTCAAACCCCCAGGTGCAAGAAATAATATTTAAATATAACTATTACATTTAAACCCGGGCTCCATAACAAAACCGGGTCTTCACGCTTTCTTCTTGCTCCTTTGATCTCTAATTTTCTAAAATTAATTCTAACTATTCCTATTACAAAACTATTTTAAAATAAATAGAAACCTTGATCGTGATCGAGGGAAATACATAGGAGGAGATAGAATTTACATTTAGAAAAATTAGAGAAGACGCAATCTGTGAGACCCCATTTAATAAAACCCATACATTCAATGCATCCAACTAAAATAAAATTCAATCACATTGGTCAATAGTCCATAATCAATCCCATTTATTATCATACACATCATCATATGCATCAATAAATAACATTCATCTTATGAATAATAAACATTTAATATATATATTGATATCATTTAATGGGCAAATTTAGTTAGTATAAAATCTATTTTGAATCAAAATAAACTCCTTTATTTTAATCCAAATTTAAATCAAAATAAAACTATTTTATTTTAATTTATCCAATTTTGAATAAAATAAACTATTTTATTTTAATCAAAATTTTAATCAAAATAAACTCCTTTATTTTAATTAATTATGGAATCCAATTCCAAGTAAAAAAATCTTTAATTAAAATAAACTCTTTTATTTTAATTAATTATGAATCCAATTCCATGTAAAAAAAAATCTTTAATTAAAATAAACTCTTTTATTTTAATTAATTATGAATCCAATTCCATGTAAAAAAAAAGTCTTTAATTAAAATAAACTCTTTTATTTTAATTAATTATGGAATCCAATTCCATGTAAAAAAAAAAATATTAAAGGAAACACGGATTATATTCACAAATAAACTCTTTTATTTTAAATAATATGAAATCTTATTTCATATTTAAATAAATTCCTTTATTTAAGGAAACATGGATTCTCTTTCCTATTCACAAATAAACTCTTTTATTTTGAATAATATGAAATCTTATTTCATATCTAAATAAACTCCTTTATTTAAGGAAAGATGGATTTACTTCCCTATTCACAAATAAACTCCTTTATTTTAGGAAAAATAAAATCCAATTTCAACTCCAATTAGTTATTATGGAATCCAATTCCAACTCTAATTAGTTAGCATGAAATCCAATTTTAAAATTAAAATAAACCTTTTTATTTTAATATTAAAATAAACTTTTTATTTTAAAATTAAAATAAACTTTTATTTTAATTATAAAATAATTAATAATAATATATATATAACTATTATATATATATATGTAAAAACCGTATATATATTTCATATATATATATATTACCGTATATTACCTGTTCCAAAAAAAAAAAAATTGGCAGAAATGATTTCTCGATTTCCGTGCAGGTTCAAAAAAAACGGCAGCTTCTTCTTTTTTTTTTTTTTGTTTGATTTCGTGAATGAGTGCACTATTTCTCCACGATTTTCTTTTAAATTATCTAATATATATATATATAATATATATAATTAACCTTCATTTTCTTTCGCTGATTTTCGTAGCTTTTAGCATGTCCGATTTTTGCGAAATCTTTTTTTTTTTTTTTTTATTTATTTAAATTTTATACAATAAAATTATGCCCAAATAAATTGTTCTAAACACATATCAATATACATATTAAATTAAAATAATTAATAATTTGCATAAAGGTTTGGGCTCGATGCCACTTTATTAGGTTTGTAATATTCAAGAAGCCTTGATCAAATTGCATAAAAAGTGCGAGCGTGTAAAATCGAGTTTAAAAAATTTACAAACCATATACCCGGATCACCCTTTATGCATAATTATTAATTAAACGAAAAGATAAAGAATAAAATCATACCTTGAAGATCGAGCTTCCTCGTGTACAAGTTCACCTCCAATCCTTTTCGCTTCAACTTGAATCCACCGAGTTTGGTTCCTTCCTTAGATCAACATTAGCCACCCAAGCGTTTGGCCTCTGGGAGGTGATCCACCAGGAAAAATAAAATTCAAGAAGATGGGTGTTTATGGCTCAAACCCTAGTTTTCTATCTCTATAGAAAAGGGTACTCTCCAACAAATTGGAATTATGTCGTTGTAAAAGTCAACAATCCATATCATCCATAATAAGACTCCTCTTATTTATAGATGTGGGCAACCCACCTTAACAATTAAGGAATTGGGTTTTAATTAATTAAAATTCTTTTAATTAATTAAGCTCCCTAATCTTATTAGGGATAATTAATTAAACTCCTTTAACTAATTTTCCCTCCTAATCCTATTAGGAATAAATGAGAGTACTTATATTAAATTAATTCCTAAACTCTTTTAGAAATTAAAATAATAATAATTGTAATAATATTAATAAGACTCCTCTTATTAATTTATATTTAATATTTCTAAAATATTAAATAATAAATATTAAGCTATTTAATTTATTCTATCACCATAGATTAAATTAAATATACTTAACATATTATTACGATTATGCCATTAACTTCTTAAATAATTATTCTTCCTTTTATGGTGTGACCCTTTAGGTTCTCCATATTAAACCTAGGTTGTGAATAAATCAATTAGAACAATTCTAATCTTATTTAAATAAATAAATTAAATAATTAATTTATTTAAATAAATAATATTTATTCTACAATAGGGATAAGCCTCCCCTAACGATCAACGACTTTCCGGATAATATAGATTTCAACATTAATCATAAAAAGAACCTTTGAGTAAATAGTTACCGCATAATTCAATCCTTCCACCATACAACGTCTCAATTAAATATAAGACATGGAATTCTTCACAAGTCTTATTTTATTTAATTATATGTATTTCGACTCTTAAATGCACAACTCAAATAATGCAAATTAGAAACTCCTTTCTAATTTCATTACATATAACCAAGGACTACTTGGTTGTCATTTATCGAATCACATAGACATTTCTCTTCTTTTATTAGAAGTGGTAGATTCTTTATTGATCATACATTATCTCCATGTACTGACTTATTATACCCAAGCATACCCTTTGATATACCCTAAGGGTCTTAAGGAATAAGTCAAAGTATAACTCATCATACACAAGATACTATGATGATCTCAAGTCCAAGGATCACTTGTACTACTATCACTACAGAAATTCCTATTGACAGAAAAATAAAACTCCATTAGGTATTCCTTAGCGAGCCAATGCTTCAAAGGAACTTATTCTCTAATAAGCACCTACATACTTGCTTTAGTGTCTCCACACAAATGATCATGAGATCAATCATCCCCATCCAATGAGCAAGCAAACGTATGTACCAATCTATCCCATTCACTAATCCCCAATTTAGTAATCCAACGATTGGGAACTATTTTAGTTTTAAGCTTTCTAAGAATTTAGATCTCATTAGAATGATCATCATCATTATTCTAAAAGCATTGCTTAAAACTATGGGTTTATCACATATTATAAAACAGCATCATGTAGATAATTAAAAGCCTTTAATAAATTAATACTTTTTATTAATAAATGAATAAGATTGTTACAAAGTATATGCTTTATCATCAAACATGATTGGCTTGTGTGCATACTACTTTCAAATTCAGCAGCCCACATGTTTATAACATAAGTGGGTCCCACCCATAATTAAATAAAAATTATTTTATTTTCTGAAACTTCAGTAATTCATAGAAAATAGTCCGTTTATCAGAAAAATACGAATTTTATATCCATTCCACACGATATCGAATTCTATACAACTTTGTAGTTTTAAGTTTTTCCAAATTCAAGACATAAAATATCCGAAATCCACAAACGGACGATTTTTAACACCTTTTAAAATTCATAACAAATCAACCGTTAATTTTTAACGGTTCAAAATTTGTGGACATATACTCAACTTATATATGTATAACATATCCAAAAATCACAACGATCCAACGGTCGGATTAAAATTATAACTCACGCAATAGAGCTTTAAGAACACCAATTTGATATTTTAATACCTCCAATCCGACAAAATACTGATAAAACACCTCAACATTAATTTCTTCATTTATAACCACATAAATAAATCCATCATTTATATCCACATCAAATAAATATTTTCTTATCATATAAATCAATAATTAATTATTCACAAATAATATTACAGAATCACAATAATGACAACCAGGCAGTTCACAGGAAAGAGGGGGCTTTCCGATAAGGATTTCTCCTTACTGGCGCGCAATTAGGTGACCAAACCTATTCTGAGTCGCCAAATACATGGTACAGAAAATAACAACAACTTTATTACAACAATTGTCGTGCAAAATACAACAACACATATGCTGTGAGTTTTGATACAAATATATACCAACTATGACTCACATCCCAACCTTGGATAGCACGTCACAATGGCACCTTACATAAAGGTATAGTCAAAAACTGTTTTAGAAATTAGAATCTTTGGGAAGTGCTCAAGAAACCTTCATACATGGGAGGCCATGCGTCTAGGTTATAATAGATATCATATGGCCACAGAATTATCCTTGGTTGACCCAATAGACCCCAAAGAAAAATGAGAAGATTACTATCATATTCTTTTCAATGGTGAGTCTTCTCTTGACATATAATTATCTCTACATCTCTAATTGAGAATTATACTTCAAATAAACTCCAAGATCATATAGGTAGTGCTTTCGTAGATATACTCGATGAAGTGGATGTGCACAACCACATCTTATGATGACACGAGGTTGTATGTCTTTAGACATCTTGTATGATAGTGGTAAAACACCCTTCCAACGTTGGGTTCGCCTCACCCTATTTTATTCACCAAATATAACTACTAAATGATGACCACCGTTCTATTCCCCTGTTACCCCGCTCGACCCAGCTACACTCTTATCACCTGAAAGGAATTGTGAAACAAAAGGGTGAGCACAACTAGCTCAGTAAAGAATATCATGACTAAAGATAATTAAATTATCAATAGCCTTCATCAATAATAAATCAGAGATTTAGAACATATGGTAGATGATAAAAATTTCAACCATAGTTCATAATGAACGAAGCGATCCATTAGAAGAGTCAAATAGACTATAAAGTCTATTATCTTCTCCATGTTAAAAATCTACCAACAATGTTTTATCTCTGTAACATCAATCAACAATTCTGGTCCACAATCATATGAATAACTCATAATCATAATTGTAGTTCTAAATTCCTCTTCTCATCCATGACGAAGATAATTTTCATCACCTATCTTTACCTTAAACATCAAAGATCATGGTTACACCAAATCACATTTCTGCTTCATAATCATACTAATAACTTCATCTTTTGCACTTTCTACTACCAAAGATATTTGTCAACAGTTCATCTTTGCACTACTGGCCAAAGATATTCAACAACATGTCATCTTTGCACTACGGGCCAAAGATATTCATCAATAATTCATCTTTGCACTATAGGCCAAAGATATTCATCAACAGTTCATATTTGCACTACATGCCAAATATATTCATCAACAGTTCATATTTACACTACAGGCCAAATATATTAATATCTCAAAGAAATATATAAGCATTTTAGAATTTATATAAACAATAATTATAACCATGTTGATCGATTCACCTTTGCACTTAAGCTAAAGATATTCAATTATAAATTCAATGGTGGGTCTGATGATCATACCAAATCAACAATTCAACTTTGCACTACTGGCCAAAGAGAACCCATAGTCACGATCATACCAATAATCTACCTATCTTTACACTCAAGTCAAAGAGAAATTTCATCACTAAGATTATAAAATGTTATATATGATAATAAAAATAATATGATCAACAACTGCATTTAATTTCAAGAGTAAGATTCATAAATCAACGATAATTTGGTCAGAAAAAAAACCAATTTTGTTGTGAATAGTACTTGCGTGAATAGTAACTTTCGTGAATAGTAACTCGTGAATAAAGACTTCATGAATAATAACCACGACATGAAAAAAAAGGTAGAAATTCCATAATAAAATCCATACCAATATTTCGGTATAATAATATTGAAAGAATAACATTTCTTAAACTTATAAACAATTTATTTTAATTGTTTACACTTTACTAAATAATACATTTAATCATCATAAAATGCCAAACTCTTAAGATTTCATCACCAATAACCAAAACCCTCATCAAAAATCTGCATATAACTCATATATGATTCTCAAGCCATAAAATCATATTTTTCAATTTTTTTACTTCACGTAAAATATTTAATTCATTTACTCATAATTAGACCATTTTCATGAAAAATACCAAATCAGTTCCAAAAATATTTATTTTCTGGGATTTAGCAGAATATAGTCCCATATTGAACATATATTTTTCTCGGAATTTTTAAAATTCATTTACTATTTTTCATATGGCCAAAACCGCCGAATATTTAGACATTTATCATAAATTGTACTTTTCTCCAAAAATTCCGAATTTCACAGAGTATACTGATATTATATAGATGTACTCCCAATAAAAATTTCACCAATTTTAGAGTTAACCACAAGGAGTTATAAGGGTTTACTTTTAAAATAGTCTTTTCTCATAAAATTCATAACTCCTAGTCTATACATCCAAAAATCGCCATTTTTGGACACAATATAGAAAACTCATCAAATTATCATTTTAAATTTTTCCAGAATTTTTGAAGGTCAGAAAAATTACGAAACTGAAAAACATAATAACCCTTAAAATCCCCTACCTCAAAAGAGCAGTACTTCTGACTGGAATATCGGATGAAAAGTCGAAGGAACCTTGCACCGAATAGCACCTCTCAAAGTATCTAAATACTCATAAAAATACGCTCGACAATATTGAGAGAGAAAACCTATGTTTCTGGTGTGATTTTCAATTCTAACTTAAGCACTTATTTATAGAAAAATGTTAGAAACGTCGAAAGAGACTAAAATATTAAAATAATATTATTTTCTTTAATTTCTACGCCACCCACCATTTGAAAAATCCACCAGCAGCTATCTTGGAAGAGAATTTAGCAGCCCACATGTTTATAACATAAGTGGGTCCCACCTATAATTTAATAAAATCATTTTATTTTCCAAAACTTGATAAATTCATAGAAAATAGCCCGCTTATCGAAAAATACGAATTTTATATCCATTCCACACGAAATCGAATTCTCTACAACTTTGTAGATTTAAGTTTTTCCAAATTCCAGACATAAAATATCCGAAATCCACAAACGGACGATTTTTAACATCTTTTAAAATTCATAACAATTCAACCATTAATTTTTAACGGTTCAAAATTTGTGGACATATACTCAACTTATATATGTATAACATATCCAAAAATCACAACGATCTAACGGTCGGATTAAAATTATAACTCACGCAATAGAGCTTTAAGAACACCGATTTGATATTTTAATACCTCCAATCCGACAAAATACTGATAAAACACCTCAACATTAATTCATTCATTTATAACCACATAAATAAATCCATCATTTATATCCACATCAAATAAATATTTCCTTATCATATAAATCAATAATTAATTATTATAAATAATATTATAGAATCACAATAATGACAACCAGGCAGTTTCCAGGAAAGAGGGGGCTTTTCGATAAGGATTTCTCCTTACTGGCGCGCAATTAGGTGACCAAACCTCTCCTTGATAGAACTTTCTAGACATTGCCAATAATGTTATCTAATAATATTATTCAAATAATATGAATTATTGATCTGATAATGGGAAATACTGTAAAGTGACAATTATTGAAACAACAATAATATAAAATATCAACGCAGAAATTATTGAATCAATAAAATAAAATATTGAACAATAATTACTGTAACAATTATTGAGTAGTGCGTTCTCACGTAAGAATCAATAATTCAAAAATACTGTACAAAACCGTGTGCTACTGTGCAACAACGCGTATTACTTTACTTTACCCACCGGGTATTCCAACAGTGTTAATGGTAATGATTACACCGTTATTTATAAAAACTCAAATTTGTCGTTTTCTTCATCCGACAGTTATCCGTTATGAGGCCCACAAATAAATGGTTGTGGTAAATCGCATTTAATATTCCCTCGACGGAAAAGAATATTCCACGATCAAACGAATATTCCCCGACAACAATGAATATTTTAAAACCACTTGCGTATTTTGAAAAAAATTCATATATCACCCTTAACTTTAACTTTTTATCAATTTAACCATTTACTGAATTGTAATTATAAGAAAAATTGAATACTTTTATTTCATAAAATTCGGGGTCTTACAATCTCCCCTCCTTATGAAATTTCGTCCCCGAAATTTACGTACCTGGTATTTCAAAAAGTTGAGAATACCTTGCTTTCATTTCAGATTCTATCTCCCGGGTCATCATGATTTCTCCATTGCTCATCTCCCGTGATAACTTCATTTGGGTTCCTCATTTGTTGGGAAGTTATAACGACCGCTTTCCCTTGAACTACTCGGCTTTGACTTGTCTGGGGCAGCATTTGGCGTCATCACTACCGTTGGAATATACTTTTCTATACGGCATATTCCACCCTCAACTGCTTCGTCGTACTCCTGATTCATGATCTGAATCATCAATCTTTGATCCATATCGAATTGAGGTCGACCGCTCTGTATAGGGTAATTCAAAACTCGATGTTGGGTTCTCCCAATTGCTGTCCAAAAAGAGAAATACATATCATCTATTTTAGCCTTCTTAGATCGGACATCTCTTTCCACAATATCAACGCGTCGTGCGGCTTTTACCCATGCATCACTCACTCTCACTCGTTCAGTTATTTCTTCTTTCAGCTCAGATTCCAGCTTTATCATCTTATACTCTGCCAAAGAATGCTTCTATTCAAGCATCACATATTGGGTAACACAAGCTTGAATTGTTGCATCCTTTTGCTCTACGACCGCTTGCCGTTCTTCAACCTTCTCTTCTAACTCATGAATACGATTTTGTAATTCTACATTTCGATCATAAAATTCTTCTAATAAATTCTCCTTAGGCTCTTCTTCTTCCTCACTCTCAGCTGCTACCTCTGCGACTAGCTCGGGTGCAACTACTAATTCTTCCCTCACCACAAGAATATCTCTAATTCCTTCTTTGCCTGACATCACATTATCATGGTTGGTGATTATAGGTATCCCCACGGTCTCATTCACTCTATTGTTAACATTCTCAGCAGCCATTCTTAAATACTTCCATAAAACAAGGGTTAATTAAATAAATTAACGTATCACATAATATTCGTATATTATGACCGACCAACAAATAAGCTTAGGTAGGACATACTAGCGAAGGATTTACTCATCTCTCTCCTCCTAGTTCTATTCCCCGATCTCCGCCAGAGACTATATCCCTAAGCTCTGATACCAACTGTGACGACCCCAAAATAGGTCCAATCCACCCAACCTATTCTGAGTCGCCAAATACATGGTACAGAAAATAACTACAACTTTATTACAACAATTGTCGTGCAAAATACAACAACACATATCTTGTGTTTTGATACAAATATATACCAACTATGACTCACATCCCAACCTTGGATAAGACGTCACAATGGCACCTTACATAAAGGTATAGTCAAAAAACTGCTTTTAGAAATTAGAATCTTTGGGAAGTGCTCAAGAAAACCTTCGTATACATGGAGGCCATGTGTACAGGTTATAATAGATATCATATGGCCACGAATTATCCTTGGTTGACCCAATAGACCCCAAAGAAAAACGAGAAGATTACTATCATATTCTTTCCAATGGTGAGTCTTCTCTTGACATATAATTATCTCTACTGTCTCTAATTGAGAATTATACTTCAAATAAACTCCAAGATCATATAGGTAGTGCTCGTAGATATACTCAGTAAGTGGATGTGCACAACCCTGTCTTATGATGACACGAGGTTGTATGTCTTTAGACATCTTGTATGATAGTGGCAAAACACTCTTCCAACGTTGGGTTGGCCTCACCCTATTTTATTCACCAAATATAACTACTAAATGATGACCACTGTTCTATTCCCCTGTTACCCCGCTCGACTCAGCTACACTCTTATCACCTGAAAGGAATTGTGAAGCAAAAGGGTGAGCACAACTAGCTCAGTAAAGAATATCATGACTAAAGATAATTAAATTATCAATAGCCTTCATCAATAATAAATCAGAGATTTAGAACATATGGTAGATGATAAAAATTTCAACCATAGTTGCAGCGAACGAAGCAATCCATTAGAAGAGTCAAATAGACTATAAAGTCTATTATCTTCTCCATGTTAAAAATCTACCAACAATGTTTATCTCTTGTAACATCAATCAACAATTCTGGTCCACAATCATATGAATAACTCATAATCATAATTGTAGTTCTAAATTCCTCTTCTCATCCAGGACGAAGATAATTTTCATCACCTATCTTTACCTGAAACATCAAAGATCATGGTTACACCAAATCACATTTCCTGTTCATAATCATACTAATAACTTCATCTTTGCACTACGGCCAAAGATATTCGTCAACAGTTCATCTTTGCACTACTGGCCAAAGATATTCAACAACATGTCATCTTTGCACTACGGGCCAAAGATATTCATCAACAATTCATCTTTGCACTACAGGCCAAAGATATTCATCAACAGTTCATATTTGCACTACATGCCAAATATATTCATCAACAGTTCATATTTGCACTTCTACAGCCAAATATATTAATATCTCAAAGAAATATATAAACATTTTAGAATTTATATAAACAATAATTATAACCATGTTGATCAATTCACCTTTGCACTTAAGCTAAAGATATTCAATTATAAATTCAATGGTCATGATCATACCAGTCAACAATTCAACTTTGCACTACTGGCCAAAGAGAACCCATAGTCACGATCATACCAATAATCTACCCATCTTTACATTCAAGTCAAAGAGAAATTTCATCACTAAGATTATAAAATGTTATATATGAGAATAAAAATAATATGATCAACAACTGCATTTAATTTAAAGAGTAAGATTCATAAATCAACGTTAATTTGGTCAGAAAAAGAAACCAATTTTGTTGTGAATAGTACCCGTGAATAGTAACTCGTGAATAGTAACTCATGAATAGTAACCCTGACATGAAAAAGGTAGAAATTCCATAATAAAATCCATACCAATATTTCGGTATAATAATATTGAAAGAATAACATTTCTTAAACTTATAAACAATTTATTTTAATTGTTTACACTTTACTAAATAATACATTTAATCATCATAAAATGTCAAACTCTTAAGATTTCATCACCAATAACCAAAACCCTCATCAAAAATCTGCATATAACTCATATATAATTCTCAAGCCATAAAATCATATTTTTCAACTTTCTTACTTCACATAACATATTTAATTCATTTACTCATAATTAGACCATTTTCATGAAAAATACCAAATCAGTTCCAAAAATATTTATTTTCCGGGATTTAGCAGAATATAGTCCCATATTGAACATATATTTTTCTCGGAATTTTTAAAATTCATTTACTATTTTTCATATGGCCAAAACCGCCGAATATTTAGACATTTATCATAAATTGTACTTTTCTCCAAAATTTTGAAATTCACAGTATACTTGATATTATATAGATATACTCACAATAAAAATTTCACCAATTTTAGAGTTAACCACAAGGAGTTATAAGGGTTTAATTTTAAAATAGTCTTTTCTCATAAAATTCATAACTCCTAGTCTATATATCCAAAAATTTCCATTTTTGGACACAATCTAGAAAACTCATCAAATTATCTTTTAAATTTTTCCGAAATTTTTGAAGGTCGAAAAAATTACTGGCCCCGAAAAACATAATAACCCTTAAAATCCCTACCTCAAAAGAAGAGCGATTATTACATTTGGAATATCGGATGAAAAGTCGAAGGAACCTTTACATAGAATAAAGCAACTCTCAAAGTATCTAAATACTCATAAAAATATGCTCGACAATATTGAGAGAGAAAACTTATGTTTCTGGTGTGATTTTCAATTCTAACTTAAGCACCTATTTATAGGAAAATGTTAGAACGTCAAAAGAGACTAAAATATTAAAATAATATTATTTTCTTTAATTTCTATGCCACCCACCATTTGAAAAATCCACCAGCAGCCATCTTGGAAGAGAATTTAGCAGCCCACATGTTTATAACATAAGTGGGTCCCACCCATAATTTAATAAAATCATTTTATTTTCCAAAACTTCAGTAATTCATAGAAAATAGCCCGTTTATCAGAAAAATACGAATTTTATATCCATTCCACACGAAATCGAATTCTCTACAACTTTGTAGATTTAAGTTTTTCCAAATTCCAGACATAAAATATCCGAAATCCACAAACGGACGATTTTTAACACCTTTTAAAATTCATAACAAATCAACCGTTAATTTTTAACGGTTCAAAATTTGTGGACATATACTCAACTTATATATATATAACATATCCAAAAATCACAACGATCCAACGGTCGGATTAAAATTATAACTCACACAATAGAGCTTTAAGAACACCGATTTGATATTTTAATACCTCCAATCCGACAAAATACTGATAAAACACCTCAACATTAATTCTTTCATTTATAACCACACAAATAAATCCATCATTTATATCCACATCAAATAAATATTTCCTTATCATATAAATCAATAATTAATTATTTATAAATAATATTACAGAATCACAATAATGACAACGGTGACCCGGAAAGAGGGGCTTTCAGATAAGGATTTCTCCTTCTTGGCACATGATTAGGTGACCAAACCTCTCCTTGACAGAACTTTCTAGACATTGCCAATAATGTTATCTAATAATATTATTCAAATAATATGAATTATTGATCTGATAATGGGAAATACTGTAAAGTGACAATTATTGAAACAATAATAATATAAAATATCAACGCAGAAATTATTGAATCAATAAAATAAAATATTGAACAGTAATTACTGTAATAATTATTAAGTAGTGCCTTCTCACGTAAGAATCAATAATTCAAAAATATTGTGCAACAACGCGTATTATTACTTTACTTTACCCACCGGGTATTCCAACAGTGTTAATGGTAATGATTACGTCGTTATTTATAAAAACTCAAATTTGTCATTTTCTTCATCCGACAGTTATCCGTTATGAGGCCCACAAATGGTTGCGCCGTCGTACGAATATTCCCCGACAGAAAGAATATTCCACGACCAAACGAATATTTTCCGACAACAATGAATATTTTATAACCACTTGCGTATTTAAAAAAAAATTCATATATCACCCTTAACTTTAACTTTTTATCAATTTAACCATTTACTGAATTGTAATTATAAGAAAAATTGAATACTTTTATTTCATAAAATTCGGGGTCTTACATAACCACTTGCTTACTTTGCAAAATTTATAAATATTACCCACAACTATAACATTATATCAAATTCACACCATATTATTCAAAAATATATTTCGAGAAAATTAATATTTATTCATAAAAGTTGGAGTCTTACACTAACCATCAATTTAAGCCTTAAAATAAACCAAAATACATATACTAAGCCATACACAAAATTCCTTATTCTAAAAATATATTTACATGAATTTGATATCTCGAAAATCGTTTATAGATGACATATCACAGATTATACACACCTATAAACAAATATATCATTATCCTTCATCAACCCAAACTAATTTTATAGAAACCTCATATTTGAGGCAAACAAGAGTATAGAGTTTTAAGGTTGGATTAATACCTTTTGATTCCTTCTTAACCCAATTAGATGATGAACAAGGTTCTTTTCTTCGTGTTCTTCCAAAGCTCTTCTCCAATTCTCAGAGAATTCTCTCACTCACCCTCACTCCCAAATTTCTTTTTACTGAAGAACAAGCTAACTGATGAGTTTTTTTTTTAACGTAAACACGCAATTCCTTCATTGGTTACCAAACCCCAAAGGTCACAAGACCTTGTTTGGCAAACTTCCTTAGGCACCCCTTTCAATTATTTTAATAATTTTTTATCATATGGTATATTTGTCACACTTAAATTTAATTAAACTTATTTTTATTAATAAATCTAATTAAATCTTACTAACAAAATTATAATCTCTAATTAGACAATTATAATTTTAATTAATAAATTATTAATTTTCTAATTTAATTATTTAATTAAATTAGAATATTATCATTATCCCCACGTTATAAAATACGCACAAATTCTTAAATTATTTAATTTAATCAATAGTATCACACTTACATAAATTATCCCATAATAATTTCCATCAAATATTCATTTTAAATTCCATAAAAATTTTAACTAAAATATTTATTTTATTCGATAAATATTTTAACTATTTACAAGATCAAAAATCAGATTACATTAATATATTACACTCATATGTAATATATCACTTCTCGTTTATTAAAACAAATATGCTTACACTAATTCACTATTTTAATTAAATGAATTACTCACATTATTTATAAAATTTAATTCATAACAATTTCATCGCCATAAAGCATAATAATCGAATTATGTTATTTCATAATATAATTTTCAACTTAATTAAATTAACTAATATTATTTAGTTAATTTTGTTTCTATAAATAATCTCATTTTTCTTCTTCAATAGTTAAATTAACTAATAAACCTCATTTCCCCAACATATACATCTCTTTTATATTCACACTTAATCTCTTAACATCAATCACATATTTCAAGATAAATTGCAAATATATATACTTACCCACACTCAAAACACATAATTCAAAATATATACATATCATAATAGTCTTAATCTGTGCTGACAATGCAGAAAGTGTCGCGAGTCCATCAATCTCTGCTTCCCTTGGCTTAGTCATTCTCGTATACGGCCATTGATAATTAAATTTTGCCATGGTACCTGAAAAGAAAGAAAAAAATTGAAAGAGAATTAAAGAAAATAATAAAAAAACGTTTAAATTAAAACTAATTTGATAAAAATTAATATTGGCAAAATTATTAAACTAATTCCTCAAGAATTCAGCGCGCTAAAAACTTGTTAGTTGATTTCACAATCAAAACATACGTGCTGTATACACTACGGTAAGTAATAAAATGATAAGAAAAGTATCGTTCCCACGAGGAATTATTTAATAAGAATCACCAACTATTAGTTCTTAACCAAACTAATTTTATTTAAACAATCAATTTAGAGTTTTGAATTAAATTATTTAATTAAACTAATTCTAATTACCACTAGTTAAAAATCAGATTATGGAGATTTAAGATCACAACTTCACTTATTGCTTCACTTATATTAAAACACTTCTTATTAATTACGCTCACTATTCTTGATTGTTAATCAGGAACTTATTAATATTTATAACCACCTTCCGATATATCACAAACATATTAATCCAAATCCATAGTTGATAGAATTGAATCAAACACCCTAATTAACTAATTCACTATATTTCTATGTGAATTATAATTAAAAAGGATTTAAAGTACATGTTCCCTATCAGATTACACGCGGTGTAAAGGCATATCCCTATCCTAAACACAAATAATGAATTCTAACACCACGTAGAAAACACAATCACATACTATTATGATCAGATCTAAATCTATATTTCATCTCCCGAATTCATATAAATTATCATGATAATTATTAGCTAGACAATTAAATAATTAAACACAATCATAATAGATAATCCATATAATAGATCATAGTAATTAACAGAGAAGCATACTAAAATAAGCTATGCAATAAGATCCGTAGCAACCTTAAACAAGAAATTTAGTTCATTTTAATTGAATTAAAATCAAGAATCCACAATTGAATACACATTAAAAGATAAAAGTAAGATAAAAGAAGAGAATACAATCTATTGTCAGCAGTCTTGAGACTCCTCTTCGGCTCCTTCTTTGAATCTTCAGTGTTCTTCAAGTTGCTTCAATCTCTAATAGCTAATTAAGAACTAGGGTTTATGTTCTAATCTAATGGAGTGTTCTTTCTAAGCTAATCTATCTAATCTCCTCTTATTCTATGCCTCCCCATCATGTATTTATAGGTTACAAGTCAAATTTTTAGCTTAAGAGGAAATCCAATCCAATTTGGAGTAAAAAAAAGTGTTAAAATTCGCCCCAAAACTCGTCCAAGCTTGATCAAGCCCTACACCAAATACTTCTTGGTAGCTGATCACGCACTACTGAATATCGCCCCCCTAGTGCTCAAAGACTTTGAAATAGGCTAGGAATGGGTGCCCTGACGCTGGCCACTTTTCCAAATTTTTTTTACTCTGACGTCTTTTGGGAAAATGGCCATAACTTTATTGTCCAAACTCCAATTTTGATGATTCAAGATGTTCTGAAAAGAGGAGACGTAGATCTACAACTTTCATTCTTTAAGTTTTTCAAAATAAGGTCCGGAGAAATATTGAAATTGGCTTTGAAGCAGCTGCAGTGTAAATGGCAAGCCGAAAATGCGAATCTAGCAACCCCAAACGTCGATCCAAGTAACTTGTGTCCTAATTCCTACAAAACAATGTAAAACATGCATGAATAGACACAAACACTTAAAAACATTCAAAAGATTAAGCTCAAACGCACTCAATTCATGGGTATAAAACTCACTCATCACATAATAAGAATTTTAATTATTAAATTCTTATTTTAATAACTTATAAAAATTCGGGTTGTCACATCCTTCCCCCCTTATAAGGATTCCGTCATCGTAATCAACAAAACCTCCCTTACTCGGTTATCACCAAATCTCTTTTCAAAATTTATCGTTGCATATCTTCACACATTACCTTAATATAGATTTTATTTCTTATCACTCTAACCATTCTTCACAATAAATTCTTGTAAGTTTTATTTCATAACCTTTTCTTATACTTAATTATATTTTAGTATTAGATATTCTTTTACCCATTCATTATCTTTCTCTAAGGATCATTATCATGTACTAGATTCTCAAACTCTCGGGACATTACATTCACCATTTCTTCTAAGAATTTCGTCCTCGAAATTTTGACTTACTAATATTCGTTCATTCCATTTATCAAAATAGATTGTATGTTAATATTTATTTATTCATTAGGTTCTACAACCAAATTCTTTTCTAAGGATTTTTCTAAGATCATCATATTCATCACCTCTTTCTCTTCTAAGAGTTTCATATTTCCTTATTTACGAATTTCATTTCTTTCTTGAAATTATTATGTTTTGCTTAATTTTCTCATCATTACAAGCCACATTCTACGGCTTATCAACCCGTTTGCCTAACTTGCCAAAACTTAGAAAAATAGTCGAAAAAGAGACTAAAACCCGCCTCGGTCGTCGAAATGACATTCAAACACATACATAGCACCATATAGGTATTTGACATATATTACAACTAACGGGACTCGATTTTGATATCTGAGAGGTCGAGTTATCGGTCTCTTTAACCTAACTTGCCAAAACTTAGACAAATAGTTGAAAAAGAGACCAAAACCCGCCTCAGTCGTCAAAATAACACGCAAACACATACATATCACCGCATAGGTATTAGGCACGTGTTACAACTTACGGGACTCGATTCCGATATTCGGAGGCCGCGTTATCTTCCCAATTGCCTAACTTTCTAAAACTTGGACAAATAGTCGAAAAAGAGACCAAAACCCAGCTCGTTCGTCGAAACGATACGTAAACACATACATAGCACCAGCATAGGTATTAGGCACGCATTCTGACTTATGAGACTCAATTCGATATACGGAGGTGACTTATCGACATGTTTGCCTAATTTGCCACAACTTAGAAAAGTAGTCAAAAAAGAGACGAAAACCCGCCTTAGTCGTCGAAATGACACGCAACCACATACATAGCACCACATAGGTATTAAGTGACGTTAGAACTTACGAGACTCGATTCCGATATATGGAGGCCGAGGAGTTATCGACTGTTTGCCTAACTTGCCAAAACTTGGAAAATATTCAAATTAAAAAGCGAGACTAATACACGCTTGGGCGTAGAAATGACATGCAAACACATATATAACACCATATATGTATTAGGCACACATTATAACTTACGGGACTTAATTAGATATATAGATCTTGAGAGTTATCGGCGATGTTTTCCTAACTTGCCAAGACTTAGAGAAATAGTCAAAAAAGAGACTAAATGTCGCCTCGGTCGTCGAAACGACACACAAACACATATATTGCACCGCATAGGTATTAGGCACACGTTACAATTTATGAAACTTGATTTTGATATACGGAGGCCGAGTTATCAGCCTATTTGCTTAACTTGCCAAAACATAGACAAATAGTCAAAAAAATACCAAAACCCGCCTCGGTCGTTGAAACGACACACAAACATATACATAGCACAACATAGGTATTAAGAACGCGTTATAACTTATGGGACTCGATTCCGATATACGGAGGCCAAGTTATCAGCTCGTTTGCCTAACTTACCAAAACTTAGAAAAATAATCGAAAAAGAGACCAAAACCCGCCTAAGTCGTCGAAACGACACGCAAACACATACATAACACTATATATATGTATTAGGCATGTATTACAACTTACGGAACTTGATTCCGATATACGGAGACCGAGTTATCAGCTCGTTTGCCTAACTTACCAAAACTTAGAGAAATAGACAAAAAAGAGATCAAAACTCGTCTCGGTCGTCGAAACAACACACAAACACATATATAGCACGACATAGGTATTAGGCACGCATTATAACTTACGAGACTCGATTCCAAAATACGGAGGTCGAGTTATCAGCCTGTTTGCCTAACCTTCCAAAACTTGAAGAACACAAACTAAAATATTTTAAATATGCTCTCTTTTCAACTTCGTTATTAATATTTTAATTTTGTAGGGTCTTGTTGATGAGACTCGTGGGGGTGGAGGCTGCGGCACATGCGAGACCATAGAGGAGATGGTGATGACCGCCGAGCTGATGTTGATGAGGCTATAGCTAGAGGGTGGGACCGACAGTCGGATCGGAGGTGGGACTGGCAATGGGACTGGCGATTGTACGATAGATGGTGGCGATGATGATACTGACACTCCTGATCTTGGGCTGTAGTTAGTTTATTTTTATATTTTGACTTTTATGTATGTATTTATACTGACTTTTGAGTTATCTGATTGTAGAGTTTTGTATCTAGTTAGGTTGATGGTTTATGTATCTAACTATATTGATTGTTTATGATTATATTTTGTATCTACATTGTACGACTTTTATCTATATGTCATTATGGTGTCTACATATTTAATGGTTGATAGCAAAAGATTTAATTGTTATTGATATGCGTTCGTGAAGAATTATTTTTTTTTCTTTAGTTTATAACATGTACAATTATGTATATGTAAATGAACAGGGGAATTTCGCAATTTTCTAAAAAAAAAAATTAAAGCAAGTCATTGGCGATGGTTGTCCCGTCGATAATGACCTACAGCAACGGTTCATTATATAATATAAATTAAGGTCATTGCCGACGGGACAAAAGTCATTAGTGATGGCCTGGTAGTCGCCAATGACTATATTAATAAATTCTTTTAAATGGCTATTGTTGACGGATGCATTCGTAAAATGCTCGTGCGTTCGACAATGAGTCATTGGAGACTACCGCCATCGGCGATAACCACATCGTTAATGACCTAATTCACGACACGCGGCGCGGCGGAGCTAGTGGCGACGACACGTGGAGACGACGGGGAGTGGCGGCGGTGGTTGGTCAAGCGTCTTGATGACCTCATTAATCGACCAACGCGCCGCCGTCGTGAATGACCTTTTTTTTGTAGTGATTGATGGGTAATTAAATGCTCACCCTTGATTAGAATTAAATATTTTCAGCGAAACATGATCGTATAGAAGTTTCTGACAAGGACAAAGGAAATGGGAAGTTGAATTAGTAGTTTAAGTATGATGTATGTAATAGTTAGATGTTTTGTAATAATATATATCTTATTATCATGTAAGGTCTGAGAACCTGTGATTGACAAGTTAGACATTTTGTAATAGTCAGTAATTACTTTTATGTCAATATTAATTTGTTGAATGAATAGTATTGTGTATCACTGAATACGGGTTTGAAAGTACTCGGATTTGAAAGTACTCGAATTTGAGAGCGCCACAAATATCCTAGCTAATCGTGATCCACAAAAACATGAAGATGTTGTTACTTGAATATAAGTGATATCTAATAAGTAATTTTTTTACACACTCAAATACTAAAACCCTCCCTCAGTTATTACTAAATTCTTTGTCAGAGGCGAATACAGATGTATCTCCAATGCTTATTCGTTGTTTTCATATACTTTTTCTATTTCAAATTATAAAATCAATAGTAGCTTTTGATAAGTTAATTTCAAACATTTTAAAACTATATATTGAGATGAATTTATTTTGTTTATGTCAATACAATTATGAATATCATAAACTATAGAAAAATACTACTAGTTATAATATTTATTGTTTTGAAACTTTAATAAATCATGTCAATTTAAACTTTGAAAATATTTTAAATTAATTTTTAGAAACGATTCTTGAGACAGACATAATATATATCAACATCATCAATAGCAATGCTAAAATCCTGAAATTTGTTTTTGGGAATTGGATTAACAGAGATATCTAGGAAAATACTACATCCGCTCCTAAAAGATTGTCGTTTAAACTTTTTGCATGGATTAAGAAAGTATCATTTACCAAGTAAAATTTGTTTGAAATTCCATCAAGATTACCCTTTTTGAAAAGTTGAAAACTATTAATACAAAGGAGATAATTTCTTGAGAAATGAGAGAAGGTATGGGTAATATAGAAAATAAATAATTTATTCTCCTCGAAAAGTTGTAAACGACAAATATTTTGGAACAAATTTTTTTTCTAAAAACGACAATCTTTTAGGAATCGGAGGGAGTATATAGAAAGAGAATGGAAAATAATTTTTTAAAAAGTACCTTTATGAATTTCGGTTATCACAGTTCTAGATTTTGACAATCGTCGAATTGAATTATGGGGATGTTAGAGATTTTGTGCCAATCCTCGCCTGTATTCCGTTGACATCTTTTAATCAGTTCGGGACAAAACCATATTCTGAGTTCTTTGAGTGTAGAAGGAAGAGAATATTTAAACACCATGTTTGGACACTCATAAATCTCTAAACGTTGGAGAGATGTCTGATAGTTTACAAGCCACCGTGGTAAATACCTCAACTTCGGTAGTCCTTCAACAGCTAAAATTGAAGCCTTGAGAGACTACCAATGTCTTGTGCCGTAGTCTTCAAATCCAGCTTTGGACAGTCAGAAAGTACGAGATTCTCTAGCCTGGATAGGTACCTCAAATTGTCCGGCAAGGACAACAAACTTTCACAATGCTTAATTTGCAACGTTCTGAGGTGACCATTCTTCTTTAAGTTGCGCAAAAAATTTCAGATTCCGCATCCTTCAATCTCCAAGTATCTAAGGGAATTCAAACTTTCATCATTTTCATTTAGATATGATAGCTCCATTTCTCCTGTGGTTAAGTACAAGTACCTGAGACTTCTTAGTTCCCTAAAATCTTTGGGCAACTTCTGTAGTGCATTACAACCCTTAAGACATAAGGTTTGTAGGCTCACCAATTGACAGAGCGAATCTGGAAGAGTTTTTATGCACGTATTTTTAGCCAAGCACAGGTATCTTAGACTCTTCAAATCACCAATGGAATTTGGTAAGTTAAAGCATGCTTCCTTAAAATACAACACTCTCAAGTACTTGAATTTTGAAATGCATGTCTGAACGAAGGATATGCTGCAAGCAGGCCCCACATCGTTGTCTGCTATGATGGTTCTCAGACCTCCAAGTTCAAGAACAGAACTCGGAAATTCTTCCCCACTCACCAATTCTTTACTATGAAAACCTACATGCCGAACCTTTTTGTCTAGAAGCAGTTCACCTCTTGGAGTATCATCACTTAAACTTGCGGACTCACCCTCTGTAACTAATAATGCAAGGTCGTGCATTAGGCCATGGACTTTGAATGTGCAGTAAAACCAAAAGTCCTCGACACCTTGAAAAATGATTTCGAATGTAACTCGGCGAAAATTTCTTGCCCAATATCTTCTGCCTCCGAGTGGTTTCCATCACGGCCTGATTCAAGGAACCCTAATGCCATCCAAATATATATCATCTCTATTGATCTTAATGTTGTACCCTTTTCAAACATTGAGCAAATAGAAAAACATTGTTTCAGGTTGGAACGTAAATGATTGTAACTCAATTCCAGGACAGGTAAAATATCACTTTCTCCTTGTTTTAAGTTCCAACTTTTATCATCTCTCACAAGGCGCCAATCTCGCTCTTCAGTTTTCAAGTGCAGAAGACTTGCCAAAGTCTTTAAAGCTGAAGGTACTTCTAGGCTTTTTTCACTATATCTTTTCGATTGGGATCAGTCCTGAATTGTGCTCCTTCTGGCCTTCCCCAAGTGCCCATTTCATAAGCAATGATAGAGAATGTTCTGGCGAAAGACTTCGTAAGGTGTGCGTGTAACTAGTACCCATGATTTTAGCAACGGATTGTGAACGCGTAGTCACAACAATTTTACTACCATAGCCACCACGCAGTACTTCTTTCAAGCCAACCCATTTGCCATCATCCTCGTTCCACACATCATCCAAGACGAGTAGATATCTTTTACCCCTCAAAATTTGCTTCAAGTGTTCTAGCAATTGTTGCATACTCAAATCCCTGTGACCAACTATTTCTCCAATTATTTTTCTGACATCAAAGTTCTCTGTAACACAAACCCATTTTTTCAACTCAAAATATTGAGTCACCCTTTCATCATTATATACAGATTTAGCAAGCGTGGTCTTTCCCAGGCCACCAATTCCAACAACAGAAACAACAGAAACACCACAATTATTAGGGTGATTATTACCATCATCTAGCTGCTTCAAGACATGCACCAGCTGTTCTATGTCCTCCTCTCTACCAATCACATCCGAAACATCAACATCGGAGTGAGTTTCTCTCAGGCTGGAACTATTCTGTTCTCAACATATGGTCCGGATATATGAAATTTATTTCTATCAGCAGCAATTCCATCCAGTGTCTTTCTGGTTTCCTTAATTTTATTACCCATCATATGGCCGAATATGAGCGGGCTTGAAGATGAGGTGTAATACCGTAACTTTTTCCTGATGTTTATCCTTTGATTCCGTACTTGCCGCTGCAAATCCGCAATTTCAAACTCATCCAGAATATCTTCGGCAGAAGCACAAACATCTCTTAGTTTAGCCAACCATACTCGCCGCTCACGATTCATTTGATGCTGTAACTCCTCGCCGTCCAAACGCACGGCTTTGACAGTTTCTAGGGTCTCCTTCAGCTTCTCTAGTTCGCTTTTTACTCCCGGTGTTAATACGAGTTCTTTAACACTAACAATGGCAATCTTTGCCAAAAGGTTCGCGACAGCGCCGTAGAGAATTGTTTCTGCCATGACCACAGCTGTGGGAGGAAGAAGATGAAGATCGGAGGATGAGAGAGATATTTTCCAAGGGCTTATCCTCTTACAGACCACAAAATTAGATAATGTATAGAGATTTGGCTTTATCCCCGTCCGCGCCCCAAGACTATATAGACCAGATGTAATTTATCTCAAACTTCGAATGGCCCAGATGATTTATTGAGTGAAATGCAGTAAATTCAAAATCATTTGTATTTTATTAGATAGATATATCTTCAAATACACTTTAGAACTTAACGTTTTTTGTTTTTACATTAAAACTTAATGTTTGAATTTGAAGACATTAAATTTTAATGTCTATATATTTATATAAAAAAAAAGCATCTACACTCTGTTTTGAGTTTTAAAATGAATGAAAAAAATAAACAAAAAAAAAAATAAATGGATTTTAAAATTTAAGTTTTCTTTCCAATTTACATGTTTACGAGTTTTTTAATAAACGGAAAAGAAAAGAAATAGATAGAAAACTTGGTTACTTTTCCTCTGTCAAAATTTTCGTTCGAAAATTGATTCGATTTGAATGAAAAAGAAATTAGAATAAGTAATATTTTATAATTATCATATTATCCTCAACTTTCAATATAATAAATTTTAATTACAACCCATATCCCCAATTTATTTTTATCCAATAAACATGTTTTGGTAAAGAGAAGAAATTTTTGGCGAATAACTTCTTTTCGCCACCACCAGCAGCTTATCTGCAATAACTTCAGTAAGCATTCGAATTTTATGTAATAAAAGTATTCAATTTTTTTTTAATTACTATTCAGCGAGCTCTTATTCACGAGTTCTTATTTACGAGCTTCTTATTAAATGAGTTAAGATTCACGAAGCTTCTTATTCATGAGTTCTTATTCACGAGTTCTTATTCACGTCTTTATTAAGCGAAGCGTGATAATTTTTTTTCGTAAGTGAAGGCGTTCTTTCGATAATTGTTACGATAATTCTTTATTCAATATTTTATTTTATTGATTCAATAATTCTACGTTGATATTTTATATTATTGTTGTTTCAATAATTGTCACGATTGATAAGATTTTCCATTATCGAGATAATAATTCATATTATCCTAATAATATTATTGGATAACGTTATTGGCGATCGCCAGAAAGCTCTGTCTGGGAGGAGGTTTGAATTACCTAATTAAGGCTTGTAAGTAAGGAGAATTCTTATTGGAAAGCACTCTTTCCTTAACCCGCAGTTGTTAATATTGTGATTATGTAATATTATTTGTGAATAATTAATTATTGATTTTTATGATGAGAAAAATATTTATTTATGTGGATATAGATGGATAAAATTTTTAAAGTGAATGATTGTTTGAAAATTAATATTTTATCTTTTTCTCGATAAAATAATTCATTTAAATATATTATTTTAATAATATAATAATTGTGATATTTTTACGATGAATGTGGAATATATGAAAGATATGAGGAGGAAGAATATTTTTATTCTGATAAATGTTTAAAACATGTTAAACATGTTTATTGAATACATTTCTTGATCGAAATTTGATTATAGATCGTAAAATCGTCCGTTTGTGGATTTGGTCAATTTACGTTTGGAATTTGGAAAAACTTTCTTCTGCAAAGTTGTAGAAATTGAATTTCCTATAAAACTCGTGAGATTCAAATTTTTTTGATAAAAGGGCTATTTATTATGAATTATTGAAGTTTTGAAGCTCAGAAATAATTGATTTTTGGAAGTTTAAAATAATTTAAATAACAAAAACGTTTTTTGTGCAAGTCTTGTGAGGTGGGCTGTTTGGTGGCTGAGGTTTTGAAGCAAAATAAGTGTGCTTTGGAATAAAAATAATATATATTAATATTTTATTAAATTTTACTAACTTTGGTGTTACAAGTATTTTCCTATAAATAGGGGTCTTGGGTTAGAATTGAAAATCACACCGAAAACTCAAGTTTTCTTTCTCTATATTATCGAAATATTCTTGTGAGTATTTTGAGTATACTTTGAGTATTGCTATACGGTGCAAAGTTAGTTTCAAATTATTCCAAATCGTAAGATCTTCTTTTTTGAGGTAAGGGATAGTAATGGATTTTAAGGGTTATGATGTTTTTTAGTTTCGAAATTTTTTTGAACCTTCAAAAATTCTGGAAAAAATTTGAAATGATATTTTGATGAGTTTTGTAGATTGTGTCCAAAAATGGCGATTTTTGGATGTATAGATTAGGAGTTATGGATTTTATGAGAAAATACTATTTTAAAAGTAACTGTTTATAACTCCTTGTGATTAACTCCAAAATTGATGAAATTTGTATTGGGAGTACATCTATATAATATCAGTATACCGTATTAATTTCAGAATTTTTGGACAAAAGTACAATTTATGATAAATATTTAAATATTCGTTGGTTTTGGCCATGTGAAAAATAGTAAATGAATTTTAAAAATTACGAGAAAATATATATATTCAATATGGGACTATATTCTTCTAAATTCCAGAAAATAAATATTTTTGAACTGATTTGGTATTTTTCATGAAAATGTTCTAGTTATGATTAAATGAATTAAATATGTTATGTGGAGTAAGAAAATTGGAAAATAGGATTTTATGGCTTAAGAATCCTATATGAGGTATATGCTGATTTTTGATGAGGATTTTGGTTATTGGTGATGAAATCTTATTAGTTTAGCATTTTAAGATGATTAAATGCATTTATTAGTAAAGTGTAAACAATTTAAATAAATTGTTTATAAGTTTAAGAAATGATTAAAATATTGTGGTAGTATTAATAATATTAGATTATGAGATTATTAAGTGATTTATAACATTTTGATTAAGGTGTTATGAGATCATTGATTTATGAATCTTACTCTTGAGATTAAATCTATATGTTTTGATTATATTATTTTTATATAACATTCTTATAACCCTAATGATGATATTTCTCTTTGACTTGAGTGTAAAGATGAGTAGATTATTGGTATGATCGTGACTATAGGTTCTCTTTGGCGATGGTCTGAAAGTTGAATTGTTGACTGGTATGATCATGACCATTGAATTTACAATTAAATATTTTTAGCTTAAGTGCAAAGGTGAATTGATCAACATGGTTATAATTATTGTTATATAACTTCTGAAATGATTATGTATTTCTTTGATATATGAATATCTTTGGCTCGTAGTGTCTGAAAGATGACTTGTTGATGAATATCTTAGCTTTGTGGTGCAAAGATGAATTATTGTTGAATATCTTTGGCCCGTAGTGCAAAGATGACACATTGTTGAATATCTTTGGCTCGTAGTGCAAAGATGACTTGTTGTTGAATATCTTTGGCATGTAGTGCAAAGATGAATCTGTTGATGAATATCTTTGGTAGTGGTGCGAAGATGAATTTATTAGTATGATTATGAGCAGAACGCGTGATTTGGTATAACCACGATCTTTGATGTTTCGGTAAAGACAGTGATGAAATTATCTTCGTCTGGATAAGAAGAGGAATTTAGAACTACAATTATGATTATGAAGTTATACATGTGATTGTGGGCGAGAGAATTGTTGATTGATGTAATAGGGATAAAACATTCTTTGGTGGACTTTTAACATGGAGAAGATAATAGATTTTATGGTCTATTTGACTCTTCTAATGGATTGCTTCATTCATTTAAACTATGGTTGAAAAGTTTTATCATCTACCATATGTTCTAAATCTACGATTTATTCTTGATGAAGACTATTGATAATTTATTTATCTTTAGTCATAATATTCTTTATCGAGCTAGTTGTGCTCACCCTTTTGTTTCACAATTCCTTCTTTCGGTAATAAAAGTGTAGTTTGGGTCGAGCGGGGATAGCGAGGAATAGAGTGGTGGTCTATAGATGTTGAGGGTGAGGTGAATTTAACTTTGGAAGGGTGTTTTGCCACTATCATACAAGATGTCTAATGACATACAAACTCGTGTTATCATAAAACAAGGTTGTGCACATCCACTTCTTGAGTATATTTACAAGCACTACCTATATAATCTTGGTGTTTGTTTGGAGTATAATACCCAATTAGAGACAGTGGAGATAATGATATGTCAAGAGAAGACTCACCATTGGGAAGAATATGATAGTAATCTTCTCGCTTTTTCTTTAGGGTCTATTAGGTTGACCAAGGATAATTACAGGCCATATGATATCTACCATAACCTAAAATCACGGCCTCCCATGTATGAAGGTTTCCTTGAGCACTTTCCAAAGATTCTAATTTCTAAAACAGGTTTTTGACTATACCTTTATGTAAGGTGTCATTGTGACGTACTTCTGATTGGTATATATTTGTATCCAAACTCACAAAGATAAGTGTTGTTGTATTTTGCACGACAATTGTTGTAATAAAGTTGTAGTTGTTTTCCGCACCATATATTTGGCGACTCGAATGGGTTGGATGGAATGGACCTATTTTGGGGTCGTTACAACTTCTCCTTCTTCGAATTCTTTCACAATTCCTCTTGTTGAACGCTCCCCTACAAAACCCGTTTTTGATTCTCGTCCCCAACACCAAGGTTTGCTATTATCGATCGATGTAGAAACTCGAAATTTTGCATTCATGTTATTAACCTGCGAAAGGCAAAATCGTCTTCAGAGATAACCACGAAGTCAAATCGGTTTCCAACCCCTAGATAACCCCGGAGATCCAGCCTCAACCCAGGATGTGATGCCCCCAAAATAGGTATACATCTCCCATTTTGAGTCGCCAAATACATGGTACAGAAAATAACTACAACTTTATTATTACAATTGTCGTGCAAAATACGACAACACGTATACTGTGAGTTTAAATACAAATATTGTCTTCTAGACAGTATTCAAACTCAAATAAGTCCTCATTACAATTATTGATACACTATTTTACAAAATAGTGAGGACTGCTAAACCACTAACTTGATCCATCATTCCATACCACGACTAGAAAATGTAGAAATTCTACAATAAAATCCATACCAATATTTCGGTATAATGATATTGAAAGAATAACATTTCTTAAACTTATAAACAATTTATTTTAATTGTTTACACTTTACTAAATAATACATTTAATCATCATAAAATGTCAAACTCTTAAGATTTCATCACCAATAACCAAAACCCTCATCAAAAATCTACATATAACTCATATATGATTCTCAAGCCATAAAATCATATTTTTCAATTTTTTTACTTCACATAACATATTTAATTCATTTACTCATAATTAGACCATTTTCATGAAAAATACCAAATCAGTTCCAAAATATTTTTTTTTCGGGATTTAGCATAATATAGTCCCATATTGAACATATATTTTTTTTGAAATTTTTAAAATTCATTTACTATTTTTCATATGGCCAAAACTGCCGAATATTTAGACATTTATCATAAATTGTACTTTTCTCCAAAAATTCCAAAATTCACAGAGTATACTGATATTATATAGATGTACTCCAAATAATAATTTCACCAATTTTAGAGTTAACCACAAAGAGTTATAAGGGTTTACTTTTAAAATAGTCTTTTCTCATAAAATTCATAACTCCTAGTCTATACATCCAAAAATCGCCATTTTTGGACACAATCTAGAAAACTCATCAAATTATTATTTCAAATTTTTCCAAAATTTTTGAAGGTCGAAAAAATTACGGCCCGAAAAACATAATAACTTTAAAAATTCCTTCAAAAGAAAAAGCGATCTTACATTAGAATATCGGATGAAAAGTCGAAAGAACCTTGCACCGAATAGAAACTCTGAAAGTATCTAAATACTTATAAAAATACGCTCGACAATATTAAGAGAGAAAACTTATTTTTCTGGTGTGATTTTCAATTCTAACTTAAGCACCTATTTATAGAAAAATGTTAGAACGCCAAAGGAGACTAAAATATTAAAATAATATTATTTTCTTTAATTTCTACGCCACCCACCATTTGAAAAATCCACCAGCAGCCATCTTGGAAGAGAATTCAGCAGCCCACATGTTTATAACATAAGTGGGTCCCACCCATAATTAAATAAAAATTATTTTATTTTCTGAAACTTCGGTAATTCATAGAAAATAGTCCGTTTATCAGAAAAATACGAATTTATATCCATTCCACACGATATCGAATTCTCTACAACTTTGTAGTTTTAAGTTTTTCCAAATTCAAGCCATAAAATATCCGAAATCCACAAACGGACGATTTTTAACACCTTTTAAAATTCATAACAAATCAACCGTTAATTTTTAACGGTTCAAAATTTGTGGACATATACTCAACTTATATATGTATAACATATCCAAAAATCACAACGATCCAATGGCCGGATTAAAATTATAACTCACGCAATAGAGCTTTAAGAACACCAATTTGATATTTTAATACCTCCAATCCGACAAAATACTGATAAAACACCTCAACATTAATTCCTTCATTTATAACCACATAAATAAATCCATCATTTATATCCACATCAAATAAATATTTCCTTATCATATAAATCAATAATTAATTATTCACAAATAATATTACGAATCACAATAATGATAACCGAGCAGCCTCCCGGAAAGAGGGGCTTTCAGATAAGGATTTCTCCTTCTTGGCGCCAAGAATTAGGTGACCAAACCTCTCATTGATGAAACTTTCTAGACATTGCCAATAATGTTATCTAATAATATTATTCAAATAATATGAATTATTGATCCGATAATGGGAAATATCAGTAAAGTGACAATTATTGAAACAACAATAATATAAAATATCAACGCAGAAATTATTGAATCAATAAAATAAAATATTGAACAATAATTATCAGAATAATTATTGAGTAAAGCCTTCTCACGTAAGAATCAATAATTCAAAATCTTCAGTACAAAACCGCGGTGCTATTTCTTTGTGCAACGCAAGACATTACTTTACTTTACCCACCGGGTATTCCAACAAGATGTTAATGGTAACGATTACGCCGTTTATTTATAAAAACTCAAATTTGTCGTTTTTCTTCATCAAGCGATTATCCGTTATGAGGCCCTACAAATGTTTTATACCAATATACTAATATTCCCCGACAGAAAGAATATTCCACGACCAAACGAATATTTTCCGACAACAATGAATATTTTATAACCACTTGCGTATTTTGAAAAAAAATTCATATATCACCCTTAACTTTAACTTTTTATCAATTTAACCATTTACTGAATTGTAATTATAAGAAAAATTGAATACTTTTATTTCATAAAATTCGGGGTCTTACAATCTCTCCTCCTTATGAAATTTCGTCCCCAGAAATTTACGTGCACTGTATTTCAAAAGTTGAGAATACCTTGCTTTCATTTCAGATTCTATCTCCCGGGTCATCATGATTTCTCCATTGCTCATCTCCCGTGATAACTTCATTTGGGTTCCTCATTTGTTGGGAAGTTATAACGACCGCTTTCCCTTGAACTACTCGGCTTTGACTTGTCTGGGGCAGTATTTGGCGTCATCACTACCGTTGGAATATACTTTTCTATACGGCATATTCCACCCTCAACTGCTTCATCGTACTCCTGATTCATAATCTGAATCATCAATCTTCGATCCATATCGAATTGAGGTTGACCGCTCTGTACAGGGTAATTCAAAACTCGATGTTGGGTTCTCCCAATTGCTGTCCAAAAAGAGAAATACATATCATCTATTTTAGCCTTCTTAGATCGGACATCTCTTTCCACAATATCAACGCGTCGTGCGGCTTTTACCCATGCATCACTCACTCTCACTCGTTCAGTTGTTTCTTCTTTCAGCTCAGATTCCAGCTTTATCATCTTATACTCTGCCAAAGAATGCTTCTATTCAAGCATCACATATTGGGTAACACAAGCTTGAATTGTTGCATCCTTTTGCTCTACGACCGCTTGCCGTTCTTCAACCTGCTCTTCTAACTCATGAATACGATTTTGTAATTCTACGTTTCGATCATAAAATTCTTCTAATAAATTCTCCTCAGGCTCTTCTTCTTCCTCACTCTCAGCTGCTACCTCTACGACTAGCTCGGGTGCAACTACTAATTCTTTCCTCACCACAAGAATATCTCTAATTCCTTCTTTGCCTGACATCACATTATCATGGTTGGTGATTATAGGTATTCCCACGGTCTCATTCACTCTATTGTTAACATTCTCAGCAGCCATTCTTAAATACTTCTATAAAACAAGGGTTAATTAAATAAATTAACATATCACATAATATTCGTATATTATGACCGACCAAAAAATAAGCTTAGGTAGGACATACTAGCGAAGGATTTACTCATCTCTCTCCTCCTAGTTCTATTCCCCGATCTCCGCTAGAGACCATATCCCTAAGCTCTGATACCAACTGTGACGACCCCAAAATAGGTCCAATCCACCCAACCTATTATGAGTCGCCAAATACATGGTACAGAAAATAACTACAACTTTATTACAACAATTGTCGTGCAAAATACAACAACACATATACTGTGAGTTTTGATACAAATATATACCAACTATGACTCACATCCCAACCTTGGATAGCACGTCACAATGGCACCTTACATAAAGGTATAGTCAAAAACTGTTTTAGAAATTAGAATCTTTGGGAAGTGCTCAAGAAACCTTCCGTACATGGGAGGCCGTGCGTAGGTTATAATAGATATCATATGGCCACGCAAATTATCCTTGGTTGACCCAATAGACCCCAAAGAAAAACGAGAAGATTACTATCATATTCTTTCCAATGGTGAGTCTTCTCTTGACATATAATTATCTCTACTATCTCTAATTGAGAATTATACTTCAAATAAACTCCAAGATCATATAGGTAGTGCTCGTAGATATACTCAGTAAGTGGATGTGCACAACCCTGTCTTATGATGACACGAGGTTGTATGTTTTTAGACATCTTGTATGATAGTGGCAAAACACTCTTCCAACGTTGGGTTCACCACACCCTATTTTATTCACCAAATATAACTACTAAATGATGACCACCGCTCTATTCCCTGTTACCCACTTTCACCCAAATACACTCTTATCACACGAAAGGAATTGTGAAGCAAAAGGGTGAGCACTGACTTCTTCGATAAAGAATATCATGACTAAAGATAATTAAATTATCAATAGCCTTCATCAATAATAAATCAGAGATTTAGAACATATGGTAGATGATAAAAAATTTCAACCATAGTTACAGCGGAACGAGCAATCCATTAGAAGAGTCAAATAGACTATAAAGTCTATTATCTTCTCCATGTTAAAAATCTACCAACAATGTTTTATCTCTGTATCATCAATCAACAATTCTGGTCCACAATCATATGAATAACTCATAATCATAATTGTAGTTCTAAATTCCTCTTCTCATCCATGACGAAGATAATTTTCATCACATATCTTTACCTGAAACATCAAAGATCATGGTTACACCAAATCACATTTCCTATTCATAATCATACTAATAACTTCATCTTTGCACTACGGCCAAAGATATTCGTCAACAGTTCATCTTTGCACTACTGACCAAAGATATTTAACAACATATCATCTTTGCACTACGGGCCAAAGATATTCATCAACAATTCATCTTTGCACTATAGGCCAAAGATATTCATCAACAGTTCATATTTGCACTACATGCCAAATATATTCATCAACAGTTCATATTTACTACGAGCCAAATATATTAATATCTCGAAGAAATATATAAACATTTTAGAATTTATATAAACAATAATTATAACCATGTTGATCAATTCACCTTTGCACTTAAGCTAAAGATATTCAATTATAAATTCATGGTGGTCATGATCATACCAAATAACAATTCAACTTTTGCACTTGGCCAAAGAGAACCCATAGTCACGATCGTACCAATAATCTACCCATCTTTACATTCAAGTCAAAGAGAAATTTCATCACTAAGATTATAAAATGTTATATATGATAATAAAAATAATATGATCAACAACTGCATTTAATTTCAAGAGTAAGATTCATAAATCAACGATAATTTGGTCGTAAAAAAGAAACCAATTTTGTTTGTGAATAGTACAAAATGAATAGTAACTCGTGAATAGTAACTCGTGAATAGTAACTCATGAATAGTAACCCTGACATGAAAAAGGTAGAAATTCCATAATAAAATCCATACCAATATTTCGGTATAATAATATTGAAAGAATAACATTTCTTAAACTTATAAACAATTTATTTTAATTGTTTACACTTTACTAAATAATACATTTAATCATCATAAAATGCCAAACTCTTAAGATTTCATCACCAATAACCAAAACCCTCATCAAAAATCTGCATATAACTCATATATAATTCTCAAGCCATAAAATCATATTTTTCAATTTTCTTACTTCACATAACATATTTAATTTATTTACTCATAATTAGACCATTTTTATGAAAAATACCAAATCAGTTCCAAAAATATTTATTTTCTGGGATTTAGCAGAATATAGTCCCATATTGAACATATATTTTTTTCGGAATTTTTAAAATTCATTTACTATTTTTCATATGGCCAAAACCGCCGAATATTTAGACATTTATCATAAATTGTACTTTTCTCCAAAAATTCCAAAATTCACAGAGTATACTGATATTATATAGATATACTCATAATAAAAATTTCACCAATTTTAGAGTTAATCACAAGGAGTTATAAGGGTTTAATTTTAAAATAGTATTTTCTCATAAAATTCATAACTCCTAGTCTATACATCCAAAAATTGCCACCCACCATTTGAAAAATCCACCAGCAGCCATCTTGGAAGAGAATTTAGCAGCCCACATGTTTATAACATAAGTGGGTCCCTCCCATAATTTAATAAAATCATTTTATTTTCCAAAACTTGATAATTCATAGAAAATAGCCCGTTATCGAAAAAATACTGAATTTTATATCCATTCCACACGAAAATCGATTCTCTACAACTTTGTAGATTTAAGTTTTTCCAAATTCCAGACATAAAATATCCGAAATCCACAAACGGACGATTTTTAACACCTTTTAAAATTCATAACAAATCAATCGTTAATTTTTAATGGTTCAAAATTTGTGGACATATACTCAACTTATATATGTATAACATATCCAAAAATCACAACGATCCAACTATCGGATTAAAATTATAACTCACGCATTAATAGAGCTTTAAGAACAATCGATTTGATATTTTAATACCTCCAATCAAATAAAAATCTTGATAAAACCCCTCAACATTAATTCTTTCATTTATAACCACACAAATAAATCCATCATTTATATCCACATCAAATAAATATTTCCTTATCATATAAATCAATAATTAATTATTTATAAATAATATTACGAATCACAATAATGACAACCAAACCAGGAAAGAGGGGCTTTCAGATAAGGATTTACCTTCTTTGGCGCAATGATTAGGTGACCAAACCTCTCCTTGATGAACTTTCTAGACATTGCCAATAATGTTATCTAATAATATTATTCAAATAATATGAATTATTGATCTGATAATGGGAAATACTGTAAAGTGACAATTATTGAAACAATAATAATATAAAATATCAACGCAGAAATTATTGAATCAATTAAATAAAATATTGAACAGTAATTACTGTAACAATTATTAAGTAGTGCCTTCTCACGTAAGAATCAATAATTCAAAAATATTGTGCAACAACGCGTATTATTACTTTACTTTACCCACCGGATATTCCAACAGTATTAATGGTAACGATTACGCCGTTATTTATAAAAACTCAAATTTGTCATTTTCTTCATCCGACAGTTATCCGTTATGAGGCCCACAAATGGTCGTTTTACAAATCGTACGAATATTCCCCGATAGAAAGAATATTCCACGACCAAACGAATATTTTCCGACAACAATGAATATTTTATAACCACTTGCATATTTTAAAAAAATTTCATATATCACCCTTAACTTTAACTTTTTATCAATTTAACCATTTACTGAATTGTAATTATAAGAAAAATTGAATACTTTTATTTCATAAAATTCGGGGTCTTACATAACCACTTGCTTACTTTGCAAAATTTATAAATATTACCCACAACTATAACATTATATCAAATTCACACCATATTATTCAAAAATATATTTCGAGAAAATTAATATTTATTCATAAAAGTTGGGGTCTTACACTAACCATCAATTTAAGCCTTAAAATAGACCAAAATACATATACTAAGCCATACACAAAATTCCTTATTCTAAAAATATATTTACATGAATTTGATATCTCGAAAATCGTTTATAGATGACATATCACAGATTATACACACCTATAAACAAATATATCCTTATCCTTCATCAACCCAAACTAATTTTATAGAAACCTCATATTTGAGGCAAACAAGAGTATAGAGTTTTAAGGTTGGATTAATACCTTTTGATTCCTTCTTAACCCAATTAGATGATGAACAAGGTTCTTTTCTTCGTGTTCTTCCAAAGCTCTTCTCCAATTCTCAGAGAATTCTCTCACTCACCCTCACTCCCAAATTTCTTTTTACTGAAGAACAAGCTAACTGATGAGTTTTTTTTAACGTAAGCACGCAATTCCTTCATTGGTTACCAAACCCCAAAGGTCACAAGACCTTGTTGGGCAAACTTCCTTAGGCACCCCTTTCAATTATTTTAATAATTTTTTATCATATGGTATATTTGTCACACTTAAATTTAATTAAACTTATTTTTATTAATAAATCTAATTAAATCTTACTAACAAAATTATAATCTCTAATTAGACAATTATAATTTTAATTAATAAATTATTAATTTTCTAATTTAATTATTTAATTAAATTAGAATATTATCATTATCCCCACGTTATAAAATACGCACAAATTCTTAAATTATTTAATTTAATCAATAGTATCACACTTACATAAATTATCCCATAATAATTTCCATCAAATATTCATTTTAAATTCCATAAAAATTCTAACTAAAATATTTATTTTATTCGATAAATATTTTAACTATTTACAAGATCAAAATCGTATTACATTAATATATTACACTCATATGTAATATATCACTTCCTCGTTTATTAAAACAAATATGCTTACACTAATTCACTATTTTAATTAAATGAATTACTCACATTATTTATAAAATTTAAATCATAACAATTTCATCGCCATAAAGCATAATAATCGAATTATGTTATTTCATAATATAATTTTCAACTTAATTAAATTAACTAATATTATTTAGTTAATTTTGTTTATATAAATCTCATTTTTCTTCTTGATAGTTAAATTAACTAATAAACCTCATTTTCCCAACATATACATCTCTTTTATATTCACACTTAATCTCTTCACATCAATCACATATTTCAAGATAAATTGCAAATATATATACTTACCCACACTCAAAACACATAATTCAAAATATATACATATCATAATAGTCTTAATCAGTCTTTGACAATGCGAGAAAGTGTCGCGAGTCCATCGATCTCCGCTTCCTCTTGGCTTAGTCATTTCTAGTATCTGACCATTGATAATTAAATTTTGCCATGGTACACGAAATGAAAGACAAAAATTGAAAGAGAATTAAAGAAAATAATAAAAAAAAAGCGTTTAAATTAAAACTAATTTGATAAAAATTAATATTGGCAAAATTATTAAACTAATTCCTCGTAGAATCTACGCCTAAAAACTTGTTAGTTGATTTCACAATCAAAACATACGTGCAAGTATACACGGTCAACAAGTAATAAAATGATAAGAAAAGTATCGTTCTCACGAGGAATTATTTAATAAGAATCACCAACTATTAGTTCTTAACCAAACTAATTTTATTTAAACAATCAATTTAGAGTTTTGAATTAAATTATTTAATTAAACTAATTCTAATTACCATAGTTAAAAATCAGATTATGGAGATTTAAGATCACAACTTCACTTATTGCTTCACTTATATTAAAACACTTCTTATTAATTACGCTCACTATTCTTGATTGTTAATCAGGAACTTATTAATATTTATAACCACCTTCCGATATATCACAAACATATTAATCCAAATCCACAGTTGATAGAATTGAATCAAACACCCTAATTAACTAATTCACTATATTTCTATGTGAATTATAATTAAAAAGGATTTAAAGTACATGTTCCCTATCAGATTACACGCGGTGTAAAGGCATATCCCTATCCTAAACACAAATAATGAATTTCAACACCATGTAGAAAACACAATCACATACTATTATGATCAGATCTAAATCTATATTTCATCTCCCGAATTCATATAAATTATCATGATAATTGTTAGCTAGACAATTAAACAATTAAACGCAATCATAATAGATAATCCATATAATAGATCACAGTAATTAACAGAGAAGCATACTAAAATAAGCTATGCAATAAGATCCGTAGCAACCTTAAACAAGAAATTTAGTTCATTTTAATTGAATTAAAATCAAGAATCCACAATTGAATACACATTAAAAGATAAAAGTAAGATAAAAGAAGAGAATACAATCTATTGTCGTGGATCTTGAGACTCCTCTTCGGCTCCTTCTTTGAATCTTCAGTGTTCTTCAAGTTGCTTCAATCTCTAATAGCTAATTAAGAACTAGGGTTTATGTTCTAATCTAATGGAGTGTTCTTTCTAAGCTAATCTATCTAATCTCCTCTTATTCTATGCCTCCCCATCATGTATTTATAGGTTCTGAGTCAAATTTTTAGCTTAAGAGGAAATCGAATCCAATTTGGAGTAAAAAAGTGTTAAAATTAAGCCCCAAAACTCGTCCAAGCTTGATCAAGCCCTACACCAGCGCCCACCTTACGATCACTGATCATGGAATATCGCCCCTAGTGCTCCAAAGACCGAAATAGGCTAGGAATGGGTGCCTTGCTTACCGGCCACTTTTCCAAATTTTTTTACTCCGCGTCTTTTGGGAAAATGGCCATAACTTTATTGTCCAAACTCCAATTTTGATGATTCAAGATGTTCCGAAAAGAGGAGACGTAGATCTACAACTTTTATTCTTTAAGTTTTTCGAAATAAGGTCCGGAGAAATATTGAAATTGGCTTTGAAGCAGCTGCAGTGTAAATGGCAAGCCGAAAATGCGAATCTAGCAACCCCAAACGTCGATCCAAGTAACTTGTGTCCTAATTCCTACAAAACAATGTAAAACATGCATGAATAGACCTGAAACACTTAAAAACATTCAAAAGATTAAGCTCAAACGCACTCAATTCATGGGTATAAAACTCACTCATCACATAATAAGAATTTTAATTATTAAATTCTTATTTTAATAACTTATAAAAATTCGGGTTGTCACATCCTTCCCCCCTTATAAGGATTCCGTCATCGTAATCAACAAAACCTCCCTTACTCGGTTATCACCAAATCTCTTTTCAAAATTTATCGTTGCATATCTTCACACATTACCTTAATATAGATTTTATTTCTTATCACTCTAACCATTCTTCACAATAAATTCTTGTAAGTTTTATTTCATAACCTTTTCTTATACTTAATTATATTTTAGTATTAGATATTCTTTTACCCATTCATTATCTTTCTCTAAGGATCATTATCATGTACTAGATTCTCAAACTCTCGGGACATTACATTCACCATTTCTTCTAAGAATTTCGTCCTCGAAATTTTGACTTACTAATATTCGTTCATTCCATTTATCAAAATAGATTGTATGTTAATATTTATTTATTCATTAGGTTCTACAACCAAATTCTTTCTCTAAGGATCTTTCTAAGATCATCATATTCATCACCTCTTTCTCTTCTAAGAGTTTCATATTTCCCTTATTTCTGGAATTTCATTTCTTTCTTGAAATTATTATGTTTTGCTTAATTTTCTCATCATTACAAGCCACATTCTACTACTTATCAACCCGGTTGCCTAACTTGCCAAAACTTAGAAAAATAGTCGAAAAGGAGACTAAAACCCGCCTCGGTTAAATCGAAATGACATTCAAACACATCATAGCACCATATAGGTATTTGACATATATTACAACTAACGGGACTCGATTTTGATATACAGAGGTCGAGTTATCGGTCTCTTTGCCTAACTTACCAAAACTTAGACAAATAATTGAAAAAGAGACCAAAACCCGCCTCAGTCGTCAAAATAACACGCAAACACATACATATCACCGCATAGGTATTAGGCACGTGTTACAACTTACGGGACTCGATTCCGATATTCGGAGGCCGCGTTATCTTCCCAATTGCCTAACTTTCTAAAACTTGGACAAATAGTCGAAAAAGAGACCAAAACCTAGCTCGTTCGTCGAAACGATACGTAAACACATACATAGCACCACATAGGTATTAGGCACGCATTACAACTTATGAGACTCGATTCCGATATACGGAGGCTGACTTATCAGCATGTTTGCCTAATTTGCCACAACTTAGAAAAGTAGTCAAAAAAGAGACGAAAACCCGCCTCGGTCGTCGAAATGACACGCAACCACATACATAGCACCACATAGGTATTAGGCACACGTTAGAACTTACGAGACTCGATTCCAATATATGGAGGTCGAGTTATCAGCCTATTTGCCTAACTTGCCAAAACTTGGAAAATATTCAAATTAAAAACGAGACTAATACCTGCCTTGGACGTAGAAATGACATGCAAACACATATATAACACCATATATGTATTAGGCACACATTATAACTTATGGGACTTAATTCCGATATATAGATGCCGAGTTATCAGCATGTTTTCCTAACTTGCCAAGACTTAGAGAAATAGTCAAAAAAGAGACTAAATGTCATTCGATTAGTTGAAGCGACACCTGAAAAACACATATATTGCAATCAGATAGGTATTAGGCTGCGTTACAATTTATGAAACTGGATTCGATATACTGAGGTAGAGTTATCGACTTATTTGCTTAACTTGCCAAAACTTAGACAAATAGTCAAAAAAATACCAAAACCCGCCTCGGTCGTCGAAACGACACACAAACATATACATAACACAACATAGGTATTAAGAACGCGTTATAACTTATGGGACTCAATTCCAATATACGGAGGCCGAGTTATCAGCTAGTTTGCCTAACTTACCAAAACTTAGAAAAATAATCGAAAAAGAGACCAAAACCCGCCTAAGTCGTCGAAACGACACGCAAACACATACATAACACTATATATATGTATTAGGCATGTATTAAAACTTACGGGACTTGATTCCGATATACGGAGACCGAGTTATCAGCTCGTTTGCCTAACTTACCAAAACTTAGAGAAATAGACAAAAAAGAGATCAAAACTCGTCTCAGTCGTCGAAACAACACACAAACACATATATAGCACGACATAGGTATTAGGCACGCATTATAACTTACGAGACTCGATTCCAATATACGGAGGTCGAGTTATCAGCCTGTTTGCCTAACCTTCCAAAACTTGAAGAACACAAACTAAAATAATTTAAATATGCTCTCTTTTCAACTTCGTTATTAATATTTTTTTATTTTGTAGGGTCTTGTTGATGAGACTACGTGGGGGGTGGAGGCTGCGGCACATGCGAGACCATAGAGGAGATGGTGATGATGGCCAGTGATGTTGATGAGGCTATAGAGGTGGGACCGAAGCGATCGGATCGGAGGTGGGGATGCAATGGGACCCAAGCGATCGTCATGATAGATGGCGGCGATGATGATACTGACACTCCTGATCTTGGGCTGTAGTTAGTTTATTTTTATATTTTGACTTTTATGTATGTATTTATACAGCTTTTGAGTTGTACAGACTAGAGTTTTGTATCTAGTTAGGTTGATGGTTTATGTATCTAACTATATTGATTGTTTATGATTATATTTTGTATCTACATCGTACGACTTTTATCTATATGTCATTATGGTGTCTACATATTTGATGGTTGATAGCAAAAGATTTAATTGTTATTGATATGCGTTCGTGAAGAATTATTATTTTTTCTTTAGTTTATAACATGTACAATTATGTATATGTAAATGAACAGGGAAATTTCGAAATTTTCTAAAAAAAAAATATAAAGCAAGTCATTGGCGATGGTTGTCCCGTCGATAATGACTTACAGCAACGGTTCATTATATAATATAAATTAAGGTCATCATTGAAGGACAAAAAAGTCATTAGCGATGGCACGGTAGTATTAATGACTATATTAATAAATTCTTTTATATGGCTATTGTTGATGATGCGTAAAATCGTCGCTTCGTGCGTTCGATGATGAGTCATTGGAGACGGCTGGCCATCGGCAATGACCCCGTCGTTAATGACCTAATTCCCGACGGCAGGCGACGGGAGCTAGTGGCGACGACCTGTGGGACGACGGGAGTGGCGACGGTGGTTGCCGTCGCCAGTGACCTCATTATCGACGGCAATGCCCGTCGGCAATGACCTTTTTTTGTAGTGATTGATGGGCAATTAAATGCTCACCCTTGATTAGAATTAAATATTTTCAGCGAAACATGATCGTATAAAAGTTTCTGACAAGGACAAAGGAAATGGGAAGTTGAATGAGTAGTTTAAGTATGATGTATGTAATAGTTAGATGTTTTGTAATAATATATATCTTATTATCATGTAAGGTCTGAGAACCTGTGATTGACAAGTTAGACATTTTGTAATAGTCAGTAATTACTTTAATGTCAATATTAATTTGTTGAATGAATAGTATTGTGTATCACTGAATACGGGTTTGAAAGTACTTTGATTTGAAAGTACTTTCGAATTTGAGGCGCCACAAATATCCTAGCTAATCGTGATCCACAAAAACATGAAGATGTTGTTACTTGAATATAAGTGATATCTAATAAGTAATTTTTTTACACACTCAAATACTAAAACCCTCCCTCGAGTTATTACTAAATTCTTTGTCGAGGCGAATACGAGATGTATCTCCAATGCTTATTCGTTGTTTTCATATACTTTTCTATTTCAAATTATAAAATCAATAGTAGCTTTTGATAAGTTAATTTCAAACATTTTAAAACTATATATTGAGATGAATTTATTTTGTTTATGTCAATACAATTATGAATATCATAAACTATAGAAAAATACTACTAGTTATAATATTTATTGTTTTGAAACTTTAATAAATCATGTCAATTTAAACTTTGAAAATATTTTAAATTAATTTTTAGAAACGATTCTTGAGCAGACATATATATCAACATCATCAATAGCAATGCTAAAATCATGAAATTTGTTTTTGGGAATTGGATTAACAGAGATATCTAGGAAAATACTACATCCGTTCCTAAAAGATTGTCGTTTAAACTTTTTGCACATGGATTAAGAAAGTATCATTTACCAAGTAAAATTTGTTTGAAATTCCATCAGTACTACCCTTTTTGAAAAGTTGAAAACTATTAATACAAAGGAGATAATTTCTTGAGACAATGAGAGAAGGTATGGGTAATATAGGAAAATAAATAATTTATTCTCCTCGAAAGTTGTAAACGACAAATATTTTGGAACAAATTTTTTCTTCTAAAACGACAATCTTTTAGGAACGGAGGGAGTATATAGAAAGAGAATGGAAAATAATTTTTTTAAAAAAGTACCTTTATGAATTTCGGTTATCACAGTTCTAGATTTTGACAAATCGAATTGAATTATGGGGATGTTAGAGATTTTGTGCCAATCCTCTTTTGTATTCCGTGACATCTTTTAATCGATTGGGACAAAACCATATTCGAGTTCTTTGAGTGTAGAAGGAAGAGAATATTTAAACACCATGCTTGGACACTCATAAATCTCTAAACGTTGGAGAGATGTCGATGGTTTACAAGCCACCGTGGTAAATACCTCGACTTCTAGTCCTTCAATGACTAAAATTGAAGCCTTGAGAGACTACCAATGTCTTGTCTTAGTAGTCTTCAAATCTAGCTTTGGACGGTCGAAAAATCACGAGATTCTCTAGCACGGATAGGTACCTCAAATTGTCCGGCAGGACAACAAACTTTCACTGATGCTTAATTTGCAACGTTACGAGGTGACCATTCTTCTTTAAGTTGCATGTAAAATTTGATTCAGCATCCTTCAATCTCCAAGTATCTAAGGGAATTCAAACTTTCATCATTTTCATTTAGATATGATAGCTCCATTTCTCCTGTGGTTAAGTACAAGTACACGAGACTTCTTAGTTCCCTAAAATCTTTGGGCAACTTCAGAGTGCATTACAACCCTTAAGACATAAGGTTTGTAGGCTCACCAATTAATGACAGAGCGAATCTGGAAGAGTTTTTATGCACGTATTTTTAGCGAAGCACGGTATCTTAGACTCTTCAAATCACCAATGGAATTTGGTAAGTTAAAGCATGCTTCCTTAAAATACAACACTCTCAAGTACTTGAATTTTGAAATGCGTATAAGCGAAGGATATCTTTGCAAGTAGGCCCCACATCGTTGTTCATGCTGCTATGATGGTTCTCGGACCTCCAAGTTCAAGAACGAACTCGGAAATTCTTCCCCACTCACCATTCTTTACTATGAAAACCTACATGCAACCTTTTTTTCTGCAAGCGGTTCACCTCTTGGAGTATCATCACTTAAACTTGCGGACTCACCTCTCAGTAACTAATAATGCAAGGTCGTGCATTAGGCCATGGACTTTGAATGTGCGATAAAACCAAAAGTCCTCGACACCTTGAAAAAATGATTTGAATGTAACTTCGTGAAAATTTCTTGCCCAATATCTTACGCCTCCCGAGTGGTTTCCATCACGGCTGATTCAAGGAACCTAATGCCATCCAAATATATATCATCTCTATTGATCTTAATGTTGTACCCTTTTCAAACATTGAGCAAATAGAAAAACATTGTTTGAGTTGGAACGTAAATGATTGTAACTTCAATTCCGGGCGGGTAAAATATCACTTTCTCCTTGTTTTAAGTTCCAACTTTTATCATCTCTCACAAGGCGCCAATCTCGCTCTTCGGTTTTCAAGTCACGAAGACTTGCCAAAGTCTTTAAAAGTGAAGGTACTTCTAGGCTTTTTTCACTATATCTTTTCCGATTGGGATCGATCTGAATTGTGCTCCTTCGGCCTTCCCAGTGCCCATTTCATAAGCAATGATAGAGAATGTTACGGCGAAGACTTCTTAAAGGTGTGCGTGTAACTAGTACCCATGATTTTAGCAACGGATTGTGAACAGCGTAGTCACAACAATTTTACTACCATAGCCACCACGCGATTACTTCTTTCAAGCCAACCCATTTGCCATCATCCTCGTTCCACACATCATCGAAGGCGAGTAGATATCTTTTACCCCTCAAAATTTGCTTCAAGTGTTCTAGCAATTGTTGCGTACTCAAATCCACACGACCAACTATTTCTCCAATTATTTTTCCGACATCAAAGTTCTCCGTAACCTGAAACCCATTTTTTCAACTCAAAATATTGAGTCACCCTTTCATCATTATATCTGATTTATGCAAGCGTGGTCTTTCCCGTGCCACCAATTCCAACAACGAAACAACGAAACACCACAATTATTAGGGTGATTATTACCATCATCTAAATTTGCTTAAGAAGTACATACGGTATTGTTACTATGTCCTCCTCTCTTCCAATCACATCCAAACATCAACATCGGAGTGAGTTTCTCTCAGTCGAACTATTACATTTCTCAACATATGGTCCTGATATATGAAATTTATTTCTATCGTGACAATTCCATCCGATGTCTTTACGGTTTCCTTAATTTTATTACCCATCATATGGTAGAATATGAAGCGGGCTTGAAGATGAGGTGTGTGAGTCCATGGACAAATTAGGGTTCACATGACCTAATTGAATTGAATGCGCAATTAGGGTTCCATGGCTTCATTAAGGGTGCAAATTAGGGTTTGCATAACCTAATGAAATAAAGACGAAAAAGTCAAAAAAAAAATGTGCGAGACCTGCGAAAAGCCTCCACGTGTCCCGAGGCAGAAGACTCGTGGAGGCGGCTCGTTTTGGGAATTGATTGAGGGATTGGATTGGTGGCTAGAAGGACAGGGCAATATGGGCATTACTCGAAGGACTAAAGGGTATTTCTGGAATTTCCCTGAAGGCATGTGCCTTGCACATGACTACTTTCCAGAAAACCCTATAAATACCCCTTCCATTCCATTTGGAAAGGGACTTCTCTGGAGACTGAAGACTTGGAATCTTGGAAGATCAAAGGGACTCTTTTGGTGACTTAAAGGCTTGGAGATTCCACCTAAAAGCACCAAAGGGGTTTGGACATTCTCTCAACTTGAAGGACTCAAGAAGGCTCTTGGAATCCCTGTTACCCTAACACGGTTCCGGATTCTAGGGGTTACGCCACGTCGTTAGATGTAATCGCCCACACGTCGTTCTCCCTCTTGATCAATCAATCAATTCCGTTCTTTTTAGTGTGGATTCTCTCCTCCTCGTGACCACGAAACCCTAACCCTAGCAAGGTCGATTTCTTTGCCCACATTTCTTTGGCGACTCTGCTTTGGGGAGGTGTAGAATTTGTGAAGGTATGCCCACAACTCGAAGTGGGAGAACTACGGGAGGAAGAGCGCTTCACCAACAAACAACATTACCTCACCGGATCCGGTTCAAAGGCAAGCCACTCAAGCTTTCAAAGTAAAGCACGGATTTTGACCAACCACTTATTGAAGACGCTTGGAAGGAAGTTCGACATCACCACATATGGCGAATCAACAACAAACCAACGCGAGAAGGCATGGCGAGGATGCGGTGGAGACCCGACGAATGATGTGCAAGCTGGAGATGCTCAAGGCATTGAAGGAAGCACGAGAAGGGCAAGGAATGATGATGGCCATGATCTTTGGAAATCTGCAGAGGAAACAAGAGGAGATGGGGAATTTCCGCCATCAGTTGATGCAGATTCCCACTTTCAAGGCCATGTTCCCAGGAAGTTTGCATGGGGAACAAGCAGGTGTGGAAGACAACAATAATGGTAGCAACAACAAAGAGAACCACATTGTACCTCCATTAACGGAAAATCAATTGGTTCCAATAATCAACTTGGAAGCCCGAGCGGTGGTGGCGTGCCTGCAACCTAGGATGGAAGCAAGCCAACCTCGAGCAAACATCATCTCGACTACTATTCCATCATTTTCACAGGTCTGCAAATGCCAACCATTCAAAGCAATGTCCGGTGAATGAGCCAAAGAACTTCCACCGGTGCGGTATTGCTTCATGATCTGAAGTGTCCATCAACCAATTTCTCTACCATACACACCGCCGTCAAAGTGGTATATCACAACACCCCGAGAGAGTTCACGCCTCTGAGCCCCGTATGTGACGAAGGATGATATGATTGACGTGATCAATCAACCCAGCAGACGGACATCTCGACCCTCGAATTGGACTTTACTCCTCCTTACCTCCGCACACATTCGGAGGCAACCTTACCCAATAGGGTATATTGAGCACCCATGATTTCCAAAATACTGACGGGAAAAAGAAAATGTTAGGGAACATATTGCGGGTTTGTAGAAATCGATGTCTCTGTGGCTCGGATATGGCGAAGTGAACAACCACAACTTGTTGATCACGAATTCAACAAGACTTTGTGAGACGACATGCCTTTTAGTTGGTACTACAATTTGGAGAAGGGGTTGATCCATGATTGGGATGACTTAAAATTACAATTTTTCAAGAAATTTTTCTATGTGCGAAACAGTAACCATTGTGGAGCTTATGCGGTTCAAGCGAAAACAAATGAGAGAGTTGTCGATTATGTTGACAGTTCAGGGGCCCGAACACGAAGTCTACAGAACCGATTGAAGAAAAGAACTTAGTCAGCATTTGCAACAATGGTGCCTTGGATTCTTTCAAGCCCCACCTCATCACCAAGGCTTGTGATTCCTTCAGCGACCCTCTCATCTTTTGCACAAGACTTGGGAGGAATCGTGACATTGCCCACTAACCATGCGACGGTTACATGGAAGGGCAAGAGGGGCGACAATCGTAACTTTAGGTGACTCTCGGTCAAAAACCACAAGAAGCGAGAAGGAGAAACACGAGAAAAATTTTAGCAAAGCGGAGAAAGCTGAAGACAAATATGCAAGAAAGCCAGGTCCGGAGGCTATCACATATAGTGAGAAAGCATTGAGGGGTTTGTATGAACAATGGGTTGAACATGGGTGGTGAAACCCCCGAAGGCCTAGATTTGCGGTGTGGAAGAAATAAAGAAGACCAGGACTTACATGTATTCCACCAATCGCGAGACACTCAGCGATGGATTGTTATAGCTGCGGAGGATATTCCACGAAAAGGCGGCAAATGGGGAGATTGAACTTGGAAAAGAAAGTAGTGTTCATGACAAGCCATTTGCCCGAACCACAAAGGGAAGGAAGCGTGCAACACTTTGTTATTCACAACACAGGGCCCGAAGTGGAGATGATGATGGAAGAAAAAGGAGGAGTGTGATCCGGACACTGCGGTGGCGGCATTGATGAACGGAGCCAAGTTCGAAAATTTTTTGATCGAGATAGGATTGGCGAGGAAGCGAGGATTGAGGCAACCAGGGCAATTATCAAGGTTAAAAACGCAGCGAGACTTGCGTGGCCATAAGCAAAGGATTTATGAAGGCGATGGAGGAAGAAGAAAATAAGATATCTTTCTCTAAAGGCGATAGAGAGAAAGATACCCATACATAACAGTAGTTGTATGTCACGGCCCGATGTCAATCGGCATTGAGGTCTTGGAGGGCATTTATTGACAATGGAGCGTCAGAAATATTATGCCCTGCACCGTGTTCAAGCAGTTAGAGCTGCGGGAGAAGAAGATTGTGAAGGAACAAATGAACATTACCGGATTAGCCAATCAAAGCACGAGAACCCTAGGACACGTTAAGGTGGACATGCAAGTTGGGAAGATTCGAGGGCTGTAATGTTCCATGTTCTTAGGGTGGATGCATCATATCATGTCTTCTGGGAAGGGTTTGGCAAAACGACTACGGGGTGGTACCCTCGGTCTTTCATCAATGCCTTAAAGCTATTTGGAAAGGGAGAGAAGTGAAGGTACCAGCAACTCGAAATCCCTTTGGACGGAGAGGAGGCACACATCATGAAGCAACTTTCTTTGATGATGTCGTTGAAGAGGAGAGAACCAGTTACAAGACTGATTCCTAAAGACTAGACTAGCAATTTGGGAGGAAGTGCGAGGAAGATAAGTTCGTGTACTGCGAGAAAAAGAAAAGAAGAAGACCTCGAGCGTGGAGAATGTTCTAAAAATAAGAAGCCCGATGGAAGAAGGAAGAAAGAAAAGAAAAGGCCAACAAATCCACGAAGATGCGAAATATAATAAATGTCAAGCGGTTGGCTGCAATCGAGGAGGGCCACAAGACGAAAATGGGAGAGGTTGTTAAACTTTGGCGGAAAAGTGGTGTTTCGATTATGACGATCTGAGGGGGAAGAGCCCTTGGAAGTGTGTGAACCCAATGGCTCGGGAGGTGTCCCTCACTCCAAAGTGATAATGAAGAAGAAGAAGCTATCTGACGGAAGGTAGAACCGACTCCAGAATGCTTGAGGATAGGCGAAAACCTCAACAAAATGAATTAGAGGAAGTTAATTTGGCAATAGAGGAAGGCATGAGACCGACTTATGTCGACAAGGAATTGGATGTTAAGCGAAGGAGAAGCTCGTCTGATTATTGCGAGAATATAGGGATGTCTTTGCTTGGAATTACTGACGAGATGCGGAATTGACAAGGATCTTGTGGAGCACAATCTAAACATAAGTCAGGGAATGAAGCCGATGAAAGCAAGCACCTCATGACTATGCACTGAAGTAGAAACTCAAATAAAGGAAGAAATCAAGAAGTTCTTTGGAAGTAGGGTTCATCGAGCCAATTCAACATCGATATGGCTATCCAAACATTGTCTGCCAGTAAAGAAGTCAAATGGATGACTACTGAATATGTGTGGATTTGGAGATTTGAACAAGGCATGCCCAAAGGACATGTACCCATTACCTAACATAGACACTTTGGTAGATCTGACGGCTAATCATGAGATGATGTCATTCATGGACGGGTTTTGTGGGTTACAATCGGATAAAGATGTCCGTAGAAGATCACGAGTTAATGACCTTTCGTTACCCGTTTGGGAATTTCTACTATGTAGTAATGCCATTCGGGTTGAAGAACGCGAAGCAACTTATCGAAGGGCGATACGCGCCGTATTTCACGACATGATTCATGATATAGTGGAGGACTACGTAGATGACATAGTAGTGAAATCCAAGAAGGCGATAACTCGTATGGAGGACACGAGGAAAGTGTTGACGGCGGTGCGAAGGTATAAGTTGAGGATGAATCCAGAAGAAGTGCGCCTTTGGGATGATGGTGGAAAATTCTTGGGCTTCTTGGTGCCTGATAGAGGCTTAGAGGTGGACCCAAGCAAGGCGAAAGCAATCACGAAGATGCCCCCACCAAAAGCAGAAAAGCAGTTGAAGAGCTTTCTAGGGGAAAGTTTCATACATGAGAAGATTCATGCCAATTAGCCGAGGTCACGAGAACCTTTTGGCAAATTGCTAAAAAGGAAAACCTGACAATGGGATTGGGGCAAAACCAACAACAGGCGTTTGAGAAGGTGAAAAAATTTTGGCTTCAACCTGAAACAATGGTAGTGCCACAAAGAATCTACCATTAGCGGTTGTACATCACATCTACCAAAAGTCCATAGGTGGATTGATCACGCGGGGAGGAGGACGGAGAAGAGAAACACATATATTACATTAGCCGGATAATCAGGGACCTAAAACCGTATTCACAAGTGGAGAGGCATTGTCTAGCATTGGTATTCATTCTTGCGAGAAAATGCGGCATTATTTTTAGCACACGAAATAAAGCTTGCAACAAAAAGCGATCCAATCGATACCTATTAACTAAGCCAAAGACATTAGTAGGAAGACACGCCGGATGGATGATGATTCTTTGATCACGACATCAAATGTGTAACAATCAAGGCGATCCGATGTCAAGCCTTGGCGGAACCTCTTTGCTCAATTTCCAAATGGAGAATATGAACCCCCTCCGAGGATCTTAGGGTGAAGAAGTAGAATCAATCGAGTTGAAAAATGAGGACCCGAATGGTGGAGTTTGGCTTTTGATGGATCATCCATGAAGGTAAAGGCGGAGGCGGGAGTGGTGTTGACCACTAAAGAAGGAAATGAAGTGGCCTTGTCATACAAATTGGATTTCCTTGCACAAACAATGAAGCGAGAATATGAGGCGTTCATACTTGGATTGTTGGCGACTCACGAATTGGGAGCCAAATATCTTAAAGTAAAGGGAGATTCAAACCTCATAGTCTGACGATAAGAGGCCAATTTGGATTGAAGGAACCTATCTTGGCGCCATATCGAATTGTAGCACAAAAGGTGATGGAGGCTTTCGAAAGGTGGTGATTGAATATGTGCGAAGAGGATGAATAAACAACTTTGATGCACTAGCAGCAGTAGCATCTCGAGTCTATGTCCAAGTGAGAATTTGGATGTAAAGGTAATGAAGAGAACCCTCCCAACCACGATTACTAAATTTGTTCCCCAAAGAGCGTAATAGATGATTGGCGTCGACATCTCCAATCAATTGAAAACAAAGGAGGAACAATACCTCTGGTAAAGTTACGAGAATCTGACATCATCAAAGGTGTCTTGTATCACAAAGAAGCGATGGTGTGTTGACCACGATGCTTAGGGAGGCGGGAAGCGGATAGAGTCTTACAACAGCAGTGCATGGCGAGAAGCGTGGATTAGCGGACATAAAGCTTGTGTCGTGGGATGCGGCGTCGAAGGTATTATTGGCTGAAATGAAGAAGGAAGCGGATGCCCTACTGGCCTTGATGTGTTTCATGCCAAGAATACCACAGGGAGGATGAATGCGCCTTCATTGAAGATATAGTGGATTGGCGAATCCCTTATATGGAGTTCTTGCAAAGCGGGACTCTTAGGCCAAAAAGAAAGACGCAATTATAATCGAGGAAGTCACAACGTTTCTTCTTACGGAATGGAGAATTGTTTAGAAGGGGATTCATGGCGAGCCCTACGGTTATGCGGAACTAGGTGAAGCCAAAGATTTGGTTTACCAATGCACAGGATGAACACGAGGGGAGCCAGTTATCTGAACAACTTATCGATCATGGTTACTCTTGGCCAAAGATGGAGGAGATAGTCTAGAATTTGTTAAAAAGTGCCACATTTGTCGAATACATGAAAACTTGATCCATGCTCCGTGGTGGATTTGCGAACCATGGCAACACCATGGCCCTTTCATACATGGGGAATGGATCTTATAGGTCTTGTTCACCCTAATTCCAAGGGTAACATATGGATTTTAACGCCATTGAGAGATGTACACAAAAGTGGGTGGAAGCAATACCCTTGAAGAAGGCCACGGGACCAAGCGGTGGCCAATTTTATCAAGGAGCACATCATTTGCCATTTGAATCCGAAGATAATTTTATCGGATAATAGAACTCCTTTCATCAATAGGGATGTCAAAATCGATGGAAAGATACAGGTGAAACATTACAAGTCATCACCATATTACACGAAAAGCGGACAAGACAGCGGAGGCTACTGAACAAAATCTTGATAAAAATTTTATCAAAACCCTGAGCGATCATCCGAAGACATGGGCGAACAATTACCAATAGCGTTATGGGCATATCGAACTTCAAAAAGGAAGCCTCTGATGCGAGACCCCATATGCTTTGGTTTATGGTGAAGAAGGTTTGTTTTGCCATTTGAAATAGAAATACCTTTGGCTCGAATGAGACTTGAAGCTTAGTCGAGGAAGAAAACCAGACCAATGACCACAGAGGCATTAGTTGACTTTTCGAGATAAGGCTAAAGAAAAGCTTGAATCGGTACCATGAAAGATCTGCGACGACAATACAATACCGCGATGAGTACCACGACAAATTTTGGTGGGGACCCGTACTCAAAACAATGACTCAAGTCGTGAGGGGACCCTGACCACCAAATTTTACCCCAAATGGGAAGGCCCATATAGGTACGAGAGATCTCTAAAAGCGGGTATTGCAAGATATCTCGTGTGGGATCGAATCTTTGTCTCGGCCCATTGAACTTGAAGTGGGTAAAGAAATATTACACATGAGAAGAGCATCACAAAAAGTTATACTTTCAACTTCAAAAGTAATCGAGGCACTGACTAAAATCTGACCCTTGGAAGTTACACTTTCAAACTTCAAAAGTGATCGAGGAACTGATTAACGACCCTCGGCGATTACACTTTCAACTTCAAAAGTGGTAGAGGCACACGAGTTTAAGCCCTCGACCCCGAAAGTTACACTTTATCTTTAAAAGTGACAAACTTTATGCTTTATTTGACAAAAAGCAAAGAAAGTTACACTTTACCTCTAAAAGTGGCAATCGTTATGCTTTCTTCGACAAAAGCAAGATTTACTAATGAAACGTTATGCTTTTAGTTAAAAGCAATTTTATTATCAATAAATTTATAAACTTTCACTTTTACTTGAATATTATTTTTAAATTTCTTAAGAAAAAAAGAGTATAAAGTCAAGTTTTGGTTTGTGAAAACTATATATACATGTTTTTGATAAAATTCATATTTACTTGTGGTTGTCTTTTAATATTAATTTGAATAACTTGAGATTCATGATAAATATTGAATTTTAAGGAATTATTCAAATTAAAAGCAATCAACAAGGTTGAAGAAACTACATTTTGATAAATGAAACATGTGTAAATGAGTTTCAAAGCGGAAATCGAAAAAAAAACTACTGACAAGTTATGATCTAAAGGCCAAGACATATCAAAGCGAAGAGGAGGCGTAGCTAAAGCTTCCAAGTCGTGAATGGCGCATCTCGAACCTTAAGATTTGCGACTTTTCGGCTCCTTAACTTGTTGGGTAGTTACTTATGTCCGTCATTTGGCACTCCACACCACTGAAATTTAGCATTTAGATCCCGAAGCTGGTCCTCTAAATCTTGAGACTGGATCTTCAGTTTGTTGGCGATTTCATCAAGCTCAGAAAGCTGCACTGAAAAGGAATCATCTTCACACTTACGTGCAAAGAACCTCCGAGCGTGGTGAAACAAGATTAAAACTTGATTTGAGAAGATCCGATCTAACACGAAAGGGAGACATGTCAACACCCACGACTTCAAGGTCATTCACATCATCACTAAACCTCTTGAGTCCTCGGCTCGTAAGGAATATAAAGACAGAGTGTGCAACCCAAGAACAAGGCTTGCAAGCTGGTCTAGGAAGAAGGTTTGGGTGGAAGCTGTCTTAATAATCAATCGATCAAGTATCTGCGGAAACCGAGCTAGGAGACGCTCCAGATTTTCCTGACTAGGAGATGATATCTGAAAACCCCTCCACGGAATAAGATCCCCACTTGGATTGAAGGAAGCTCTGGCAGAAGCCACTTTAGACGCCACCATAGAATTTGACAAGACAAGAGATGGAGGATCAGAAAGATGCTGTATGGCTGATGATTCCTCGAAGCCTTGGCCACTGGAGGATAACCAAGGGTCACTATAAGGCGAGTGGGCGACATCCGGATGGAGAACATCAAACAAAGCTAGGGCCTCAACAGCAAAGGCAAATCTTTCATCTTCTCACTCAGAAAAAAAAAAATGTCAAAGCATAATATATTATAAAAAAAAAAAAAATACTCACAATATATTGAAAGAAAGATACTCACAATATAGCCAATGGAAAAGGAGTCGAGGGAGATGCCACGGAGGCGGAATGTCATTTAATCCACCCAAAGTACTATCAATAAAGCCCTCCTGATCGATCACTAACTCGGCAGACTCCTTCTGGGGAGGATAGACATCAACAATAGTCTCAGAAGGATTCCCCTCGAGGAGGTAGGAGCCTTATTAGCATCTTTAGGCCCATCGTATGGAGAAGTCATAGGAAGGATTGAAGAAATCGATGTATCACCCACAATGGGACTTGGGCTTACATCGGATAAAGTGTCTTTAGCATCAAGGCTAACACAATCATTATCACGAAGAAGGCGACTCGACACCAATAAGGATAGGTTGAGAAGGCTCACGGTGATGAAACCGTTGCGGCTACCTCATGTGTAGTACCAGAAATAAACCCAAGAGGAACATCATAATCCTCTTCATTGACCTCTGCAATCTGAAAATCAAGAAAATAAATACATAAGGAAACACGAAAGCAACTATACGAGGGATAAAAATATATATATATATATATATATGGAAATGTCACAAATTACCAAATTTCTACGTTGCTTCTTGACCGGACCCTCGGCTGCCGGCATACTAGAACTAGCATCATCAAGAGGATGTTTCGATGATGGCTTTAAGCGAAGCCTAATAACGGGACGACTAACTGGAACTACGATAGAAGTAATAGGAGGATCCACCTCAGAATCAGTAGTGGTAGATGCTTTCGCTTTAGAACGGGTGATTCTCATTTCCTCGCACCGGAGGATCCTTGGGAGGAAGCGAAGGAGGTATCTGTGATAGAGATGCATGAGGCGGCCCGTGGTGGAAGACTCCACAGGAGGTAGTAGGGACATGTGCAAAGAATAGTTGGGTCACTTGAGGATGAATGCCTCTTGGCCAGGGGATGAGAAGACTTAAGCATCGAGCCTCACGCTCAATGAGCCGACTCTTGGTTGACCAACGTTTTGAGCGAATAGTGGTCTTAGGAGAACATAGCAACTTTGGCCCATTGGAGCGTTAAATAATAAACCGGTAGAGAACAAATCAAGTATCATCCCCCATCTTTTAAGATTGACACACCCGATAATTACGCTTTCATTGGTAGTATATCGCCTAATCAGAAATCATTCGGTGTAATGACAAAAGGAAGGGATTTATAAGGAGCATTTGGAGGCCTTGGAAATGCCCACGTAAAAGAGGAGAGGTAGAGACAAAGTTGAGAAGGGCGGTCTCATAGTCTCTCCGACAAGTGTGGCGAAAAGGACGCGCTCTGGTCAAATCTAAAGCGCCTCATGTGACCTGTGAGGAGAATAAAGCCACGATGCAAAACCATTATCTTCGACGAAGTAAGGAAGCTCCGTGGCAGAAGGAAGGCGAACCAAGACAACGAAGAACCACTCAATTCACGATATCGGTAGGAGCGAAAGTGATGCTATAGAAGTGGGCGGCGACGGCCTTGCGTTATGCGAAACAATAGTGTATGGACGAGTACATGGTAAAGCATGAAGAATCATCGATAAAATGTCGTAAATTTGAATTAGATCGGTGATCGATCCAATGAATTGTCACGAGGAGACAATGTTCTTGTGATGAAGAAGGATCTGAATCTGCTTTTTCTTCTTAGGAAAATGTGCGGGAGTAGAATATCTCAAAAAGTGCTCGAAGAAAGATTTGAAGAAAGGAGCGGGGGCCAAGCAATTTACGTCATACGAGTAAAGAAACAAAAAGATTAATAAGAAAAAAATTGCGATGTGAAAGGCAGTTAATAAAAATATGAAAAATGGATACCTCCCAGCCAGATTCCTTCATAGCGAGAATAGTTTCGTCCCAAACGCGACGATACAATGTTCCTAAGAGAGAGGAGGCGAGAGGAACATTTAGACCTCGAGATAACATAGAAGCTAAACCAAACACAAAGTCGAAGGACCATCTACGAGAGACTGGGAAAATGAAACAGGATAACCACATAGCCAAATAAGCGGCTAAGGGAAAAGGGCAAGGCTCTTCATGGAAAGTGAGAGACGGACTTGTTATAGTCGAAACTATTTCGTGTCCTGCCCAGTAATCCCTAAAAAGTAGTAAGCGCACCCAAGATAACCAGAATTCTTTTTGCGGTTAGAAGTCTCAAAGTTTGGGAGGAGCATGTCACCACAAAATCGCGAGATATAATTGGGAGCTCGCTTGGAAGCTTACATTAAATAAGCGATGCACTCAACATCTCTAGGAGACAAGCTAGATATGCTCTGAGAAGCCGTCTGCAATGAGAAGAAGGCTACAAGATATAATCTAGAATGAGTTCATACTCTAAAAAATATATATATATATATATATATATATAATAAAAATAAAATAAAAATAAAAATAAAAAGATTACTGGTAAATGGCATAAACGTCCTCTAGAGTTGGGGTGAACTCCCCCCAAGCAGTGACAAATGTACACGTGGAAGAACACCAGCGTGAAATCAAGACGGTAAGAGCATCTTGGTCCTGTCGGATACGAAGATCCCTACATAATTGAATGCAACGCAAAATGTCGGCCCTCTTCAGTATATCCACATAATCAGAATTTGCGAGAACCTCGTCGGTCCAATGTTGCCACCCTTGAAGACGATTGGATGAGTCGGATATGAAATGAATGGGATTTGTAGGGGTATTCTGTTTTTTCTATACACATACGAGGAATGCGAACAAGAATCAGTAAAAACAGGAAAGAAAGTGAATCTAAACTTGTGCAAGCCGTAGCATATAGAAATAAGCCTGCTTTCTCAGGAGGAGGAAAGGTTGTACGATCATAATATCCGAGCCACCTAAGGGTTGACCCGTAGGATTTAGCCACCTAAGGAGCTCTCCCCTCTTACATTTAACTTCTCCTTACTCGTCGAATCAACTGATCGGAATGAATTCTTCCTCCTTGCGGGGTTGTCCTTTCTTTCAAAATATCCGAGCCAAGGACCTTGTTAAGGGGAAATGGCTCGGAATAAATTCCTCCTCCTTGCGGTGTTCCTTTCTTCCAGAATATCCGAACCAATGACCTTGTTAAGGTGAAATGGCTCGGAATAGATCCTTCCTCCTTGCGGTGTTCCTTTCTTCCAGAATATCTAAGCCAATGACCTTGTTAAGGTGAAATGGCTCGGAATAGATCCTTCCTCCTTGCGTTGTTCCCTTTCTTCCAGAATATCCGAGCCAATGACCTTGTTAAGATGAAATGGCTTGGAATAAATCCTTCCTCGTTGCGGTGTTGTGGTTCAAAAAAGAAATACTACAATCACCTGAAAAGAGAAATCGATGAAACAATTAAGAAAAAATTAAACAAAAACATCAACCAACAAACAAACAATCAATCGACAAAATAAAATAATTATACATGAAAAAAGTTTCGAAATTCCAACTGAATAAAAGAATTTTGAAAACAAAGATATACTCTTTCAGCCACAATAAAACGTGGATTGTCAGCAATATATCCAATTTATAATCCAAAAAGAGCTCAGACCCCTTACTTTTTATTATCCGAATTCCAACCGCAGAAGGAGCAAATGTCATCACAGCAATGATGATGAGATTGCACCAGACCACTAGTTAAGATGAAGTAACCCAAAAAAAAAAAAAAAAAAAATATATATATATATATATATAATAAAAAAAATAATAATAATAAAAAAATAAAAAAATAAATAAATAAATAAAAATAAAAAATAAAAAATTAATTAATTAATTAATTACAATCATGTAAAAAAAAAAAAAAATGAAGCAATCACGAATTATTAAACCTTCTAGTCATAACAGTGTAAGATTTGCACAATACCACTACTCTTTCTTAAGTAAAAGAAAAAAGGAAATCAAGAAAATAAGAAAAGTGATTAAAACATATACAAGGCTTCTTCAAATCATCATGAATAGCTGGAATATGATTATGTCTTATATATATAACCTTCTTTTGCCTAATCACTGCAGGAATTATTTTAGTCTACGAATTGCTTAATCTCTGCAGAGTCACTTTTAGTCACCGAAAATTGACATGGTCATGTATCTAATAGTGTCGAGGGTAGAGACAAAACATCTTTAATTAAAAAAAAAAAAAACATTACAAAAAAGTATTGTTTAAAGAGGATACAATTGTACTCATCTCACATGTGGCTACCTTTTGGAATAGACATAAAACATCATGGCGGTGTTTGATAAATATGCTAGTCTCCCAATACGGTACTACTGTAATTAGAAAAATGAAGTTGCTTTTGTTGCCGTCGATTAACGATAAGATAGTGATCAATAGCGGCAGGATACAAGAAGGAAAATTGAGGTTGATGGGAAGGAATGATTAAAGAGTATATATATTTGATAACCCTATAAACTTTTAATCCCCAATTGGAACAGGAGAAATATTATAAAAAAAAAAAAAAAAAAAAAGAATCCTGCTATTTTTTTTGTTAACTTAAATTTATACAATATATATATATATATATATATATATATATAAATAAATATTATATTACTAAATAGGAATGATTTGATTTTGTTTCCAAAATAATAAGAATGGTTTAATTTCCTATAAAGAAGGATTTGATCTTATAAAATAAGATTTGATTTTATTTGACAAATATATAATTTATTTAGTTTCAATATATGTATATATACATATAAAAATTATTTTGGAAAGCAAAGATTGTGCTAGGTTTGGAAAGATTTTTAATATATTGTGGGAGAGCTCTTCTAAGGGGTCCCCTCTCCAAGAATTTTTTGGTTTTCAGGACTTGCAAGAGCGAGCTCCGCATACATTGTTCAGAAATTCGAAACATGACTCAAAGACTTGAAGAAATTTGCACGATCACCACTCCGAAGGTGTGACTGACGTGCAGGGGGCAAATGTGAGTCCATGGACAAATTAGGGTTCACATGACCTAATTGAATTGAATGCGCAATTAGGGTTCCATGGCTTCATTAAGGGTGCAAATTAGGGTTCGCATAACCTAATGAAATAAAGACGAAAAAGTCAGAAAAAAAATGTGCGAGACCTGCGAAAAGCCTCCACGTGTCCCGAGGCAGAAGACTCGTGGAGGCGGCTCGTTTTGGGAATTGATTGAGGGATTGGATTGGTGGCTAGAAGGACAGGGCAATATGGGCATTACTCGAAGGACTAAAGGGTATTTCTGGAATTTCCCTGAAGGCATGTGCCTTGCACATGACTACTTTCCAAAAAACCCTATAAATACCCCTTCCATTCCATTTGGAAAGGACTTCTCTGAGGCCAAGACTTGGAATCTTGGAAGATCAAGGGACTCTTTTGGTGACTTAAAGGCTTGGAGATTCCACTAAAAAGCACCAAAGGGTTTGGACATTCTCTCGACTTGAAGGACTCGAGAAGGCTCTTGGAATCCTGTTACCTAACACGGTTCCGAATTCTAGGGGTTACATCGCAGCGTCGTTGGAGTAATCGCCCACCCTGTCGTTCTCCCTCTTGAATCAATCAATCAATTCCATACTTTTCGTGGATTTCTCTCCTCCTCACCAACACGAAACCCTAACCCTAGCAAGGTATGATTTCCTTGCCCACAAGGTGTATATCTAGTAACTTTTTCCTCGATGTTTATCCTTTGATTCCGTACTTGCACCTGCAAATCCACAATTTCAAACTCATCCGAATATCTTGGCGAGAAGACAAAACATCTCTTAGTTTAGCCAACCATACTTTCATAGCTCATGATTCATTTGATCTTTGTAACTCCTCGCCATCCAAACGCATGCGGCTTTGAGCGGTTTACAAGGTCTCCTTGACTTCTCTAGTTCGCTTTTTACTCCGGTGTTAATCTGAGTTCTTTAACACTAACAATGGCAATCTTTGCCAAAAGGTTCATGACAATAGCAGTGAGAGAATTGTTTCTGCCATGACCACAGCTGTGGGAGGAAGAAGATGAAGATTGGAGGATGAGAGAGATATTTTCCAAGGGGCTTATCCTCTTACAGACCACAAAATTAGATAATGTATAGAGACTAGCTAGGTCCCGTGCCTCTGGCACTATATGGACGGTGTAATTTATCTCAAACTTTGAATGACCCAGATGATTTATTGAGTGAGCGGTAAATTCAAAATCATTTGTATTTTATTAGATAGATATATGCTTAAATACACTTTAGAACTTAACGTTTTTTGTTTTTTACATTTAAAACTTAATGTTTGAATTTGAAGACATTAAATTTTAATGTCTCTATATTTATATAAAAAAAAACATCTACACTCTGTTTTTGAGTTTTAAAATGGACAGAAAAAAATAGACAAAAAAAGAAAATAAATGGACGGAAAATTTAAGTTTTCTTTCCAATTTCTATGTTTCTGAGTTTTTTAATAAACGGAAAAGAAAAGAAATAGATAGAAAACTTGGTCACTTTTCCTGTCAAAATTTTTCGTTCAAAATTGGTCTGATTTGGACGAAAAAGAAATTAGAATAAGTAATATTTTTATAATTATCATATTATCCTCAACTTTCAATATAATAAATTTTTAATTACAACCCATATCCCCAATTTATTTTTATCCAATAAACATAAGCTGGTAAAGAGAAAGAAACTTTTTGGCCCGAATAACTTCTTTCTGCCACCACCAACAGTTGTACCGCAATAACTTCTCCTTCTTCGAATTCTTTCACAATTCCTCTTGTTGAACGCTCCCCTGCAAAACCCGTTTTTGATTCTCGTCCCAACACCAAGGTTTGCTATTATCTGATCTGTAGAAACTCGAAATTTTGCATTCATGTTATTAACCCTGCAGAAGGGCAAAATCGTCTTCTAGAGATAACCCTGGAAGTCAAATCAGTTTCCAACCCCGGAGATAACCCCGGGAGATCCAGTTCCAACCCCAGATGTGATGCCCCCAAAATAGGTATACATCTCCCATTTTGAGTCGCCAAATACATGGTACAGAAAATAACTACAACTTTATTATTACAATTGTCGTGCAAAATACGACAACACGTATACTGTGAGTTTAAATACAAATATTGTCTTCTAGACAGTATTCAAACTCAAATAAGTCCTCATTACAATTATTGATACACTATTTTACAAAATAGTGAGGACTGCTAAACCACTAACTTGATCCATCATTCCATACCACGACTAGAAAATGTAGAAATTCTACAATAAAATCCATACCAATATTTCGGTATAATGATATTGAAAGAATAACATTTCTTAAACTTATAAACAATTTATTTTAATTGTTTACACTTTACTAAATAATACATTTAATCATCATAAAATGTCAAACTCTTAAGATTTCATCACCAATAACCAAAACCCTCATCAAAAATCTACATATAACTCATATATGATTCTCAAGCCATAAAATCATATTTTTCAATTTTTTTACTTCACATAACATATTTAATTCATTTACTCATAATTAGACCATTTTCATGAAAAATACCAAATCAGTTCCAAAAATATTTATTTTCTGGGATTTAGCATAATATAGTCCCATATTGAACATATATTTTTTTTGAAATTTTTAAAATTCATTTACTATTTTTCATATGGCCAAAACTGCCGAATATTTAGACATATATCATAAATTGTACTTTTCTCCAAAAATTCCAAAATTCACAGAGTATACTGATATTATATAGATGTACTCCAAATAATAATTTCACCAATTTTGGAGTTAACCACAAAGAGTTATAAGGGTTTACTTTTAAAATAGTTTTTTCTCATAAAATTCATAACTCCTAGTCTATACATCCAAAAATCGCCATTTTTGGACACAATCTAGAAAACTCATCAAATTATTATTTCAAATTTTTTCAAAATTTTTGAAGGTCAGAAAAATTACGAAACTAAAAAACATAATAACTTTAAAAATTCCTTACCTCAAAAGAGCAATACTTCTGACTAGAATATCGGATGAAAAGTCGAAAGAACCTTGCACCGAATAGAAACTCTCAAAGTATCTAAATACTCATAAAAATACGCTCGACAATATTGAGAGAGAAAACTTATTTTTCTGGTGTGATTTTCAATTCTAACTTAAGCACCTATTTATAGAAAAATGTTAGAACACCAAAGGAGACTAAAATATTAAAATAATATTATTTTCTTTAATTTCTACGCCACCCACCATTTGAAAAATCCACCAGCAGCCATCTTGGAAGAGAATTCAGCAGCCCCCATGTTTATAACATAAGTGGGTCCCACCCATAATTAAATAAAAATCATTTTATTTTCTGAAACTTCAGTAATTCATAGAAAATAGTCCGTTTATTAGAAAAATACGAATTTTATATCCATTCCACACGATATCGAATTCTCTACAACTTTGTAGTTTTAAGTTTTTCCAAATTCAAGACATAAAATATCCGAAATCCACAAACGGACTATTTTTAACACCTTTTAAAATTCATAACAAATTAACCGTTAATTTTTAATGGTTCAAAATTTGTGGACATATACTCAACTTATATATGTATAACATATCCAAAAATCACAACGATCCAACGGTCGGATTAAAATTATAACTCACGCAATAGAGCTTTAAGAACACCAATTTGATATTTTAATACCTCCAATCCGACAAAATACTGATAAAATACTTCAACATTAATTCCTTCATTTATAACCACATAAATAAATCCATCATTTATATCCACATCAAATAAATATTTCCTTATCATATAAATCAATAATTAATTATTCACAAATAATATTACGTAATCACAATAATGACAACCAGCAGCGGTTCGGAAAGAGGGGCTTTTCGATAAGGATTTCTCCTTACTTGGCCTTGAATTAGGTGACCAAACCTCTCCTTGATGAACTTTGTAGACATTGCCAATAATGTTATCTAATAATATTATTCAAATAATATGAATTATTGATCGATAATGGAAATCTTCAGAAAGTGACAATTATTGAAACAACAATAATATAAAATATCAACGCAGTAAATTATTGAATCAATAAAATAAAATATTGAACAATAATTATCGTAATAATTATCGAGTAGTGCCTTCTCACGTAAGAATCAATAATTCAAAAATATCATACAAAACCGTAGTCTTTATTCTTTATGCAACAACGCCATTACATTTACTTTACCCACCGGGTATTCCAACAGTGTTAATGGTAACGATTACGCCGTTATTTATAAAAACTCAAATTTGTCGTTTTCTTCATTCGACAGTTATCCGTTATGAGGCCCACAAATGTACCTTGGCTGGGTAAATTTAATATTCCAAGCGTAAAGAATATTCCACGATCAAACGAATATTCCCCGACAACAATGAATATTTTAAAACCATTTGTGTATTTTGAAAAAAAAATTCATATATCACCCTTAACTTTAACTTTTTATCAATTTAACCATTTCTTTGAATTGTAATTATAAGAAAAAGCTGAATACTTTTATTTCATAAAATTGAGTCTTACAATCTCCCCTTATGAAATTTCGTCCCCGAAATTTACGTACACAGTATTTCAAAAAGTTGAGAATACCTTGCTTTCATTTCAGATTCTATCTCCCGGGTCATCATGATTTCTCCATTGCTCATCTCCCGTGATAACTTCATTTGGGTTCCTCATTTGTTGGGAAGTTATAACGACCGCTTTTCCTTGAACTACTCGGCTTTGACTTCTGCAGGGGGACAGATTTCACGTCATCACTACCGTTGGAATATACTTTTCTATAAGGCATATTCCACCCTCAACTGCTTCGTCGTACTCCTGATTCATGATTTGAATCATCAATCTTCGATCCATATCGAATTAAGGTCGACCGCTCTGTACAGGGTAATTCAAAACACGATGTTGGGTTCTCCCAATTGCTGTCCAAAAAGAGAAATACATATCATCTATTTTAGCCTTCTTAGATCGGACATCTCTTTCCACAATATCAACGCGTCGTGTGGCTTTTACCCATGCAACACTCACTCTCACTCGTTCAGTTGTTTCTTCTTTCAGCTCAGATTCCAGCTTTATCATCTTATACTCTGCCAAAGAATGCTTCTATTCAAGCATCACATATTGGGTAACACAAGCTTGAATTGTTGCATCCTTTTGCTCTACGACCGCTTGCCGTTCTTCAACCTGCTCTTCTAATTTATGAATACGATTTTGTAATTCTACGTTTCTATCATAAAATTCTTCTAATAAATTCTCCTCAAGCTCTTCTTCTTCCTCACTCTCAGCTGCTACCTCTGCGACTAGCTCGGGTGCAACTACTAATTCTTCCCTCACCACAAGAATATCTCTAATTCCTTCTTTTCCTGACATCACATTATCATGGTTGGTGATTATAGGTATCCCCACGGTCTCATTCACTCTATTGTTAACATTCTCAGCAGCCATTCTCAAATACTTCCATAAAACAAGGGTTAATTAAATAAATTAACGTATCACATAATATTCGTATATTATGACCGACCAACAAATAAGCTTAGGTAGGACATATTAGCGAAGGATTTACTCATCTCTCTCCTCCTAGTTCTATTCCCCGATCTCCGCCAGAAACCATATCCCTAAGCTCTGATACCAATCATGATTTACCCCAAAATAGGTCCAATCCACCCAACCTATTCTGAGTCGCCAAATATATGGTACAGAAAATAACTACAACTTTATTACAACAATTGTCGTGCAAAATACAACAACACATATGCTGTGAGTTTTGATACAAATATATACCAACTATGACTCACATCCCAACCTTGGATAAAGACGTCACAATGGCACCTTACATAAAGGTATAGTCAAAACCTGCTTTTAGAAATTAGAATCTTTGGGAAGTGCTCAAGAAACCTTCACGTACATGGGAGGCCGTGCGTCAGGTTATAATAGATATCATATGGCCACAAAATTATCCTTGGTTGACCCAATAGACCCCAAAGAAAAACGAGAAAATTACTATCATATTCTTTCCAATGGTGAGTCTTCTCTTGACATATAATTATCTCTACTGTCTCTAATTGAGAATTATACTTCAAATAAACTCCAAGATCATATAGGTAGTGCTCGTAGATATACTCAGTAAGTGGATGTGAACAACCCTGTCTTATGATGACACGAGGTTGTATGTCTTTAGACATCTTGTATGATAGTGGCAAAACACTCTTCCAACGTTGGGTTCGCCTCACCCTATTTTATTCACCAAATATAACTACTAAATGATGACCACCGCTCTATTCCCTGTTACCCACTCGACCCAAATTTACACTCTTTATCACCGAAAGGAATTGTGAAGCAAAAGGGTGAGCACAACTAGCTTCGATAAAGAATATCATGACTAAAGATAATTAAATTATCAATAGCCTTCATCAATAATAAATCGTAGATTTAGAACATATGGTAGATGATAAAAATTTCAACCATAGTTACTGGTGAATGAAGCGATCCATTAGAAGAGTCAAATAGTATAAAGTCTATTATCTTCTCCATGTTAAAATCTACCAACAATGTTTTATCTCTCAGTAACATCAATCAACAATTACGGTCCACAATCATATGAATAACTCATAATCATAATTGTAGTTCTAAATTCCTCTTCTCATCCATGACGAAGATAATTTTCATCACATATCTTTACCTCAAAACATCAAAGATCATGGTTACACCAAATCACATTTCCTATTCATAATCATACTAATAACTTCATCTTTTGCACTACTGACCAAAGATATTCACAATGATTCATCTTTGCACTCTCGGCCAAAGATATTCAATAACATGTCATCTTTGCACTACGGGCAAAGATATTCATCAACAATTCATCTTTGCACTATAGGCAAAAGATATTCATCAACAGATTCATATTTGCACTACATGCCAAATATATTCATCAACAGTTCATATTTGCACTACAGGCCAAATATATTAATATCTCAAAGAAATATATAAACATTTTAGAATTTATATAAACAATAATTATAACCATGTTGATCAATTCACCTTTGCACTTACGCTAAAGATATTCAATTATAAATTCAATGGTCATGATCATACATGTCAACAATTCAACTTTGCACTACTGGCCAAAGAGAACCCATAGTCACGATCATACCAATAATCTACCCATCTTTACACTCAAGTCAAAGAGAAATTTCATCACTAAGATTATAAAATGTTATATATGATAATAAAAATAATATGATCAACAACTGCATTTAATTTCAAGAGTAAGATTCATAAATCAACGATAATTTGGTCAGAAAAAGAAACCAATTTTGTTGTGAATAGTACCCGTGAATAGTAACTCGTGAATAGTAACTCGTGAATAGTAACTCATGAATAGTAACCCTGACATAAAAAAGGTAGAAATTCCATAATAAAATCCATACCAATATTTCGGTATAATAATATTGAAAGAATAACATTTCTTAAACTTATAAACAATTTATTTTAATTGTTTACACTTTACTAAATAATACATTTAATCATCATAAAATGCCAAACTCTTAAGATTTCATCACCAATAACCAAAACCCTCATCAAAAATCTGCATATAACTCATATATGATTCTCAAGCCATAAAATCATATTTTTCAATTTTCTTACTTCACATAACATATTTAATTCATTTACTCATAATTAGACCATTTTCATGAAAAATACCAAATCAATTCCAAAAATATTTATTTTCTGGGATTTAGCAGAATATAGTCCCATATTGAACATATATTTTTCTCGGAATTTTTAAAATTCATTTACTATTTTTCATATGGCCAAAACCGCCGAATATTTAGACATTTATCATAAATTGTACTTTTCTCCAAAAATTCTGAAATTCACAGAGTATACTGATATTATATAGATGTACTCACAATAAAAATTTCACCAATTTTAGAGTTAACCACAAGGAGTTATAAGGGTTTAATTTTAAAATAGTCTTTTCTCATAAAATTCATAACTCCTAGTCTATACATCCAAAAATCGCCATTTTTGGACACAATCTAGAAAACTCATCAAATTATCATTTTAAATTTTTCCAGAATTTTTGAAGGTCAAAAAAATTACGAAACTGAAAAACATAATAACCCTTAAAATCCCCTACCTCAAAAAGCGATTTCCATTTGGAATATCGGATGAAAAGTCGAAGGAACCTTGCACCGAATAGCAACTCTCAAAGTATCTAAATACTCATAAAAATACGCTCGACAATATTGAGAGAGAAAACTTATGTTTCTGGTGTGATTTTCAATTCTAATTTAAGCACCTATTTATAGGAAAATGTTAGAACGTCAAAAGAGACTAAAATATTAAAATAATATTATTTTCTTTAATTTCTCATACACCACCATTTGAAAAATCCACCAAATGACCATCTTGGAAGAGAATTTAGCATTTCACATGTTTATAACATAAGTGGGTCCCACCCATAATTTAATAAAATCATTTTATTTTCCAAAACTTCAATAATTCATTGAAAATAGCCCGTTTATCAGAAAAATACGAATTTTATATCCATTCCACATGAAATCAAATTCTCTACAACTTTGTAGATTTATGTTTTTCCAAATTCTAGACATAAAATATCCGAAATCCACAAACGGACGATTTTTAACACCTTTTAAAATTCATAACAAATCAACCGTTAATTTTTAACGGTTCAAAATTTGTGGACATATACTCAACTTATATATGTATAACATATCCAAAAATCACAACGATCCAACGGTTTGATTAAAATTATAACTCACTTTAATAGAGCTTTAAGAACACCGATTTGATATTTTAATACCTCCAATCCGACAAAATACTGATAAAACACCTCAACATTAATTCTTTCATTTATAACCACACAAATAAATCCATCATTTATATCCACATCAAATAAATATTTCCTTATCATATAAATCAATAATTAATTATTTATAAATAATATTACAGAATCACAATAATGACAACCAGGCAGCCAGGAAAGAGGGGGCTTTCCGATAAGGATTTCTGCTTACTGGCACGCAATTAGGTGACCAAACTTCTCCTTGACAGAACTTTCTAGACATTGCCAATAATGTTATCTAATAATATTATTAAAATAATATGAATTATTGATTTAATAATGGAAAATACTATAAAGTGACAATTATTGAAACAATAATAATATAAAATATCAACGCAGAAATTATTGAATCAATAAAATAAAATATTGAACAGTAATTACTGTAACAATTATTAAGTAGTGCCTTCTCAATGTAAGAATCAATAATTCAAAATATTGTGCAACAACGCGTATTATTACTTTACTTTACCCAATTTGGTATTCCAATAATGTTAATAATAGTAGCGATTACACGCCTGTTATTTATAAAAACTCAAATTTGTCATTTTCTTCATCCGATATTATCCGTTATGAGGCCCACAAATGGTCACCTTGACGTAAATATTTAATATTCCCCGACGTAAAGAATATTCCACGACCAAAACGAATATTTTCCTCCGGACAACAATGAATATTTTATAACCACTTGCGTATTTTGAAAAAAAAATCATATATCACCCTTAACTTTAATTTTTTTATCAATTTAACCATTTATTGAATTGTAATTATAAGAAAAATTGAATACTTTTATTTCATAAAATTCGGGGTCTTACATAACCACTTGCTTACTTTGCAAAATTTATAAATATTACCCACAACTATAACATTATATCAAATTCACACCATATTATTCAAAAATATATTTCGAGAAAATTAATATTTATTCATAAAAAGTTGAGGGTCTTACACTAACCATCAATTTAAGCCTTAAAATAGACCAAAAATACATATACTAAGCCATACACAAAATTCCTTATTCTAAAAATATATTTACATGAATTTGATATCTCAAAAATCGTTTATAGATGACATATCTCAGATTATACACACCTATAAACAAATATATCCTTATCCTTCATCAACCCAAACTAATTTTATAGAAACCTCATATTTGAGGCAAACAAGAGTATAAAGTTTTAAGGTTGGATTAATACCTTTTGATTCCTTCTTAACCCAATTAGATGATGAACAAGGTTCTTTTCTTCGTGTTCTTCCAAAGCTCTTCTCCAATTCTCGGAGAATTCTCTCTCACTCACCCTCACTCCCAAATTTCTTTTCTTTGAAGAACAAGCTAATCGATGAGTTTTTTAACATAAACACATGATTCCTTCATTGGTTACCAAACCCCAAAGGTCACAAGACCTTGTTTGGCAAACTTCCTAGGCACCCCTTTCAATTATTTTAATAATTTTTATCATATGGTATATTTGTCACACTTAAATTTAATTAAACTTATTTTTATTAATAAATCTAATTAAATCTTACTAACAAAATTATAATCTCTAATTAGACAATTATAATTTTAAATAATAAATCATTAATTTTCTAATTTAATTATTTAATTAAATTAGAATATTATCATTATCCCCACGTTATAAAATACGCACAAATTCTTAAATTATTTAATTTAATCAATAGTATCACACTTACATAAATTATCCCATAATAATTTCCATCAAATATTCATTTTAAATTCCATAAAATTCTAACTAAAATATTTATTTTATTCGATAAATATTTTAACTATTTACAAGATCAAAAATCAGTATTACATTAATATATTACACTCATATGTAATATATCACTTCCTCGCTTATTAAAACAAATATGCTTACACTAATTCACTATTTTAATTAAATGAATTACTCACATTATTTATAAAATTTAATTCATAACAATTTCATCGCCATAAAGCATAATAATCGAATTATGTTATTTCATAATATAATTTTCAACTTAATTAAATTAACTAATATTATTTAGTTAATTTTGTTTCTGAAACAATCTCATTTTTCTTCTTCAATAGTTAAATTAACTAATAAACCTCATTTTCCCAACATATACATCTCTTTTATATTCACACTTAATCTCTTCACATCAATCACATATTTCAAGATAAATTGCAAATATATATACTTACCCACACTCAAAACACATAATTCAAAATATATACATATCATAATAGTCTTAATCTGTGCTGACAATGCAGAAAGTGTCGCGAGTCCATCAATCTCCGCTTCCCTTGGCTTAGTCATTCTCGTATACGGCCATTGATAATTAAATTTTGCCATGGTACCTGAAAAGAAAGAAAAAAATTGAAAGAGAATTAAAGAAAATAATAAAAAAACCTTTAAATTAAAACTAATTTGATAAAAATTAATATTGGCAAAATTATTAAACTAATTCCTCGGCAACGGTGCCAAAAACTTGTTAGTTGATTTCACAATCAAAACATACGTGCAAGTATACACGGTCAACAAGTAATAAAATGATAAGAAAAGTATCGTTCCCACGAGGAATTATTTAATAAGAATCACCAACTATTAGTTCTTAACCAAACTAATTTTATTTAAACAATCAATTTAGAGTTTTGAATTAAATTATTTAATTAAACTAATTCTAATTACCACTAGTTAAAAATCAGATTATGAAGATTTAAGATCACAACTTCACTTATTGCTTCACTTATATTAAAACACTTCTTATTAATTACGCTCACTATTCTTGATTGTTAATCAGGAACTTATTAATATTTATAACCACCTTCCGATATATCACAAACATATTAATCCAAATCCACAGTTGATAGAATTGAATCAAACACCCTAATTAACTAATTCACTATATTTCTATGTGAATTATAATTAAAAAGGATTTAAAGTACATGTTCCCTATCAGATTACACGCGGTGTAAAGGCATATCCCTATCCTAAACACAAATAATGAATTCTAACACCACGTAGAAAACACAATCACATACTATTATGATCAGATCTAAATCTATATTTCATCTCCCGAATTCATATAAATTATCATGATAATTATTAGCTAGACAATTAAATAATTAAACACAATCATAATAGATAATCCATATAATAGATCATAGTAATTAACAGAGAAGCATACTAAAATAAGCTATGCAATAAGATCCATAGCAACCTTAAACAAGAAATTTAGTTCATTTTAATTGAATTAAAATCAAGAATCCACAATTGAATACACATTAAAAGATAAAAGTAAGATAAAAGAAGAGAATACAATCTATTGTCAGCAGTCTTGAGACTCCTCTTCCGCTCCTTCTTTGAATCTTCAGTGTTCTTCAAGTTGCTTCAATCTCTAATAGCTAATTAAGAACTAGGGTTTATGTTCTAATCTAATGGAGTGTTCTTTCTAAGCTAATCTATCTAATCTCCTCTTATTCTATGCCTCCCCATCATGTATTTATAGGTTACAAGTCAAATTTTTAGCTTAAGAGGAAATCCAATCCAATTTGGAGTAAAAAAAAGTGTTAAAATTCGCCCCAAAACTCGTCCAAGCTTGATCAAGCCCTACACACCAAATACTTCAAATACTGATCACTATTTGGAATCTCACCACTAGTGCTTCTCAATTTGAAATAAAGCTAGGAATGGGCGCCCAAAGACGGCCTCTTTCCAAATTTTTTTTACTCTGACGTCTTTTGGGAAAATGGCCATAACTTTATTGTCTAAACTCCAATTTTGATGATTCAAGATGTTCCGAAAAGAGGAGACGTAGATCTACAACTTTCATTCTTTAAGTTTTTCAAAATAAGGTCCGGAGAAATATTGAAATTGGCTTTGAAGCGGCTGCAGTGTAAATGGCAAGTCGAAAATATGAATCTAGCAACCCCAAACATCGATCCAAGTAACTTGTGTCCTAATTCCTACAAAACAACTTAAAACATGCATGAATAGACACAAACACTTAAAAACATTCAAAAGATTAAGCTCAAACGCACTCAATTCATGGGTATAAAACTCACTCATCACATAATAAGAATTTTAATTATTAAATTCTTATTTTAATAACTTATAAAAATTCGGGTTGTCACATCCTTCCCCCCTTATAAGGATTCCGTCATCGTAATCAACAAAACCTCCCTTACTCGGTTATCACCAAATCTCTTTTCAAAATTTATCGTTGCATATCTTCACACATTACCTTAATATAGATTTTATTTCTTATCACTCTAACCATTCTTCACAATAAATTCTTGTAAGTTTTATTTCATAACCTTTTCTTATACTTAATTATATTTTAGTATTAGATATTCTTTTACCCATTCATTATCTTTCTCTAAGGATCATTATCATGTACTAGATTCTCAAACTCTCGGGACATTACATTCACCATTTCTTCTAAGAATTTCGTCCTCAAAATTTTGACTTACTAATATTCGTTCATTCCATTTATCAAAATAGATTGTATGTTAATATTTATTTATTCATTAGGTTCTACAACCAAATTCTTTCTCTAAGGATCTTTCTAAGATCATCATATTCATCACCTCTTTCTCTTCTAAGAGTTTCATATTTCCCTTATTTCTGGAATTTCATTTCTTTCTTGAAATTATTATGTTTTGCTTAATTTTCTCATCATTACAAGCCACATTCTACGGCTTATCAACCCGTTTGCCTAACTTGCCAAAACTTAGAAAAATAGTCGAAAAGGAGACTAAAACCCGCCTCGGTCGTCGAAATGACATTCAAACACATACATAGCACCATATAGGTATTTGACATATATTACAACTAACGGGACTCGATTTTGATATACAGAGGTCGAGTTATCGGTCTCTTTGCCTAACTTGCCAAAACTTAGACAAATAATTGAAAAAGAGACCAAAACCCGCCTCAGTCGTCAAAATAACACGCAAACACATACATATCACCGCATAGGTATTAGGCACGTGTTACAACTTACGGGACTCGATTCCGATATTCGGAGGCCGCGTTATCTTCCTAATTGCCTAACTTTCTAAAACTTGGACAAATAGTCGAAAAAGAGACCAAAACCCAGCTCGTTCGTCGAAACGATACGTAAATACATACATAGCACCGCATAGGTATTAGGCACGCATTACAACTTATGAGACTCGATTCCGATATACGGAGGCTGACTTATCAGCATGTTTGCCTAATTTGCCACAACTTAGAAAAGTAGTCAAAAAAGAGGCGAAAACCCGCCTCGGTCGTCGAAATGACACGCAACCACATACATAGCACCACATAGGTATTAGGCACGTGTTAGAACTTACGAGACTCGATTCCGATAAATGGAGGCCGAGTTATCAGCCTATTTGCCTAACTTGCCAAAACTTGGAAAATATTCAAATTAAAAACGAGACTAATACCTGCCTTGGACGTAGAAATGACATGCAAACACATATATAACACCATATATGTATTAGGCACACATTATAACTTACGGGACTTAATTCCGATATATAGATGCCGAGTTATCAACATGTTTTCCTAACTTTCCAAGACTTAGAGAAATAGTCAAAAAAGAGACTAAATGCCGCCTCGATCGTCGAAATGACACACAAACACATATATTGCACCGCATAGGTATTAGGCACACATTACAATTTACGAAACTCGATTCTTATATACGGAGGCCGAGTTATCAGCCTATTTGCTTAACTTGCCAAAACTTAGACAAATAGTCAAAAAAAATACCAAAACCCGCCTTCTCGGTCGTCGAAACGACACCTGAAACATATACATAGCACAACATAGGTATTAAGCACGTTCTGACTTATGGGACTCGATTCCATATATACGGAGGCCGAAAGTTATCACTCGTTGCCTAACTTACCAAAACTTAGAAAATAATCGAAAAAGAGACCAAAACCCGCCTAAGTCGTCGAAGCGACACATGAAACACATACATAACACTATATATGTATTAGGCATGTATTACAACTTACGGGACTTGATTCCGATATACGGAGACCGAGTTATCAGCTCGTTTGCCTAACTTACCAAAACTTAGAGAAATAGACAAAAAAGAGATCAAAACCCGTCTCAGTAGTCGAAACAACACACAAACACATATATAGCACGACATAGGTATTAGGCACGCATTATAACTTACGAGACTCGATTCCAATATACGGAGGTCGAGTTATCAGCCTGTTTGCCTAACCTTCCAAAACTTGAAGAACACAAACTAAAATATTTTAAATATGCTCTCTTTTCAACTTCGTTATTAATATTTTAAATTTGTAGGGTCTTGTTGATGAGACTCGTGGGGGTGGAGGTCATGCACATGCGAGACCATGGAGGAGATGGTGATGATCACCGAAATGTGATGTTGATGAGGCTATAGAGGTGGGACCGATACGGTCGGATCGGAGGTGGGGCCGGAAATGGGACCCCATGATCGTCACGATAGATGGCGGCGATGGTGATCTTGACACTCCCCGATCTTGAAATTTGAGTTAGTTTATTTTTATATTTTGACTTTTATGTATGTATTTATACAAATTTGAGTTATCAGATGACTAGAGTTTTGTATTTAGTTAGGTTGATGGTTTATGTATCTAACTATATTGATTGTTTATGATTATATTTTGTATCTACATCGTCATTTACTTTTATCTATATGTCATTATCTTCGTCTACATATTTGATGGTTGATAGCAAAAAGATTTAATTGTTATTGATATGCGTTAAGTGAAGAATTATTTTTTTTTTCTTTAGTTTATAACATGTACAATTATGTATATGTAAATGAATGAGGAATTTCGCAATTTTCTAAAAAAAATTTAAAAGCAAGTCATCAAGCGATGGTTGTCTCCGTCGATAATGACCTGCAAAGAATCAGTTCATTATATAATATAAATTAAGGTCATTCTTGACGGGGACAAAAGTCATTAGCGATGGCCCGGTAGTCGCCAATGACTATATTAATAAATTCTTTTATATGGCTATTGTTGACGGTCTGTCCGTCGCTCGTGCATTCGACAATGAGTCATTGGAGACTACCACCATCTAAGAATGACCCGTCGTTAATGACCTAATTCCCGACTACGGTGCGAGCGAGCGGAGCTAGTGGCGACGACCTGTGGGACGACGGGAGTGGCGACGGTGGTTGCCGTCGCCAGTGACCTCATTGTCGACGGCAACGCCCGTCGGCAATGACCTTTTTTTTGTAGTGATTGATGGGCAATTAAATGCTCACCCTTGATTAGAATTAAATATTTTCAGCGAAACATGATCGTATAGAAGTTTCTGACAAGGACAAAGGAAATGGGAAGTTGAATGAGTAGTTTAGGTATGATGTATGTAATAGTTAGATGTTTTGTAATAATATATATCTTATTATCATGTAAGGTCTGAGAACCTGTGATTGACAAGTTAGACATTTTGTAATAGTCAGTAATTACTTTTATGTCAATATTAATTTGTTGAATGAATAATATTGTGTATCACTGAATACGGGTTTGAAAGTACTCGGATTTGAAAGTACTCGAATTTGAGAGCGCCACAAATATCCTAGCTAATCGTGATCCACAAAAACATGAAGATGTTGTTACTTGAATATAAGTGATATCTAATAAGTAATTTTTTTACACACTCAAATACTAAAACCCTCCCTCAGTTATTACTAAATTCTTTGTCAGAGGCGAATACAGATGTATCTCCAATGCTTATTCGTTGTTTTCATATACTTTTTCTATTTCAAATTATAAAATCAATAGTAGCTTTTGATAAGTTAATTTCAAACATTTTAAAACTATATATTGAGATGAATTTATTTTGTTTATGTCAATACAATTATGAATATCATAAACTATAGAAAAAATACTACTAGTTATAATATTTATTGTTTTGAAAATTTAATTAATCATGTCAATTTAAACTTTGAAAATATTTTAAATTAATTTTTAGAACGGTTGCAGATAGACAATATATATCAACATCATCAATAGCAATGCTAAAATCATGAAATTTGTTTTTGGGAATTGGATTAACAGAGATATCTAGAAAAATACTACCTCCATTCCTAAAAGATTGTCGTTTAAACTTTTTGCACATGGATTAAGAAAGTATCATTTACCAAGTAAAATTTGTTTGAAATTCCATCAGTACTACCCTTTTTGAAAAGTTGAAAACTATTAATACAAAGGAGATAATTTCTTGAGACAATGAGAGAATGTATGGGTAATATAGGAAAATAAATAATTTATTCTCCTCGAAAGTTATAAACGACAAATATTTTGGAACAAATTTTTTCTTCTAAAACGACAATCTTTTAGGAACGGAGGGAGTATATAGAAAGAGAATGGAAAATAATTTTTTTAAAAAAGTACCTTTATGAATTTCGGTTATCACAGTTCTAGATTTTGACACCGTCGAATTGAATTATGGGGATGTTAGAGATTTTGTGCCAATCCTCGCCTGTATTCCGTTGACATCTTTTAATCAGTTCGGGACAAAACCATATTCTGAGTTCTTTGAGTGTAGAAGGAAGAGAATATTTAAACACCATGTTTGGACACTCATAAATCTCTAAACGTTGGAGAGATGTCTGATAGTTTACAAGCCACCGTGGTAAATACCTCAACTTCGGTAGTCCTTCAACAGCTAAAATTCGAAGCCTTGAGAGACTACCAATGTCTTGTGCCGTAGTCTTCAAATCCAGCTTTGGACAGTCAGAAAGTACGAGATTCTCTAGCCTGGATAGGTACCTCAAATTGTCCGGCAAGGACAACAAACTTTCACAATGCTTAATTTGCAACGTTCTGAGGTGACCATTCTTCTTTAAGTTGCGCAAAATTTCAGATTCCGGCATCCTTCAATCTCCAAGTATCTAAGGGAATTCAAACTTTCATCATTTTCATTTAGATATGATAGCTCCATTTCTCCTGTGGTTAAGTACAAGTACCTGAGACTTCTTAGTTCCCTAAAATCTTTGGGCAACTTCTGTAGTGCATTACAACCCTTAAGACATAAGGTTTGTAGGCTCACCAATTGACAGAGCGAATCTGGAAGAGTTTTTATGCACGTATTTTAGCCAAGCACAGGTATCTTAGACTCTTCAAATCACCAATGGAATTTGGTAAGTTAAAGCATGCTTCCTTAAAATACAACACTCTCAAGTACTTGAATTTTGAAATGCATGTCTGAACGAAGGATATGCTGCAAGCAGGCCCCACATCGTTGTCTGCTATGATGGTTCTCAGACCTCCAAGTTCAAGAACAGAACTCGGAAATTCTTCCCCACTCACCAATTCTTTACTATGAAAACCTACATGCCGAACCTTTTTGTCTAGAAGCAGTTCACCTCTTGGAGTATCATCACTTAAACTTGCGGACTCACCCTCTGTAACTAATAATGCAAGGTCGTGCATTAGGCCATGGACTTTGAATGTGCAGTAAAACCAAAAGTCCTCGACACCTTGAAAAATGATTTCGAATGTAACTCGGCGAAAATTTCTTGCCCAATATCTTCTGCCTCCGAGTGGTTTCCATCACGGCCTGATTCAAGGAACCCTAATGCCATCCAAATATATATCATCTCTATTGATCTTAATGTTGTACCCTTTTCAAACATTGAGCAAATAGAAAAACATTGTTTCAGGTTGGAACGTAAATGATTGTAACTCAATTCCAGGACAGGTAAAATATCACTTTCTCCTTGTTTTAAGTTCCAACTTTTATCATCTCTCACAAGGCGCCAATCTCGCTCTTCAGTTTTCAAGTGCAGAAGACTTGCCAAAGTCTTTAAAGCTGAAGGTACTTCTAGGCTTTTTTCACTATATCTTTTCCGATTGGGATCAGTCCTGAATTGTGCTCCTTCTGGCGTTCCCCAAGTGCCCATTTCATAAGCAATGATAGAGAATGTTCTGGCGAAAGACTTCGTAAGGTGTGCGTGTAACTAGTACCCATGATTTTAGCAACGGATTGTGAACGCGTAGTCACAACAATTTTACTACCATAGCCACCACGCAGTACTTCTTTCAAGCCAACCCATTTGCCATCATCCTCGTTCCACACATCATCCAAGACGAGTAGATATCTTTTACCCCTCAAAATTTGCTTCAAGTGTTCTAGCAATTGTTGCATACTCAAATCCCTGTGACCAACTATTTCTCCAATTATTTTTCTGACATCAAAGTTCTCTGTAACACAAACCCATTTTTTCAACTCAAAATATTGAGTCACCCTTTCATCATTATATACAGATTTAGCAAGCGTGGTCTTTCCCAGGCCACCAATTCCAACAACAGAAACAACAGAAACACCACAATTATTAGGGTGATTATTACCATCATCTAGCTGCTTCAAGACATGCACCAGCTGTTCTATGTCCTCCTCTCTACCAATCACATCCGAAACATCAACATCGGAGTGAGTTTCTCTCAGGCTGGAACTATTCTGTTCTCAACATATGGTCCGGATATATGAAATTTATTTCTATCAGCAGCAATTCCATCCAGTGTCTTTCTGGTTTCCTTAATTTTATTACCCATCATATGGCCGAATATGAGCGGGCTTGAAGATGAGGTGTAATACCGTAACTTTTTCCTGATGTTTATCCTTTGATTCCGTACTTGCCGCTGCAAATCCGCAATTTCAAACTCATCCAGAATATCTTCGGCAGAAGCACAAACATCTCTTAGTTTAGCCAACCATACTCGCCGCTCACGATTCATTTGATGCTGTAACTCCTCGCCGTCCAAACGCACGGCTTTGACAGTTTCTAGGGTCTCCTTCAGCTTCTCTAGTTCGCTTTTTACTCCCGGTGTTAATACGAGTTCTTTAACACTAACAATGGCAATCTTTGCCAAAAGGTTCGCGACAGCGCCGTAGAGAATTGTTTCTGCCATGACCACAGCTGTGGGAGGAAGAAGATGAAGATTGGAGGATGAGAGAGATATTTTCCAAGGGGCTTATCCTCTTACAGACCACAAAATTAGATAATGTATAGAGATTAAATAGGAATTCCCGCGCTGCAGCAAGACTATATAGACTAAATAGAATTTATCTCAAACTTTGAATGGCCAGGATGATTTATTGAGTGGTAGCGGTAAATTCCAAATCATTTGTATTTTATTAGATAGATATATCTTAAATACACTTTTAGAACTTAACGTTTTTTGTTTTTTACATTTAAAACTTAATGTTTGAATTTGAAGACATTAAATTTTAATGTCTCTATATTTATATATAAAAAACATCTACACTGCTGTTTTGAGCTTTAAAATGAATGAAAAAATAATAAAAAAGAAAATAAATGGGCAGAAAACTTAAATGGACGGAAAATTTAAGTTTTCTTTCCAATTTCTATGTTTCTGAGTTTTTTAATAAACGGAAAAGAAAAGAAATAGATAGAAAACTTGATCACTTTTTCCCACAAAATTTTTCGTTCAAAATTGGTCTGATTTGGACGAAAAAGAAATTAGAATAAGTAATATTTTTATAATTATCATATTATCCTCAACTTTCAATATAATAAATTTTTAATTACAACCCATATCCCCAATTTATTTTTATCCAATAAACATGTTCTAGTAAAGAAAAGAAACTTTTTAGTAGAATAACTTTTTCTCGCCACCACCAGTAGCTTGTATCTGTAATAACTTCTCCTTCTTCAATTCTTCTTTCACAATTCCTCTTGTTGAACGCCTCCCCCAAAAACCGTTTTTGATTCTCGTCCCAACACCAAGGTTTCATATTATCTCGATCTGTAGAAACTCGAAATTTTGCATTCATGTTATTAACCCCGCGGAAGGGCAAAATCGTCTTCTAGATAACCCCGGAAGTCAAATCGGTTTCAACCCCTTGAGATAACCCCGAGATCCAGCCCAACCCAGATGTGATCGCTTCAAATAGGTATATACATCTCCCATTTCAAGTCATAGAATATACTAGATGTAAAAATATACTACAACTTTATTATTACAATTGTCGCAAGCAAAATACTGTAACACGATAATCTTGTGAGTTTAAATACAAATATTGTCTTCAGGCGATATTCAAACTCAAATAAGTCCTCATTACAATTATTGATACACTATTTTACAAAAAATAGTGAGGACCGCTAAACCACTAACTCGATCCATCATTCCATACCACGACTAGAAAATGTAGAAATTCTACAATAAAATCCATACCAATATTTCTAAGATAATGATATTGAAAGAATAACATTTCTTAAACTTATAAATAATTTAATTTAATTGTTTACACTTTACTAAATAATAAATTTAATCATCATAAAATGTCAAACTCTTAAGATTTCATCACCAATAACCAAAACCCTCATCAAAAATCTATATATAACTCATATATGATTCTCAAGCCATAAAATCATATTTTTCAATTTTTTTACTTCACATAACATATTTAATTCATTTACTCATAATTAGACCATTTTCATGAAAAATACCAAATCAGTTCCAAAAATATTTATTTTCTGGGATTTAGCATAATATAGTCTCATATTGAACATATATTTTTTTTGAAATTTTTAAAATTCATTTACTATTTTTCATATATACCAAAAGCTCATTTAATATTTAGACATTTATCATAAATTGTACTTTTCTCTAAAAATTCCAAAATTCACAGAGTATACTGATATTATATAGATGTACTCCAAATAATAATTTCACCAATTTTGGAGTTAACCATAAAGAGTTATAAGGGTTTACTTTTAAAATAGTTTTTTCTCATAAAATTCATAACTCCTAGTTTATACATCCAAAATCGCCATTTTGGACACAATCTAGAAAACTCATCAAATTATTATTTCAAATTTTTCCAAAATTTTTGAAGGTCAGAAAAATTACGAAACTGAAAAACATAATAACTCTAAAATTTCTTTACCTCAAAAGAAAAGAGATTTACACTAGAATATCTGGATGAAAAGTCAAAAGAACCTTGCACCTAATAGAAACTCTCAAAGTATCTAAATACTCATAAAAATACGCCGACAATATTGAGAGAAAACTTATTTTTCCGGTGTGATTTTCAATTCTAACTTAAGCACCTATTTATAGAAAAATGTTAGAACGCCAAAGCTTAGACTAAAATATTAAAATAATATTATTTTCTTTAATTTCTACGCCACCCACCATTTGAAAAATCCACCAAAGACCATCTTGGAAGAGAATTCAAAGAAATTTCACATGTTTATAACATAAGTGGGTCCCACCCATAATTAAATAAAAATTATTTTATTTTCTCAAACTTCAAAGAATTCATAGAAAATAGTCCGCTTATCGTAAAATACGAATTTTATATCCATTCCACACGATATCGAATTCTCTACAACTTTGTAGTTTTAAGTTTTCCAAATTCAAGACATAAAATATCCAAATCCACAAATGGGCGATTTTAACACCTTTTAAAATTCATAACAAATCAACCGTTAATTTTAAATCGGTTCAAAATTTAATGGACATATACTCAACTTATATATGTATAACATATCCAAAAATCACAACGATCCAACTATTTGGATTAAAATTATAACTCACGCTAATGATAGCTTTAAGAACACCAATTTGATATTTTAATACCTCCAATCCAACAAAATACTGATAAAATACCTCAACATTAATTCCTTCATTTATAACCACATAAATAAATCCATCATTTATATCCACATCAAATAAATATTTTCTTATCATATAAATCAATAATTAATTATTCACAAATAATATTACAGAATCACAATAATGATAACCAGTGCGCCTCCGGTGAAAGAGGGGCTTTCCGATAAGGATTTCTCCTTACTGGCGCGTAATTAGGTGACCAAACCTCTCCTTGACAGAACTTTGTAGACATTACCAATAATGTTATCTAATAATATTATTCAAATAATATGAATTATTGATCTGATAATGGGAAATACTGTAAAGTGACAATTATTGAAACAACAATAATATAAAATATCAACGCAGAAATTATTGAATCAATAAAATAAAATATTGAACAATAATTATCAGAATAATTATCGAGTAGTGCCTTCTCAATGTAAGAATCAATAATTCAAAAATACTCAGATAAAATCGTGTCTATCTTTGCAACAACGCCAGACATTTTACTTTACCTACCCAAGGTATTCCAACATGTTAATGGTAACGATTACGCCGTTATTTATAAAAACTCAAATTTGTCGCTTTTCTTTATTCGACGGCTTATCCGTTATGAGGCCCACAAATGTACTCAAGGCCGTTGCATAAATATTCCCAGCGTAAAGAATATTCCACGATCAAAAGAATATTCCCTCGACAACAATGAATATTTTAAAACCACTTGCGTATTTTGAAAAAAATTCATATATCACCCTTAACTTTAACTTTTATCAATTTAACCATTTCTTTGAATTGTAATTATAAGAAAAATTGAATACTTTTATTTCATAAAATTCGGTCTTACAATCTCCCTCCTTATGAAATTTCGTCCCGAATTTACGTGCACTGTATTTCAAAAAGTTGAGAATACCTTGCTTTCATTTCAGATTCTATCTCCCGGGTCATCATGATTTCTCCATTGCTCATCTCCCGTGATAACTTCATTTGGGTTCCTCATTTGCTGGGATGTTATAACGACCGCTTTCCCTTGAACTACTAGGCTTTGACTTGTCTGGGGCAGCATTTGGCGTCATCACTACCGTTGGAATATACTTTTCTATAGGGCATATTCCACCCTCAACTGCTTTGTCGTACTCCTGATTCATGATCTGAATCATCAATCTTCAATCCATATCGAATTGAGGTCGACCGCTCTGTACAAGGTAATTCAAAACTCGATGTTGGGTTCTCCCAATTGCTATCCAAAAAGAGAAATACATATCATCTATTTTAGCCTTCTTAGATCGGACATCTCTTTCCACAATATCAACGCGTTGTGCGGCTTTTACCCATGCATCACTCACTCTCACTCGTTCAGTTGTTTCTTCTTTCAGCTCAGATTCCAGCTTTATCATCTTATACTCTGCCAAAGAATGCTTCTATTCAAGCATCACATATTGGGTAACACAAGCTTGAATTGTTGCTTCCTTTTGCTCTACGACCGCTTGCCGTTCTTCAACCTGCTCTTCTAACTCATGAATAGGATTTTGTAATTCTACGTTTCGATCATAAAATTCTTCTAATAAATTCTCCTCAGGCTCTTCTTCTTCCTCACTCTCAGCTGTTACCTCTGCGACTAGCTCGGGTGCAACTACTAATTCTTCCCTCACCACAAGAATATCTCTAATTCCTTCTTTGCCTGACATCACATTATCATGGTTGGTGATTATAGGTATCCCCACGGTCTCATTCACTTTATTGTTAACATTCTCAGCAGCTGTGACGCCCCCAAAATAGGTATACATCACCCATTCTGAGTTGTCAATACATGGTACAGAAACAACTACAACTTTATTATTACAATAGTAAAACTGTGAGTTTGAATACAAATATTATCTTCTAGACAATATATATATACTCAAATAAATCCTCATCACATTTATTGATACATTATTTTACAAAATGGTGAGGACTACTAAACAACTCTCTCTAGAACTTTCATTCCATACCCCGACTCGTACTCGCTATATTCTCGCCTCCCGAGAAGAAAAATGGAACAAAAGGAAAAGGGTGAGCTCAACTAGCCCAAGAAGAATATTATGACTAAGATAATATACAACAAATTATCGTTAGTCTTCAATAGGAAAAATCTAATAGAATACAATAGACAACAAATTTTAAATCATTGTTATAATGAAATAATAATTCATTAGAAGAGTTAAGTAGAGAATGCAAACTACTATCTTCTATGTATGAATTTAAAAGTTCATCGCTTATCTTTTATCCTCGTAACATCAATCAATATATATCTGAATCAAATATTCATCTTTGCACTAACAGCCAAAGATATTCATCACTTAATCATGTTTATCTAAACACTGATCATCTTTTGCACTACGCCAAAGATATTCTTCAGAAATCAATCATCTTTGCACTACGTGCCAAAGATATTCCATAATATCATCATTTAAGATCAAGATGATGAAAATATTTTTAAAGAAACGAATCCAAAGAAACAAAATGACAAGGATTAAGGATTAAGGATTCAGATTTGTTTTATCCACGTCCAAAAATACCTCAAAAATAATCACAAAGTGGTGTAAAATTCAAGAATGATCAAAACATGGATACAATCAAAGCTAGTATCCACAATAGATATTTTAGACGAAAAGAAAAATTTTCATTTTTGGATGAATAATGCCGTATTCGTGAATAATAGTACCATATACGTGAATAAAGGCCAGATATCGTGAATAAGTAATCTCACACCAAAAGTTCTAAATTTGATAAAACCTCGGATCAATATTTCAAAGATAATGATATTGAAGAAATAATATCATTACTTAAAATAATAATATCCCTTACCTCGAAAGATTAGTATTTAAATTTGGAATACCTGATATAGTCTTTGAAGGAACTTGCACCATCTAACAATACTCAAAGTATACTCAAAATACTCACAAGAATACACTCGATAATATAGAGAGAGAAAACTTCAGTTTCTGGTGTGATTTTCAATTCTAACCTAAGCACCCTATTTATAGGAAAATATTTAGAACACCAAAGCAAAAAATTTAATAAAATATTAATATATATTATAAATTTTCTTAGCCCACCTTTGAAGATCTGATTTCAGCAATTAATATCACATGTTAGCCCACTTAAATGCAAAAAAACGTTTTTCTTTAAAATAATAATTAAAACTTCCAAAAATCAATTATTTCGGAGCTTCAGAACTTCAATAATTCACAATAAATAGTCATTTTATCAGAAAATTCGAATCTCGCTGCTTTTTATAGGAAATTCAATTCTCTACAACTTTGCAGAAGAAAGTTTTTCCAAATTCCAAACAAAATTGAATCAAATCCACAAACCAAGCGATTTTACACAGCTATAATCAAATTTCACCAATAAATGGGGTCCAATTTACATGTTTAACATGTTTTAAATATTTATTGCAACAAAAATACTCTTCCTCCTCATATACTCATATATCTCACATTCGCTGTAAAAAATATCACCATTATTATATTATTAAAATATAATAATATATTTAAATGAATTGTTTTATCGTAAAAAGATAAAATTTCAATTTTCAACAATTGTCACATTAAAATTTTCTCCATCTATATCCACATAAAATCAATATTTTTCTCATCATATGAATCAATAATTAATTATTCACAAATAATATTACAGAGCACAATGATTGACAACCGTGCGCTTCACTAGGAAAGAGGGGCTTTCCAATAAGAATTTCTCCTCATCTTGGCGCCGCAATTAGGTGACCAAACCTCTCCTGAGCATGTAACTTTCTAGACATTGCCAATAATGTTATCTAATAATATTATTCAGATAATATGAATTATTGCTTCGATAATGAAAAATACCGTAATGACAATTATCAAACAATGTTAATATAAAAATATCAACGCAAAGAATTATTAAATCAATAAAATATCGAATAAGAATTATCGTAACCATTATCGAGTAGTGCCTTCTTACGTAAGAATCAATAATTGGTGCAATACCGTAAAGTCTTCTTGTTTTTAACCAATTTAGTATTTTAACAAGATAATCTGTAATAACTACGTTGTTATTTTTAAACAACTTATATTTGTCGCTTTCTTCATCCAACCGCTTTTCAAGTTATGGGGCCCACAAAATATCACAGCGGTCAATATTTAATATTCCTCGGCAATAGAAGAATATTCCACGACCAAACGAATATTCCCCACAACAATGAATATTTTTATAACCACTTGCTTATTTTGAAATATTTATGTATTTTACCCCTAACTATCCACATTAATCAAATCAACCCTTACTATTTCAAAATAATAAATAGAGAAATTAAATTTCATTAATAATAAGTTGGGTGTTACAACCTCCCTCCTTATGAAATTTCGTCCTCGAAATCAAGCGTCGTGCACGGTGTGTTTCAAAAGGTTAGGATACCTCGCTTTCATTTCGCTTTCCAATTCCCGTGTCATTTCCTCTATAAAGATGATTCCTCCACGTAACTTTAACTTGTGGTATGACCTTTCTTGCTGTAGGGACATGCTCCTTCCTATCTAAGATCTTGACAGTACCTTCTTCATACGTTAAGTCTTCACTATCCCGTCCGGTTCTAACTCTATAACGTGGTTCGGGTCTTCCACATATTTACGAAAGTACGATATGTGAAACACATTATGAACACGAGACATACTTTGAGGTAACGCGAGTCTATAGGCTACATTTCCTACTTTCGGTCAAGAATTTGAAATGGACCAATAAATCGTGGATTGAGCTTTCCTCTCTTCCCAAATCTTGTAACTCCCTTCCATGGAGCAACTCGCAACAATACATGATCCCCTATACTAAATTCCACGCCTTTTTCGATGAAGATCCGCATAACTTTTTTGTCGATCTTGTACCGCTTTGTATACGCTTGTCGAATCATTTGGATCTTTTGGTAGTCATACGTATTAACTCTCTCGGGTCCCAACAATGTTGCTTCACCCACCTTTTCCCAACATATTGAGAGCGACACTTTCGTCCATATAATGCTTCAAATGGAGCCACACCTATACTTGCTCGATAATCTGTTGTTGTAGGAGAATTCCACCAATGGTAAATACTTATCCCAACCGCCCTTGAAGTCTAGGACACAGAGTCTTAATAGATCTTCAAGAGTTTGAATAGTCCTTTCGATCTTCGTCTGTTTGGGGATGGTATGTCAACTAAATCGCAAACTCCGTGCTCCATAGCTTTTTGCAAGCTAACCCAAAATCTTGAAGTGAATCTTGGGTCACGATCCAAAACTATGGATACCGGCATGCCATGCAACCTCACAATCTCATTCACGTACATACTAGCAAGACGCTTCAAGGGAATAAGTCTCCGTGATCGGCAAGAAATGAGCGGACTTGGTTAATCTATCAATAATAACCCAAATAGCATTGATGCCTTGAGAAACCATAGGAAGACCAGAACGAAATCCATGGTAATGTGTTCCCACTTCCATTTCGGAATCTCAAGTGGTTGCAACGGACCCTTAGGTACTAGATGCTCCGCCTTTACACGTTAGCAAGTTAAACACATCGAGATAAACTTTGCAATCTCTCTCTTCATATTGTTCCACCAAAATGTATGTCAAGATCACGATACATTTTGGTACTTCCGAGATGGATTGCAAATGGTGTATTGTGTGCCTCCATCATAATCTTGTACTTCATATCGTAGTCGTTAGGGACACAAAGTCTAGAGCGGACTCAAGTATTCCTTCTTCATCAATTCTCGCTTAAAATAGCTCCTTCTTGTATTTCTTCTTCATACGCATCGACTCCGGCCTGCCTGGCTTGAGCAACCTTAACTTTTTCTATTAAAGTTGGCTCTATCGATATACTTGACATCATCACACTCATTCCCACATATGATCTTCTACTCAACGCGTCACCTACCACGCTCGCTTTTCCAGGATGGTATCAATAGTGTGGTCGTAGTCTTCAATAGCTCGAGCCAACGTCATTGCCAGCGTGTTGAGTTCTTTTTGAGTGAAGAAATATTTAAGGCTTTTATGGTCCTGAATATATCTCCACTTTCTCCCCATATAGATAGTGCCTCCATATCTTTAGCGGCTTAAAACGATCATGCCGCTAACTCTAGATCATGAGTAGGATAATTCCTCTCATACTCTTTAAGTTGTTGCGAGGCATAGGCTATGACTTTCCCACGTTGCATGAGAACACATCCTAACCCTTTGCAAAGCATCGTCAGAGATAACAAATCCATCCGAACCAGATGGTATTGTTAGAAAAGTCTTAAATAAGTCTCCTCTTAAGCTCTTGGAAACTCTTCTCGCATTCTTCGCTCCAAACGAATTTTGTATCCTTCCGAGTTAGCCGAGTTAATGGAGTAGCGATTCGAGAAAACCTTCCACTAATCTCCGATAATAACCAAATAAGCCCAAAAAGCTACGTATTTCATCACCGACTTCGATTGCTCCCAACTTTGTATTGCTTCAATCTTGGCACGGATCAACAGATACTCCATGTTTCGACACCACGTGCCCAAGGAATGCTACTTCCTCAAGCCTTAACTCGCATTTCTTCAATTTGGCATATAGTTTGTTTTCACGAAGCCTTTGGAGTACCAAACTTCAAATGGTGCTCATGATCTTCACGACTTTTGGAATATATGAGGATGTCATCAATAAAACAACAACGAACCGATCCAAATATTCCTTGAATACTCGGTTCATCATATCCATGAAAGCCACAGAGCATTAGTCGGTCCGAAGACACGACTAAGAATTCATAATGCCCATACTTGAGTTCTCAAGGCGGTCTTTGAATATCCTCGCCTAATCTTCACCGATGATATCCGAATCGAAGATTGATTTTTGAAAAGAATTGTGCCCTCAGAATCGGGTCAAACAAGTCATCAATACGAGGTAGAGGATACCTATTCTTAATGGTGACATGGTTCAATTCCAGATAGTCAATACTGAAAGTCGCATACTCCCCGCTTTTCTTCTTTACGAATAAAACAGAGCACCCCAAGGAGATGTACTAGGACGAATGAAACCGATGTCCAACAATTCCTCGTAGTTGACCTTTAACTCCTGAAGTTCAATAGGAGCCATTCGATATGGGGTTTTAGAAATGGGCTTTGTACTAGGTTTAAGATCAATAAAGAATTCAACTTCACGCTCGGGGTAGACCGAAGTTCTTCTTGAAATACGTCGGAAAGTCAATAACAACAGAATATTATTCAAATTTGGCGTGTCTTTATTCAAATCCATAACATGGGCTAAGAAAGCTTGACATCCATTTTTCAATAAACGAATAGCTTTATGATTAGATATGCTAGTGATTGATTTTAATGGTTTAGTTGCTTGAATTCGCATAACAGGTTGGTTAGGAATATGAAAACTAACAACCTTACGAAAACAATCAATTTTGGCACGATGAGTAGTTAACCAATCAATCCCTAAAATAACATCAAAAGCAAGTATCTTTAAAGAGATAAGGTCAACAGTAAGGTAATGGTGCCAACTTGAATCAAACAAGATTTATAAACAGTGGATGTGATGAAAGTTTCTCCTAACTGAGTTTCTACAGATAGGTCAAAGTCTAATTTCTCCTGAGTCAAGTTTAAACGTTAAGCACATGCGAGAGATAAATGAATGGGTAACACCTAGATCAAGTAAGGTATAAACTTTGCAAGAATTTATAAATAGCTTACCCGTGATCACCTCATTTGGTTCCTCGCATTTTGACCCACAACAAACGCGCTCTTCCCGGAACCGTTGACTTTGACTTTTCTGGGACGATCTTTTGAGTCACCGTCCCGCCGAACTAGGTTTCGCTACCGTCTAATCTCGAAAGCGATATGTCATTCCTTTCCACAATTATAGCATACCTTGGTGTTGTGGGCGGCTTGACCGATATGTCCCTCTTTTCCGCATTTGTAGCATATACGACCGGTGGTCGTTCTCCTCCTTAGAACCATTTCTTCTTGCCAGATCTTGCCGTCTTCACATAGTCGTTGTTAAATCTCCTCTTTTAAAATCTCCTCCCACTCGCTTCTTCTATTTTCATGGCCATGATTACCACCAGAGTGGTTACCATTTTTGTCCGTATGTTTCTTTCTCCATCCGGGTTATCATTATTCATTGATCGCTATCTCTGCACGATCGATCCTCGTTATGGTCCCTCGGTTGAACATACTCGTTATCTCGCTCTAACAATTGAGCCTCATAAACAACATCCTAATAGAGAGAAAATTTATGAGAAATGAGATATTGTCGACGCCGGGTTTCAAACCTCTCGAAACATCTGCGCTATATACATTCCTCATTCTCCACCAAATGAGGTGCAAACTCGATAACTCGCAAACTTTGCCTCGTCTCGAGACACCGCCATGTTGTTTTGTTCTAATCGATGAACTCCACTTCCTTCATACGATGAACACTTTCGTGAAAGTATTTGTCATTAAATAATTCTCAAATGTCTCCCAAGACATGCCGAAAAGCGCGGCCGGATGGGTATGCTTCTGCATGACTCCCACCAAAGAGTCCGCCTTCGCCACTTGAACAAAAAGGTGGCGAATGGAACCTTCTGTTCTCCGGTGCATCCCAAGACATCGAATATCTTGGTAATTTGTTTTGACCCATGTTTCCGCCGTATGATCGGATCTCGCTTTCCCTTAAATTCGTGGTCCCAACTCTTTGAATCGCTTGGCTATGACAACCCGTGAATTGCTATCATTTCTCCTCAGTATTTTGAACACGAGTCTCCTCTCGTTCGCGGTTTGCATGAATCGCAAAAAGCTTCTAAACATCCCTCGTTCATCATCTCGCTTCGGTGGTGTTGTTCACAAGAGGAACATTGACACTGTTGCACGTTCTCCTCGTTGGTGAGTACAGAGCGCTCTACAGCCTCATTTCCATTGTTAATATTCTCGATTCGACATTCTCAAATCATCGCGCCAAAACAAGGGTTAATTAAGGAAATCAATATATCACATAATATCCTTATATACTTGACCAACTAACAAATAAGCTTAGATAGGACACACTAGCGAAGGATTTACTCGCCTCTCCTCCTAGTTCTATTCCCCGATCTCCGCCAGAGATCATATCCCTAAGCTCGATACCAACCGCGACGCCCCCAAAATAGGTATACATCACCCATTCGAGTTGTCGATAATACATGGTATGTAAACAACTACAACTTTATTATTACAACAAAGAAACTGTGAGTTTGAATACAAATATTATCTTCTTGACAATATATATATATACTCAAATAAATCCTCATCACATTTATTGATACATTATTTTACAAAAATGGTGAGGACTACTAAACAACTCTCTAGAAACTTTCATTCCATACCCCTAAATGCATACTCGCTATACTCTCGCCTCCGAGAAGAAAAATGGAACAAAAAGGAAAAGGGTGAGCTCAACTAGCCCAAGAAAAGAATATTATGACTAAGATAATATACAACAAATTATCGTTAGTCTTCAACAGGAAAAATCTAATAGAATACAATAGACAACAAATTTTAAATCAATATTCACAAATGAAATAATAATTCATTAGAAGAGTTAAGTAGAAATGCAAACTACTATTTTCTATGTATGAATTTAAAAGTTCATCGCTCATCTTTTATCCCCAGTAACATCAATCAATATATATCTCGAATCAAATATTCATCTTTGCACTACAAAGCAAAGATATTCATCATTGGTCATGTTCATCTAAATAACCCATCATCTTTGCACTACGGGCCAAAGATATTCTTCAGAAATCATTCATCTTTGCACTACTGAGCCAAAGATATTCCATAATATCATCATTTAAGATCAAGATGATGAAAAATATTTTTAAAGAAACGAATCCAAAGGAAACAAAATGACAAGGATTAAGGATTAAGGATTCGTACTTTGTTTTATCCACGTCCAAAAATACCTCAAAAATAATCACATCATTGGTGTAAAATTCAAGAATGATCAAAACATGGATACAATCAAAGCTAGTATCCACAATAGATATTTTAGACGAAAAGAAAAATTTTCATTTTGGATGAATAGTCAGATAATCGTGAATAAGAATCTCACACAAAAAAGCTCCAAATTTGATAAAAACCTCGGATCAATATTTCAAAGATAATGATATTGAAGAAATAATATCATTACTGAAAAATAATAATATCCCTTACCTCGAAGATTAGTACTTCTAGTTGGAATACCTTAAGATAGTCTTTCAAGGAACTTGCACCATCTAACAATACTCAAAGTATACTCAAAATACTCACAAGAATATGCTCGATAATATAGAGAGAAAACTTGAGCTTACGGTGTGATTTTCAATTCTAACCTAAGCACCCTATTTATAGGAAAATGTTTAGAACACAAAGCGTAAAATTTAATAAAATATTAATATATATTATAAATTTCCTTAGCCCACCTTTGAAGATCTGATTTCAGCAATTAATATCACATGTTAGCCCACTTAAATGCAAAAAACGTTTTTCTTTAAAATAATAATTAAAACTTCCAAAAATCAATTATTTTGAGCTTGAACTTCAATAATTCACAATAAATAGCCCTTTTATCGTAAAAAATTCAAATCTCGTGATTTTTATAGGAAATTCAATTCTCTACAACTTTGCAGAAGAAAGTTTTTCCAAATTCCAAACAAAATTGACCAAAATCTACAAACCAAGCGATTTTACAAAAAGTATAATCAAATTTCAAATAATAAATGGGGTCCACCGACATGTTTAACATGTTTTAAACATTTATTGCAACAAAAATACTCTTCCTCCTCGCATACTCATATATTCCACATTCGTTGTAAAAAATATCACCATTATTATATTATTAAAATATAATAATATATTTAAATAATTATTTTATCGTAAAAGATAAAATTTCAATTTTCAACAATTGTCACATTAAAATTTTCTCCATCTATATCCACATAAAATCAATATTTTTCTCATCATATGAATCAATAATTAATTATTCACAAATAATATTACACGAAAGACAAATATTGACAACCAGCAGCGCTTCCTCAGAAAGAGGGGCTTTCTAATAAGAATTTCTCCTCATCTTGTGCCAAGCAATTAGGTGACCAAACCTCTCCTGAGATGTAACTTTCTAGACATTGCCAATAATGTTATCTAATAATATTATTCGGATAATATGAATTATTGCTTCGATAATGAAAAATACTTGTGTAATGACAATTATCAAACAACAATGAATATAAAATATCAACGCATCAATTATTAAATCAATAAAATAATCGAATAAAGAATTATTGTAACCATTATTGAGTAGTGCCTTCTTACGTAAGAATCAATAATTGGTGCAATACCATGTGTACATCGTGTTTTAACCAATTAGTATTTTAACAAGATAATCTGTAAATAACTACGTTGTTATTTTTAAACAACTTATATTTATCGTTTTCTTCATCCAATCGCTTTCCGTTATGGGGCCCACAAAATACTGCGCCGTCGTACGAATATTCCTCGACAGCCAGAATATTCCACGACCAAATGAATATTCCCCGACAACAATGAATATTTTATAACCACTTGCTTATTTTGAAATATTTGCGTATTTTACCCCTAACTATCCACATTAATCAAACCAACCCTTACTATTTCAAAATAATAAATAGAGAAAATTAAATTTCATTAATAATAATTTGGGGTCTTACAGCAGCCATTCTCAAATACTTCCATAAAACAAGGGTTAATTAAATAAATTAACGTATCACATAATATTCGTATATTATGACCGACCAACAAATAAGCTTAGGTAGGACATACTAGCGAAGGATTTACTCATCTCTCTCTTCCTAGTTCTATTCCCCGATCTCCGCCAGAGACCATATCCCTAAGCTCTGATACCAACTGTGACGACCCCAAAATAGGTCCAATCCACCCAACCTATTCTAAGTCGCCAAATACATGGTACAGAAAATAACAACAACTTTATTACAACAATTGTCGTGCAAAATACAACAACACATATGCTGTGAGTTTTGATACAAATATATACCAACTATGACTCACATCCCAACCTTGGATAGCAAGTCACAATGGCACCTTACATAAAGGTATAGTCAAAAACTGTTTTAGAAATTAGAATCTTTGGGAAGTGCTCAAGGAAACCTTCATACATGGGAGGCCATGCGTCTAGGTTATAATAGATATCATATGGCCACAGAATTATCCTTGGTTGACCCAATAGACCCCAAAGAAAAATGAGAAGATTACTATCATATTATTTTCAATGGTGAGTCTTCTCTTGACATATAATTATCTCTACTGTCTCTAATTGAGAATTATACTTCAAATAAACTCCAAGATCATATAGGTAGTGCTCGTAGATATACTCAGTAAGTGGATGTGCACAACCTGCCTTCTTTATGATGACACGAGGTTGTATGTCTTTAGACATCTTGTATGATAGTGGCAAAACACCCTTCCAACGTTGGGTTCGCCTCACACCCTATTTTATTCACCAAATATAACTACTAAATGATGACCACCGCTCTATTCCCCCTCATTACCCCGCTTCGACCCAAATGGCACACTCTTATCACCGAAAGGAATTGTGAAACAAAAAGGGTGAGCACAACTAGCTCAAGAAAGAATATCATGACTAAAGATAATTAAATTATCAATAGCCTTCATCAATAATAAATCGTAGATTTAGAACATATACGGTAGATGATAAAAAATTTCAACCATAGTTGCAATGAACGAAGCGATCCATTAGAAGAGTCAAATAGACTATAAAGTCTATTATCTTCTCCATGTTAAAAATCTACCAACAATGTTTTATCTCTGTAACATCAATCAACAATTCTGGTCCACAATCATATGAATAACTCATAATCATAATTGTAGTTCTAAATTCCTCTTCTCATCCATGACGAAGATAATTTTCATCACCTATCTTTACCTTAAACATCAAAGATCATGGTTACACCAAATCACATTTCCTGTTCATAATCATACTAATAACTTCATCTTTGCACTACGGCCAAAGATATTTGTCAACAGTTCATCTTTGCACTACTGGCCAAAGATATTGAACAACATGTCATCTTTGCACTACGGGCCAAAGATATTCATCAATAATTCATCTTTGCACTATAGGCCAAAGATATTCATCAACAGTTCATATTTGCACTACATGCCAAATATATTCATCAACAGTTCATATTTGCACTACAGGCCAAATATATTAATATCTCAAAGAAATATATAAGCATTTTAGAATTTATATAAACAATAATTATAACCATGTTGATCAATTCACCTTTGCACTTAAGCTAAAGATATTCAATTATAAATTCAATGGTCATGATCATACCAGCAACAATTCAACTTTCAGCACTATCGCCAAAGAGAACCCATAGTCACGATCATACCAATAATCTACCCATCTTTACACTCAAGTCAAAGAGAAATTTCATCACTAAGATTATAAAATGTTATATATGATAATAAAAATAATATGATCAACAACTGCATTTAATTTCAAGAGTAAGATTCATAAATCAACGATAATTTGGTCAGAAAAAGAAACCAATTTTGTTGTGAATAGTACCCGTGAATAGTAACTCGTGAATAGTAACTCGTGAATAGTAACTCATGAATAGTAACCCTGACATGAAAAAGGTAGGCTTTTCGATAAGGATTTCTCCTTACTGGCGCGCAATTAGGTGACCAAACCTCTCCTTGATAGAACTTTCTAGACATTGCCAATAATGTTATCTAATAATATTATTCAAATAATATGAATTATTGATCTGATAATGGAAAATACTGTAAAGTGACAATTATTGAAACAATAATAATATAAAATATCAACGCAGTAAATTATTGAATCAATAAAATAAAATATTGAGCGAAAGAATTCATCGTAATAATTATTAAGTAGTGCCTTCTCACGTAAGAATCAATAATTCAAAAATATTGTGCAACAACGCGTATTATTACTTTACTTTACCCACCGGGTATTCCAACAATGTTAATGGTAACGATTACGCCGTTATTTATAAAAACTCAAATTTGTCATTTTCTTCATCCGACAGTTATCCGTTATGCGGCCCACAAATGGCTGCGCCGTCGTACGAATATTCTCCGACAGAAAGAATATTCCACGACCAAACGAATATTTTCCGACAACAATGAATATTTTATAACCACTTGCGTATTTTGAAAAAAATTCATATATCACCCTTAACTTTAACTTTTTATCAATTTAACCATTTACTGAATTGTAATTATAAGAAAAATTGAATACTTTTATTTCATAAAATTCGAGGTCTTACATAACCACTTGCTTACTTTGCAAAATTTATAAATATTACCCACAACTATAACATTATATCAAATTCACACCATATTATTCAAAAATATATTTCGAGAAAATTAATATTTATTCATAAAAGTTGGGGTCTTACACTAACCATCAATTTAAGCCTTAAAATAGACCAAAATACATATACTAAGCCATACACAAAATTCCTTATTCTAAAAATATATTTAAATGAATTTGATATCTCTAAAATCGTTTATAGATGACATATCAACCATTATACACACCTATAACAAATATATCCTTATCCTTCATCAACCCAAACTAATTTTATAGAAATCTCATATTTGAGGCAAACAAGAGTATAGAGTTTTAAGGTTGGATTAATACCTTTTGATTCCTTCTTAACCCAATTAGATGATGAACAAGGTTCTTTTCTTCGTGTTCTTCCAAAGCTCTTCTCCAATTCTCAGAGAATTCTCTCACTCACCCTCACTCCCAAATTTCTTTTCTTGAAGAACAAGCTAATCGATGAGTTTTTTTAACGTAAACACGCAATTCCTTCATCGGTTACTAAACCCCAAAGGTCACAAGACCTTGTTTGGCAAACTTCCTTAAGCACCCTTTCAATTATTTTAATAATTTTTATCATATGGTATATTTGTCACACTTAAATTTAATTAAACTTATTTTTATTAATAAATCTAATTAAATCTTACTAACAAAATTATAATCTCTAATTAGACAATTATAATTTTAATTAATAAATCATTAATTTTCTAATTTAATTATTTAATTAAATTAGAATATTATCATTATCCCCACGTTATAAAATACGCAGAAATTCTTAAATTATTTAATTTAATCAATAGTATCACACTTACATAAATTATCCCATAATAATTTCCATCAAATATTCATTTTAAATTTCATAAAATTCTAACTAAAATATTTATTTTATTCGATAAATATTTTAACTATTTACAAGATCAAAATCAGATTACATTAATATATTACACTCATATGTAATATATCACTTCCTCGCTTATTAAAACAAATATGCTTACACTAATTCACTATTTTAATTAAATGAATTACTCACATTATTTATAAAATTTAATTCATAACAATTTCATCGCCATAAAGCATAATAATCGAATTATGTTATTTCATAATATAATTTTCAACTTAATTAAATTAACTAATATTATTTAGTTAATTTTGTTTCAGAATAATCTCATTTTTCTTCTTCAATAGTTAAATAAACTAATAAACCTCATTTTCCCAACATATACATCTCTTTTATATTCACACTTAATCTTTTCACATCAATCACATATTTCAAGATAAATTGCAAATATATATACTTACCCACACTCAAAACACATAATTCAAAATATATACATATCATAATAGTCTTAATCTATGCTGACAATGCAGAAAGTGTTGCGAGTCCATCATTCTCCGCTTCCCTTGGCTTAGTCATTCTCGTATACGGCCATTGATAATTAAATTTTGCCATGGTACCTGAAAAGAAAGAAAAAAATTGAAAGAGAATTAAAGAAAATAATAAAAAAACGTTTAAATTAAAACTAATTTGATAAAAATTAATATTGGCAAAATTATTAAACTAATTCCTCAAGAATTGCGTCAAAAAACTGTTAGTTGATTTCACAATCAAAACATACGTGCAAGTATACACGGTCAACAAGTAATAAAATGATAAGAAAAGTATCGTTCCCACGAGGAATTATTTAATAAGAATCACCAACTATTAGTTCTTAACCAAACTAATTTTATTTAAACAATCAATTTAGAGTTTTGAATTAAATTATTTAATTAAACTAATTCTAATTACCACTAGTTAAAAATCGATTATGAAGATTTAAGATCACAACTTCACTTATTGCTTCACTTATATTAAAACACTTCTTATTAATTACGCTCACTATTCTTCTTGATTGTTAATCGTGAACTTATTAATATTTATAACCACCTTCCGATATATCACAAACATATTAATCCAAATCCACAGCTTGATAGAATTGAATCAAACACCCTAATTAACTAATTCACTATATTTCTATGTGAATTATAATTAAAAGGATTTAAAGTACATGTTCCTATCGATTACACGCGCGGTGTAAAGGCATATCCCTATCCTAAACACAAATAATGAATTCTAACACCACGTAGAAAACACAATCACATACTATTATGATCGAGATCTAAATCTATATTTCATCTCCCAATTCATATAAATTATCATGATAATTATTAGCTAGACAATTAAATAATTAAACACAATCATAATAGATAATCCATATAATAGATCACAATAATTAACAGAGAAGCATACTAAAATAATCTATGCAATAAGATCCAGAGTAACCTTAAACAAGAAATTTAGTTCATTTTAATTGAATTAAAATCAAGAATCCACAATTGAATGCACATTAAAAGATAAAAGTAAGATAAAAGAAGAGAATACAATCTATTGTCGCTAGATCTTGAGACTCTTCTTCCGCTCCTTCTTTGAATCTTCAGTGTTCTTCAAGTTGCTTCAATCTCTAATAGCTAATTAAGAACTAGGGTTTATGTTCTAATCTAATGGAGTGTTCTTTCTAAGCTAATCTATCTAATCTCCTCTTATTCTATGCCTCCCCATCATGTATTTATAGGTTACAAGTCAAATTTTTAGCTTAAGAGGAAATCCAATCCAATTTGGAGTAAAAAAAGTGTTAAAATTCGCCCCAAAACTCATCTAAGCTTGATCAAGCCCTACACCAAATACTTGAAATACGCTGATCACTACAATGAATATCGCCCCCAGTGCTCGCAATCGAAATAGTTAGGAATGGGCGCCCCGACGCAGGCCTCTTTTCCAATTTTTTTTTACTCTGACGTCTTTTAGGAAAATGGCCATAACTTTATTGTCCAAACTCCAATTTTGATGATTCAAGATGTTCCGAAAAGAGGAGACGTAGATCTACAACTTTCATTCTTTAAGTTTTTCAAAATAAGGTCCGGAGAAATATTGAAATTGGCTTTGAAGCGGCTGCAGTGTAAATGGCAAGCCGAAAATGCGAATCTAGCAACCCCAAACGTCGATCCAAGTAACTTGTGTCCTAATTCCTACGAAACAACGTAAAACATGCACGAATAGACACAAACACTTAAAAACATTCAAAAGATTAAGCTCAAACGCACTCAATTCATGGGTATAAAACTCACTCATCACATAATACGAATTTTAATTATTAAATTCTTATTTTAATAACTTATAAAAATTCGGGTTGTCACATCCTTCCCCCCTTATAAGGATTCCGTCATCGTAATCAACAAAACCTCCCTTACTCGGTTATCACCAAATCTCTTTTCAAAATTTATCGTTGCATATCTTCACACATTACCTTAATATAGATTTTATTTCTTATCACTCTAACCATTCTTCACAATAAATTCTTGTAAGTTTTATTTCATAACCTTTTCTTATACTTAATTATATTTTAGTATTAGATATTCTTTTACCCATTCATTATCTTTCTCTAAGGATCATTATCATGTACTAGATTCTCAAACTCTCGGGACATTACATTCACCATTTCTTCTAAGAATTTCGTCCTCGAAATTTTAACTTACTAATATTCGTTCATTCCATTTATCAAAATAGATTGTATGTTAATATTTATTTATTCATTAGGTTCTACAACCAAATTCTTTCTCTAAGGATCTTTCTAAGATCATCATATTCATCACCTCTTTCTCTTCTAAGAGTTTCATATTTCCTTTTATTTCCGGAATTTCATTTCTTTCTTGAAATTATTATGTTTTGCTTAATTTTCTCATCATTACAAGCCACATTCTACTTACTTATCAACCCGTTTGCCTAACTTGCCAAAACTTAGAAAATAGTCGAAAAGGAGACTAAAACCCGCTTTCTTTCGTTTAAATGACATTCAAACACATACATAGCACCATATAGGTATTTGACATGTATTACAACTAACGGGACTCGATTTTGATATACAGAGGTCGAGTTATCGGTCTCTTTGCCTAACTTGCCAAAACATAGTCAAATAGTCAAAAAAGAGACCAAAACCCGCCTCAGTCGTCAAAATAACACGCAAACACATACATATCATCGCATAGGTATTAGGCACGTGTTACAACTTATGGGACTCGATTCCGATATTCGGAGGCCACGTTATCTTCCCAATTGCCTAACTTTCTAAAACTTGGACAAATAGTCAAAAAAGAGACCAAAACCCAGCTCATTCGTCGAAATGATACGTAAACACATACATAGCACCACATAGGTATTAGGCACGCATTACAACTTATGAGACTCGATTCCGATATACGGAGGCTGACTTATCAACATGTTTGCCTAATTTGCCACAACTTAGAAAAGTAGTCAAAAAAGAGACGAAAACCCGCCTCGGTCGTCGAAATGACACGCAACCACATACATAGCACCACATAGGTATTAGGCACGCGTTAGAACTTACGAGACTCGATTCCGATATATGGAGGCCGAGTTATCAGCCTATTTGCCTAACTTGCCAAAACTTGGAAAATATTCAAATTAAAAACGAGACTAATACCTGCCTTGGACGTAGAAATGACATGCAAACACATATATAACACCATATATGTATTAGGCACACATTATAACTTACGGGACTTAATTCCGATATATAGATGCCGAGTTATCAGCATGTTTTCCTAACTTGCCAAGACTTAGAGAAATAGTCAAAAAAGAGACTAAATGTCACTTTCGGTTGTCGAACGACACACAAACACATATATTGCAACCGCATATAGTATTAGGCACACGCTATAATTTACGAAACTCGATTCTGATATATCACGAGGTCGAGTTATCAGCCTATTTGCTTAACTTGCCAAAACTTACAAATAGTCAAAAAAAATACCAAAACCCGCCTCGGTCGTCAAAACGACACACAAACATATACATAGCACAACATAGGTATTAAGCACGCGTTACAACTTATGGGACTCGATTCCGATATACGGAGGCCGAGTTATCAGCTCGTTTGCCTAACTTACCAAAACTTAGAAAAATAATCAAAAAAGAGACCAAAACCCGCCTAAGTCGTCGAAACGACACGCAAACACATACATAACACTATATATATGTATTAGGCATGTATTACAACTTACGGGACTTGATTCCGATATACGGAGACCGAGTTATCAGCTCGTTTGCCTAACTTACCAAAACTTAGAGAAATAGACAAAAAAGAGATCAAAACTCGTCTTGGTCGTCGAAATAACACACAAACACATATATAGCACGACATAGGTATTAGGCACGCATTATAACTTACGAGACTCGATTCCAATATACGGAGGTCGAGTTATCAGCCTGTTTGCCTAACCTTCCAAAACTTGAAGAACACAAACTAAAATATTTTAAATATGCTCTCTTTTCAACTTCGTTATTAATATTTTAATTTTGTAGGGTCTTGTTGATGAGACTCGTGGGGGTGGAGGCTGCGGCACATGCGAGACCATAGAGGAGATGGTGATGATCGCCGAGCTGATGTTGATGAGGCTATAGAGGGTGGGACCGACAATTGGATCGAGGTGGGATCGCAATGGGACCCCATGATCGTCATTTATAGATGGCGGCGATGATGATGATATCGACACTCGATCTTGAAATGTAGTTAGTTTATTTTTATATTTTGACTTTTATGTATGTATTTATACAGCTTTTGAGTTGTACAGACTAGAGTTTTGTATCTAGTTAGGTTGATGGTTTATGTATCTAACTATATTGATTGTTTATGATTATATTTTGTATCTACATCGTATTTACTTTTATCTATATGTCATTATCTCATGTCTACATATTTGATGGTTGATAGCAAAAGATTTAATTGTTATTGATATGCGTTCGTGAAGAATTATTTTTTTTCTTTAGTTTATAACATGTACAATTATGTATATGTAAATGAACAGGGGAATTTCGCAATTTTCTAAAAAAAAAATTTAAAGCAAGTCATCAAGCGATGGTTGTCCGTCGATAATGACATTCGCAAAGAATCTGCTCATTATATAATATAAATTAAGGTCATTGCCGACGGGACAAAAGTCATTAGCGATGGCCCGGTAGTCGCCAATGACTATATTAATAAATTCTTTTATATGGCTATTGTTGATTGGCCCGTCTGGTCGTCAGCATTCGATCGACAATGAGTCATTGAGACTACCGCCATCATCCAAGAATGACCCGTCGTTAATGACCTAATTCCCGACGGCGGGCGACGGGAGCTAGTGGCGACGACCTGTGGGACGACGGGAGTGGCGACGGTGGTTGCCGTCGCCAGTGACCTCATTATTACCAAGAACGCCCGCGGCAATGACCTTTTTTTAGTGATTGATGGGCAATTAAATGCTCACCCTTGATTAGAATTAAATATTTTCAGCGAAACATGATCGTATAGAAGTTTCTGACAAGGACAAAGGAAATGGGAAGTTGAATGAGTAGTTTAAGTATGATGTATGTAATAGTTAGATGTTTTGTAATAATATATATCTTATTATCATGTAAGGTCTGAGAACCTGTGATTGACAAGTTAGACATTTTGTAATAGTCAGTAATTACTTTTATGTCAATATTAATTTGTTGAATGAATAATATTGTGTATCACTGAATACGGGTTTGAAAGTACTCGGATTTGAAAGTACTCGAATTTGAGAGCGCCACAAATATCCTAGCTAATCGTGATCCACAAAAACATGAAGATGTTGTTACTTGAATATAAGTGATATCTAATAAGTAATTTTTTTACACACTCAAATACTAAAACCCTCCCTCAGTTATTACTAAATTCTTTGTCAGAGGCGAATACAGATGTATCTCCAATGCTTATTCGTTGTTTTCATATACTTTTTCTATTTCAAATTATAAAATCAATAGTAGCTTTTGATAAGTTAATTTCAAACATTTTAAAACTATATATTGAGATGAATTTATTTTGTTTATGTCAATACAATTATGAATATCATAAACTATAGAAAAAATACTACTAGTTATAATATTTATTGTTTTGAAACTTTAATAAATCATGTCAATTTAAACTTTGAAAATATTTTAAATTAATTTTTAGAACAGTTTATTGAATGCATATAGACAATATATATCAACATCATCAATAGCAATGCTAAAATCATGAAATTTGTTTTTGGGAATTGGATTAACAGAGATATCTAGAAAAATACTACCTCCATTCCTAAAAGATTGTCGTTTAAACTTTTTGCACATGGATTAAGAAAGTATCATTTACCAAGTAAAATTTGTTTGAAATTCCATCAGTACTACCCTTTTTGAAAAGTTGAAAACTATTAATACAAAGGAGATAATTTCTTGAGACAATGAGAGAAGGTATGGGTAATATAGGAAAATAAATAATTTATTCTCCTCGAAAAAGTTGTAAACGACAAAAATATTTTGGAACAAATTTTTTCTTCTAAAACGACAATCTTTTTAGAACTTATGGGAGTATATAGAAAGAGAATGGAAAATAATTTTTTAAAAAAGTACCTTTATGAATTTCTGGTTATCACAGTTCTAGATTTTGACAATCATCGAATTGAATTATGGGGATGTTAGAGATTTTGTGCCAATCCTCGCTTTGTATTCCGTTGACATCTTTTAATCAGTTCGGGACAAAACCATATTCTGAGTTCTTTGAGTGTAGAAGGAAGAGAATATTTAAACACCATGTTTGGACACTCATAAATCTCTAAACGTTGGAGAGATGTCTGATAGTTTACAAGCCACCGTGGTAAATACCTCAACTTCGGTAGTCCTTCAACAGCTAAAATTCGAAGCCTTGAGAGACTACCAATGTCTTGTGCCGTAGTCTTCAAATCCAGCTTTGGACAGTCAGAAAGTACGAGATTCTCTAGCCTGGATAGGTACCTCAAATTGTCCGGCAAGGACAACAAACTTTCACAATGCTTAATTTGCAACGTTCTGAGGTGACCATTCTTCTTTAAGTTGCGCAAAATTTCAGATTCCGGCATCCTTCAATCTCCAAGTATCTAAGGAATTCAAACTTTCATCATTTTCATTTAGATATGATAGCTCCATTTCTCCTGTGGTTAAGTACAAGTACCTGAGACTTCTTAGTTCCCTAAAATCTTTGGGCAACTTCTGTAGTGCATTACAACCCTTAAGACATAAGGTTTGTAGGCTCACCAATTGACAGAGCGAATCTGGAAGAGTTTTTATGCACGTATTTTTAGCCAAGCACAGGTATCTTAGACTCTTCAAATCACCAATGGAATTTGGTAAGTTAAAGCATGCTTCCTTAAAATACAACACTCTCAAGTACTTGAATTTTGAAATGCATGTCTGAACGAAGGATATGCTGCAAGCAGGCCCCACATCGTTGTCTGCTATGATGGTTCTCAGACCTCCAAGTTCAAGAACAGAACTCGGAAATTCTTCCCCACTCACCAATTCTTTACTATGAAAACCTACATGCCGAACCTTTTGTCTAGAAGCAGTTCACCTCTTGGAGTATCATCACTTAAACTTGCGGACTCACCTCTGTAACTAATAATGCAAGGTCGTGCATTAGGCCATAGACTTTGAATGTGCAGTAAAACCAAAAGTCCTCGACACCTTGAAAAATGATTTCGAATGTAACTCGGCGAAAATTTCTTGCCCAATATCTTCTGCCTCCGAGTGGTTTCCATCACGGCCTGATTCAAGGAACCCTAATGCCATCCAAATATATATCATCTCTATTGATCTTAATGTTGTACCCTTTTCAAACATTGAGCAAATAGAAAAACATTGTTTCAGGTTGGAACGTAAATGATTGTAACTCAATTCCAGGACAGGTAAAATATCACTTTCTCCTTGTTTTAAGTTCCAACTTTTATCATCTCTCTGAAGGCGCCAATCTCGCTCTTCAGTTTTCAAGTGCAGAAGACTTGCCAAAGTCTTTAAAGCTGAAGGTACTTCTAGGCTTTTTTCACTATATCTTTTCCGATTGGGATCAGTCCTGAATTGTGCTCCTTCTGGCCTTCCCCAAGTGCCCATTTCATAAGCAATGATAGAGAATGTTCTGGCGAAAGACTTCGTAAGGTGTGCGTTTAACTAGTACCCATGATTTTAGCAACGGATTGTGAACGCGTAGTCACAACAATTTTACTACCATAGCCACCACGCAGTACTTCTTTCAAGCCAACCCATTTGCCATCATCCTCGTTCCACACATCATCCAAGACGAGTAGATATCTTTTACCCCTCAAAATTTGCTTCAAGTGTTCTAGCAATTGTTGCATACTCAAATCCCTGTGACCAACTATTTCTCCAATTATTTTTCTGACATCAAAGTTCTCTGTAACACAAACCCATTTTTTCAACTCAAAATATTGAGTCACCCTTTCATCATTATATACAGATTTAGCAAGCGTGGTCTTTCCCAGGCCACCAATTCCAACAACAGAAACAACAGAAACACCACAATTATTAGGGTGATTATTACCATCATCTAGCTGCTTCAAGACATGCACCAGCTGTTCTATGTCCTCCTCTCTACCAATCACATCCGAAACATCAACATCGGAGTGAGTTTCTCTCCAGGCTGGAACTATTCTGTTCTCAACATATGGTCCGGATATATGAAATTTATTTCTATCAGCAGCAATTCCATCCAGTGTCTTTCTGGTTTCCTTAATTTTATTACCCATCATATGGCCGAATATGAGCGGGCTTGAAGATGAGGTGTAATACCGTAACTTTTTCCTGATGTTTATCCTTTGATTCCGTACTTGCCGCTGCAAATCCGCAATTTCAAACTCATCCAGAATATCTTCGGCAGAAGCACAAACATCTCTTAGTTTAGCCAACCATACTCGCCGCTCACGATTCATTTGATGCTGCAACTCCTAGCCGTCCAAACGCACGGCTTTGACAGTTTCTAGGGTCTCCTTCAGCTTCTCTAGTTCGCTTTTTACTCCCGGTGTTAATACGAGTTCTTTAACACTAACAATGGCAATCTTTGCCAAAAGGTTCGCGACAGCGCCGTAGAGAATTGTTTCTGCCATGACCACAGCTGTGGGAGGAAGAAGATGAAGATTGGAGGATGAGAGAGATATTTTCCAAGGGGCTTATCCTCGCACAGTGCCTCTGGCACTATATGGACGGTGTAATTTATCTCAAACTTTGAATGACCCAGATGATTTATTGAGTGAGCGGTAAATTCAAAATCATTTGTATTTTATTATATAGATATATGCTTAAATACACTTTAGAACTTAACGTTTTTTGTTTTTTACATTTAAACTTAATGTTTGAATTTGAAGACATTAAATTTTAATGTCTCTATATTTATATAAAAAAAAACATCTACACTCTGTTTTTGAGTTTTAAAATGGACAAAAAAATATAGACAAAAAAGAAAATAAATGGACAGAAAACTTAAATGGACGGAAAATTTAAGTTTTCTTTCCAATTTCTATGTTTCTGAGTTTTTTAATAAACGGAAATGAAAAGAAATAGATAGAAAACTTGGTCACTTTTTCTGTCAAAGTTTTCCGTTCAAAATTGGTCTGATTTGGACGAAAAAGAAATTAGAATAAGTAATATTTTTATAATTATCATATTATCCTCAACTTTCAATATAATAAATTTTTAATTACAACCCATATCCCCAATTTATTTTTATCCAATAAACATAAGCTGGTAAAGAGAAAGAAACTTTTTGGCCCGAATAACTTCTTTCTGCCACCACCAGCAGTTATACCGCAATAACTTCTCCTTCTTCGAATTCTTTCACAATTCCTCTTGTTGAACGCTCCCCTGCAAAACCCGTTTTTGATTCTCGTCCCAACACCAAGGTTTGGTATTATCTGATCTGTAGAAACTTGAAATTTTGCATTCATATTACTAACTCTGCAGGAGGGCAAAATCGTCTTCTAGAGATAACCCTAGAAGTCAAATCAGTTTCCAACCCCGGAGATAACCTCGGGAGATCCAGTTCCAACCCCAGATGTGATGCCCCCAAAATAGGTATACATCTCCCATTTTGAGTCGCCAAATACAATAGTAGATGTAAAAAAAACTACAACTTTATTATTACAATTATCGCAAAATACGATAACACGATACTTTCGAGTTTAAATACAAATATTGTCTTCTGATGATTCAAACTCAAATAAGTCCTCATTACAATTATTGATACACTATTTTACAAAATAGTGAGGATCTTAAAAACCACTATCTTGATCCATCATTCATACTACCATTAGTTCATATATTATCTCCTCTCGAGAAGAAAAATAGAATAAAAAAGAAAAGGGTGAATGAAATTAAATTTCAAAGAAAAAGAATATTATGACTAAGATAATGAACAACAAATTATCATTAGCCTTCAACAAATCGGATAAAATATAATGGACAACTAGTTTTAGATCAATATTCAGAATTTTAAATAATGATTCATTAAAAGAGTTAAGTAGATAATGAATTATACTATCATCTATGAATTTAAAAGTCCATCATCAATATTTTATCCCTGTAACATCAATCAATATACATTTTGAATCAAATATTCATCTTTGCACTATGGGCTAAAGATATTCATTTAGATCACCAAATTAATCATGTTCATCTCAACACATGTTCATCTTCGCACTACTTTTACCAAAAATATTCATCGTAATCATTCATCTTTGCACACGCGCCAAAGATATTCATCAAGTATCACCATTTAAGACTAAGGATGATAAAAATATTTTAAAGAACGAATCCAGTGAGATAAAGGACACAATTAGGGATTCATAATTTAGTTTATCCAAGTTCAAAAATACTCCATAATAATCAATTATGGAGCAAAATTCAAGAATAAAGTTCAAAACATAGATTCAATCAAATATAGGAACCATAATGCATAACTTGGATACGTAAAAAAAACTCATGGAATTTCGATCATTTCAGAATTATAGAAGCAATACTTACAAGTAGTAAGTTTAGAGTTAGGAATCAAAATGAATAATATACTGAAATCAGAAATGAATTTTCAATTGTCATGCGGTAGTCCGCGTAGATATATCATTTCCATAATTTAATAACAATTGAATACGAAGAGTTATTCATCAGGCATATGGTAGTCCGCGTAGACAGGTTATTCCCACATAATAATAAAAAATGGAATAACAAAAGGATTTCACCATGCATGCGGTAGAATTCATAAAGAAATGAGGTTATTCCAATGAATAATAAAGAAATAAAATAACAACCCTTACGAGTATTGAAAGAAAATAACTCTCTTCATGAATACTGAAAAGAAATAATACCCTTACGAATACAACAACTAATATCCCTTACCTTAGTAGAAGATTGAATCTTTGAAGTAGAGTAGTAGCGAATACTCTTCTTCTTGCTCTCTATGGTTTCTCTATCTAGAGTTTCAGTGAATTCGTAAGAAATAATGAAGGAATGAGCTTCTATTTATAGAAAAAAGGACTGAATAGTAACTAATTCATGAACCATCTTGTTATCGTGAAGCCTTTAAAGTACCAGCTTCAAATGGCGCTCATGATCTTCACGGCTTTTGGAATAGATGAGGATGTCACCAATAAAGACAACAACGAATCGATCCAAATATCCTCAACACGCAGCTTCATCATATCCATGAAAGCAAGAGGAACATTAGTCGACCCAAAAGACACGACTAAGAATTCATAATGCTCGCATCGAAGTTCTCGAAGCGCCTTGAAATATCCTCAGTTTTAATCTTCAGCTGATGATATCCAGAACGAAGATCGATCTTTGAAAAGAATTGTGCTCCTTGCAACTGGTCGAACAAGTCATCAATGCAAGGTAGCTGATACCTATTCTTGATGGTGATATGGTTCAATTCCCGGTAGTCAATACAAAGTCGCATACTCTCATCTTTCTTCTTTACGAATAAAACAGGAGTACCCCAAGGAGATGTACCAGGACGAATAAAACCGATGTCTAACAACTCCGGTAGTTGGACCTTTAACTCCTGAAGTTCAATATGAGCCATTCGATATGGGGTTTTAGAAATGGGTTTTGTACCGGGTTCAAGGTCAATAAAGAATTTAACTTCACGTTCTGGGGGTAGACCGGGAAGTTCTTCAGGAAATACGTCAGGAAATTCACTAACAACAGAAATATTATTCAAATCTGACGTGTTTTTGTTCAAGTCCATGACATGGGCTAAGAAAGCTTGACATCCATTTTTCAATAAACGAATGGCTTTATGGCTTGATATGACATTGATTGACTTTTGTGGTTTGGTTGTTTGAATTCGCATAACAGGTTGGTTAGGAATATGAAAACTAACAACCTTACGAAAATAATTAATTTTAGCATGATGAGTGGTTAACCAATCAATCCCTAAAATCACATCAAATGCAAGTATTTTCAACGAAATAAGATCGACAGGTAATATGATGGTTCCAACTTGAATCAAGTAAGATTTATAAATAGTAGATGTAATGAAAGTTTCTCCTAACGGAGTCTCAACAGATAAGTCAAAGTCTAATTTCTCCGAAGTCAAGTTCAAACATTGAGCACAAGCAGGAGAGATAAAAGAATGGGTAGAACCGGTATCTAATAAGGTAAAAACTTCACAAGAGTTTATGATTAGCTTACCCGTGATCACCTCGTGCGGGTTCCTCGCGTTTTGGGCAGTCACGACAAACGCCCTTCTAGGAACCAACGACTTTGACTTGTCCGGGACAACCTTTGGAGTCACCATCCCCGTTGGACTTGGTTTCGCTACAAAACAATCTCTAGCTATATGACCTTTTTTCCACAGTTATAACACACCTAGGATTGTTGTGGGCAGTTTAGGCTGATGTGTCCCTCTTTCCTGCATTTATAACATATTACCGATGATAGTTCTCCTCCCCTAGAAACAGGTGGTGCTGACGTCTTCACGTTATCATTTTTGTACCTTCTCTTTTTGAAATCTCCTCCCGACTAGCTTCTTCTATTATCATGGTCACGATTATCACCCGAGTGGTTACTGCTTTTGTCCGTATTCTTTTCTCCCCGCTGGTTATCATTGCTTCGATGGCTGCTGCCACCGGTATGACCCACGTTTCCGCCTTGAACAGATCTGGCTTTCCTACAAATTCTGGTGGTCCCAACTCTTTGAACTGCTTGGCTGTGACAAGCCGCACGTTGTTATCATTTCCATCCATATTTTTTACACGAGTCTCCCTCGTCTGATTTTGCATGAACTACAAAAAGCTTCTAAGCATTCCATCATTCATCATTTGTTCGGTAGTGTTGTTTACAGGAGGAATATTGACTTCTTATTGCACGTTCCCCTGGTTGGTGATTAAAGGTGTCCCCACGCTCTCATTCACTCCATTGTTAACATTCTCAGCTGCCATTCTCAAATACTGCCACAAAATAAGGGATAATTAAAGAAATTGACATACCACATAATACCCCTATATTATGATCGACCAACAAATAAGCTTAGGTAGGACACACTAGCGAAGGATTTACTCGTCTCTCCCCTCCTAGTTTTATTCCTCGATTTTCGCCAGAGACTATATCCATAAGCTCTAATAACAATTGTAACTCATGTCTCAACCATGGACAACACCTCACAATGATACCTATCAGTTCGTCACCGCAGAACAGCGTCCCCTATAGAGAGTCTAGCTTCGGTGCATCCCCCATCAACAGAAAGTCACCAGATAGAGGCTCGGGGCTCTTTACTTATGGCTCTGATACCAACTGTGACGCCCCTAAAATAGGTATACATCACCCATTCTGAGTCGCCAAATACATGGTACAGAAAATAACTACAACTTTATTATTACAATTGTCGTGCAAAATACGACAACATATATACTGTGAGTTTAAATACAAATATTGTCTTCTAAACAGTATTCAAAATCAAATAAGTCCTCATTATAATTATTGATACACTATTTTACAAAATAATGAGGACTGCTAAACCACTATCTTGATCCATCATTCCATACCCTGACTAGTTCCCGCTATATTCTCTCCTCCTGAGAAGAAAAATGGAACAAAAAGGAAAAGAGTGAGCTCAACTAGCCCAGTAAAGAATATTATGACTAAGATAATGAAAAACAAATTATCGTTAGCATTCAACAAATCAGATAAAATATAATGGACAACCAGTTTTAGTTCAATATTCGCAGCGGAAATAACAATTCATTACAAGAGTTATGTAGAGAATGAATTCGACTATCATCTATGAATTTAAAACTCCATCATCAATATTTTATCCCTGTAACATCAATCAATATACATTTTGAATCCAATATTCATTAAGTATCACCATTTAAGACTGAGGATGATGAAAAATATTTTAAAGAACGAATCCAGTGAGATAAAGGACACGATTAGGTATTCATAATTTAGTTTATCCAAGTTCAAGAATACTCCATAATAATCAATTGTGGAGCAAAATTCAAGAATAAAGTTCAAAACATAGATCCAATCAAAGATAGGAACCATAACAGACAACTTGGATACAGAAAAGAAAACTCAAGGAATTTCTGATCATTTCATGAATTACAGAAGCAATACTTACCGTAGTTAGTTTAAAGTTAGGAATCTGAAATGAATAATATACGAAACTGTAAATGAAATTTCAACTGTCATGCGTTAGTCCGCGTAGACAGATCATTTTTATAATTTAATAACAATTGAATATGAAGGGTTATTCACCAGGCATGCGGTAGTCCGCGTAGACAGGTTATTCCCATAGAATAATAAAGAATGGAATAATAAAAGGATTTCACCATGCATGCGGTAGTCCGTGTAGACAGGTTATTCTAAAAGAATAATAAAGAATGGAATAACGAAAAAGATTTCACCATGCATGCGGTAGTCCGCATAGACAGGTTATTCCAACAGAATAATAAAGAATGGAATAACAACCCTTACGAGTATTGAAAGAAAATAACTCTTTTCATGAATACGAAAGAAATAATACCCCTTACGAATACAACAACTAATATCCCTTACCTTAGTAGAAAATTGAATACTGAAGTAGAGTAGTAGCAGAATACTCTTCTTCTTGCTCTCTATGGTTTCTCTCTCTAGAGTTTCAATGAATTCGTAAGAAATAATGAAGGAATGAGCTTCTATTTATAGGAAAAATGACTAAATAGTAACTAATTCATGAACGACCCAGATTAATTTACTTTTAAACGGACGATCCATATTTATTTATTATTAAAACTTAAAACAACGGTCCATACTGATTTACTATTAAAACTTTAAACCAGCGATCCATATTGATTTACTATTATAACTTTCCACCAAATGATACATATATGATTTACATAATATCTTCAACCAACTATTCGAAAAATTAGCACATCCCCTCATTGAATAATAAGCCAAACTTATAACAAACACCTCATAACAAAACCCTATATTTATATCAAAATTTGAATAAATAATTACCACAAATCACTTATCTTTAATAAAAACATTTTTAATCTATTAACAATTATTCATCATTAATATTATAACTCACAATATTTAACAACCAGGTCATTCCCAGGAAAGAGGGGGCTTTCCGATAAGGATTTCTCCCTATTGGCGTGCAATTAGGTGACCAAACCTCTCTTCAACAGAACTTTCTAGACATCGTTAATATTGCAAATAATAATATAAATAACTTTGTCGTCTCAATTATTGATTAAATAATATAAAATATTATGTAGATGATACTGTGACAATAATTGAATCAAATAACGTGAGATACTATGCAACAATTATTGTAGCAATAATTGAGTATAACTAAGTGACTTTTCACGTAAGCATCAATAATCAATACCGTGTGCTACTATGTAACCCTCGCCAGACATCGTTTTTTTATCACTTTGGGTATTTCAACCGTTTAATTATGATCAATTATCTTTATTATTTATAAAAACTCAAACTTGTCATTTTCTTCATCCGATCGTTTTTCGTTATGGGGCCCACAAATGGCTGCGCCATCGTACGAATATTCTCTAATAGCAAGAATATTCCACGACCAAATGAATATTCCCCGAAAATAATGAATATTTTATAACCACTTGCTTATTTTGCAAAATTTGCACATTTCACCCATAGCCAAAGCATTATATCAAATTAACACCTTATTATTCATAATAATAATTAGAGGAAATTTGATTTTATTTATAAAAAGTTGGGGTCTTACACCAGAGATAACCCCCGGAGATCCAGTTTCCAACCCCAAAGATAATCCCGGGAGATCAAGTTTCCAACCCTAGAGATAACCCCAGGAGATCCGATTTCCTACCCCGAAGATATCCCTGGGAGATCCAGTTTCCAACCCCGTAGATAACCCTGGGAGATCCAGTTCCAACCACGGAGATAACCCCAGGAGCTCTAGTTTCCAACCCCGAAGATAACCACGGGGGATCAAGTTCAAAGCCCAGAGATAACCCCGGTGTCGATGTCGGGATTTTTATTTGTCCCTTTTTGTTCTTGTCTTTTGGTGTTCTCATTTTAGGTGAGATTTGTTTGAAAAAACAAGTTTGAAAAGTGTTGGGAGAGCGCATATTTTGATTTGATGTTTAAAATGCTCATGATTATATGTAAAGTCCTTCAAGGAATATATGTACAAGGACTTAGTGATAGATCAAATTTGTTAGGTTGATCTAAACTCTTAATGTGTATCATTCTGTAAATGAATGTATAGATAAAGATATCAAAGCTGTTAGGTTGATCTTAAGATGTAATAGATAGGCTTCGAAGAGATCGTAGTGCATCAAGCTGATCAAGATTGCAGAAGCCAAGGCAGAAACGTAGAGCATCAAGGATCGTAGTGTGTCTACCTTGAAGGGCCTCTTCAGAAATCGTAGAGTGGTCCTAACGATTGCCGAGCCAACTCAACGATTGAAGTGTGCTCTCGGAAACGTAGAGCTTGCAAAGCAAGCAAGTGAAGATCGTAGTGTGAAAGTCTTTAAGAGAAATCGTAGTGCTCTTATTTGATAGAATCAGAACAAGCACCAAGGTAACAAGACACCACGATCTGGATCGTAGAGTATCATCTGCGGTGTGTCAGAAGCATCAAGCCCTACCTTTTTGTTTGAAGATATATCTCCAACAAATGTGGAATGAGTTTTAAACATTGAAGTACTCACCAGTCCCAAAGGCATAAAAGATATCTTTAGTATGCAACAAAGAAGCGTATTGAAGAAGCTAAAGAAAGTACCATCGGTAAGAGGAAAACACCTTTTCAGGTGTTAGGTGAGAAAGCAGTCTGCTGTGTCAGTGAGCCAGAATGCAACTCAGAAGATATGCAGAAAAGTCTCCATCAAAGTACAGAAATGTCAAACGCATTTAATGCTTCAACGGATGGATCCAACAGATAGATTTCAAGATCACATATATGCAAAACATATACAGACGCAAGAAAAGGAGCAAGCATTGAACAAGAACGAAAAAGAACCCTCAACGATCAGCTCTACGATCTGAGAAAAAGAGAAAGCTTGCTCAGCTACTTAGTTCTTTCGAACAAGTGCTTAACAGCAACTGAGTAGCAACCATTAAGAACTCAACAACTACCAATCAACTGAAGTAAGAGTTCCAAGTCAGAAGGACTTGAAGAGTTCTAAGTGAACTATAAAGAGCCAAGTCTGCTGGACTTGAAGAGTTAAAGAGTGAACTAAGAAGTTCCTAGACTGTTGGTCTAGAAGGAATCCGTGTGATTCAGAAAGTGTAAAAGACATCCTTAGTGGATTTCCTACTCGAAGAGTAGAAGAGTGGACTAGGAGCTTTAAGTGTTCTGAACCACTTAAAACGATTGTGTCTATTACATTCTTCCTATAACTGTCATATCTGCCATAACTGTTATAACTGCCTCACTCTCATTAACTCACTATCTTAAAGGAGATTAAAACAAATATTAATTTCGCTAAGTTTTAATCATTATCAACTAACAAGTTAAAATGAAAAGATTTTTAAATATCTATTCAACCCCCCGCCCCCCTTCTAGATAACTATTGTGCCTCCGGGAACTAACAAAAAGGTCCGACATGTATATGTCGAAGATTTGATTGTGAGAGTCATCAGTTGGTATTTTTAAATGGTTGCACCAACTCAACCGAGAAAAGGTTTGTACAAAGACCTGATGGTTTGACACCGTTTAACTGGTCTGAGAAACTAAAATTCGTTAGGGTCCGGGGGCTTAATTAAGCGGAGGGAAGGTGTTAGGCACCCCTCGACTTCTGTGATAACACGGTTACCGCCACTTTTCATTAAACTTTTATCTGTGTATATGTGTGTGTGTATGTTAGGTCTATGTGCAGTTGTTTGGAAGTAGTGATATGCTTCGTTTGCGCATATATACAAAGGGTTTGACTTTTGTATAAAGTTTAATTTGAACAAGATATAGCAATTGTGACGCCCCCAAAATAGGTATACATCACCTATTCTGAGTTGTCAATACATGGTATGTAAACAACTACAACTTTATTATTACAAATCAGAAAAGCTGTGAGTTTGAATACAAATATTATCTTCTAGACAATATCTATACTCAAATAAATCCTCATCACATTTATTGATACATTATTTTACAAAATGGTGAGGACTACTAAACAATTCTTTCTAAAACCTTCATTCCATATCCCACTAAGTACTCGCTTATATTCTCGCCTCACGAGAAGAAAAATGGAACAAAAAGGAAAAGGGTGAGCTCAACTAGCCCAAGAAAGAATATTATGACTAAGATAATATACAACAAATTACCGTTAGTCTTCAACAGGAAAAAAATCTAATAGAATACAATAGATAACAAATTTTAAATCAATATTCGCAATGAAATAATAATTCATTAGAAGAGTTAAGTAGAGAATGCAAACTACTATCTTCTATGTATGAATTTAAAAGTTCATCGCTCTATCTTTTATCCTCAGTAACATCAATCAATATACATCCGAATCAAATATTCATCTTTGCACTACAGCCAAAGATATTCATCGATTAGTCATGTTCATCTAAACACTGTTCATCTTTGCACTACGGCAAAGATATTCTTCAGAAATCATTCATCTTTTGCACTACAAAGCCAAAGATATTCAATAATATCATCATTTAAGATTGAGGATGATGAAAATATTTTTAAAGAAATCGAATCCAAAGAAACAAAATGACAAGGATTAAGGATTAAGGATTCGTACTTTGTTTTATCCATGTTCAAAAATACCTCAAAAATAATCATAGTGGTGTAAAATTCAAGAATGATCAAAACATGGATACAATCAAAGCTAGTATCCGAATAGATATTTTGGACAAAAAGAAGAAATTTTATTTTTCTATGAATAGTCAGAGTATCGTGAATAAGACTGTATATCGTGAATAAAGAACTCTCAGAGCACCAAAAGGTAGAAATTCCACAAAAAAATCTCTTCACGCTTCAGCTTGAATAGTACTCGTGAATAGTAACTCTCGTGAATAGTAACTCATGAATAGTAACCCCGACATGAAAAAGTTCCAAATTTGATAAAAAGTTCCAACCAATATTTCAAAGATAATGATATTGAAGAAATAATATCATTTGAGAAGAAAATAACATCCCTTACCTCGAAAGACAAGATTTCTAGTTGAAACATCGGATATAGGCTATGACTTGAACTTGCAATCAGATAGCAATACTCAAAGTATACTCAAAATACTCACAAGAATACGCTTCGATAATATAGAGAGAAAAAACTTCGCTTACGTGTGATTTTCAATTCTAACCTAAGCACCCTATTTATAGGAAATTGCTTTAACACCAAAGCAGAAAATTTAATATAATAATAATATATTATATATATATTCCTACGCCAACCAAGACTCCTGAAATCAGCATGTTTACAACACATGGGGGGCCAACCAAAACAATAAAAACGTTTTTGTTGATATAAATAATTAAAACTTCCAAAAATCAATTATTTCGGAGCTTCAGAACTTCAATAATTCATAATAAATAGCTCTTTTATCAGAAAAATTTAAATCTCGCGAGTTTTTATAGGAAATTCAATTCTCTACAACTTTGCAGAAGAAAGTTTTTCCAAATTCCAAACAGAAATTGACCGAAATCCACATACGGACATTTTTACAGGCTATAATCAAATTTCAATCAAGAAATGGGGTCCACCGACACACAAAACATGTGTTAATCATTTAATGCAAAAAAATACTCTTCCTCCTCATATACTCATATATCCCACATTCATTGTAAAAATATCACCGTTAATATATTATTAAAATAATATATTTAAATGAATTATTTTATCAGAAAAAGATAAAATATTAATTTTCAACAATTGTCATTTTAAAATTTTTCTCCATCTATATCCACATAAAATCAATATTTTCTTCATCATATGAATCAATAATTAATTATTCACAAATAATATTACAGAATCACAATATTGACAACCATGTAGTTCCCAGGAAAGAGGGGGCTTTCCAATAAGAATTTCTTCTTACTGGCGCGCAATTAGGTGACCAAACCTCTCCTTAGACAGAACTTTCTAGACATTGCCAATAATGTTATCTAATAATATTATTCAGATAATATGAATTATTGCTTCGATAATAAAAAAATACGTATGAATGACAATTATTGAAACAACAAAGAATATAAAATACCAACGCAACAATTATTGAATCAATAAAATAAAATACTTAAGAATTAATTCTTTGTAACAATTATTGAGTAGTGCCTTCTTACGTAAGAATCAATAATTGGTGCAATACCGCAAAGTCTTCTTTCAACAACGCAGTATTAGTGTGTTTTAACCACCGGTATTCCAACAAGATAATCTGTAATAACTACGCCTGTTATTTATAAACAACTTATATTTGTCGTTTTCTTCATCCAATCGCTTTCCGCTATGGGGCCCACAAAAGACCGCTACTGTGCATTTAATATTCCCCAAAAGATCGAATATTCCACGACCAAACGAATATTCCCCCAAATAATGAATATTTTATAACCACTTGCTTATTCAAATATTTATGTATTTTACCCATAACTATCCACATTAATCAAATCGACCCTTACTATTTCAAAATAATAAATAGAGGAAAATAAATTTCATTTATTAAAAATTTGGGGTCTTACAACCTCCCTCCTTATGAAATTTCGTCCTCGAAATCGACGTACGTACCTGGTGTTTCGAAAAGATGAGAATACCTCGCTTTCATTTCCGTTTCCAACTCCCAGGTCATTTCCTCAATAGCATGGTTTCTCCACAAAACTTTAACTTGTGGTATGACCTTCTCAACGTAGGGACATGCTCCTTCCTATCCAAAATCTTGACAGGTACCTCTTCATACGTTATGTCTTCGACTATCTCGTCCGGTTCTAACTCAATGACGTAGTTCGGGTCGTCCACATATTTACGTAACATCGATACGTGAAAAACGTTATGAACACGCGTCATACTTGGCGGTAAAACGAGTCTATAGGCCACGCTTCCTATTTGATCGAGAATTTCAAATAGGTTAATAAATCGAAGGTTTGAGCTTTCCTCACCTCACCGATTCTTGCTTTTGAAATAACAACTTCTTGCACCTCCTTCTTCAAATTCATCAGCTCCGGTGTGTAGCTTGAACAGCTTTAACTTTATCGATTAAAGTCGATTATACTTGTATATCATCACGTGGGTAACTAGAGTTTTCATCTCCATCTCTATTATTTGTAAATTATACGAAATGAGTCTTTGACAATATCGTACTCGTACTTGTATACGATCTTCTACTCAACACGCCAAATACCACGCTTCACTTTTCCAGATGGCATGGTCGAAATGTGTCTTTGAAATGAGTCTCCTCTTGAGTTCTTCAAGCTCTTCCCACATTCCTTGCTCCATTCGAATTTTGTATCTCTACGAGTCAAATTGCGTTAATGGAATAACGATTCGAGAATATCCTTCAACGAATCTCCGATAATAACCAACTAAGCCTGAAAAGCTACGATTTCGATTACCGATTTAGGTTGTTCTTAACTCGTGACTCATATCCCAACCTTGGATAAAGACGTTACAATGACACCTATCGGTTTAATATCGCATTTAATATGGTGTCCCCTACGGAGAGTCCGCTTTGGTGCATTCCACAAAGGAAGTCACCAGATAAAGGCTCAGGTACCAGATTCTATAGTTGAATTTTTAACTCTTGAAGTTCAATAGGAGCCATTCGATATGAGATTTTAGAAATGAGTTTTGTACCGGGTTCAAAGTCGATACAAAATTTAATATCATTCTTTGGGAGTAAACCAAGAAATTCTTCAGGAAATACGTCAGGAAAAATCAATAACAACAGGAATATTATTCAAATCTGACGTGTATTTATTCAAATCCATAACATGGACTAAGAAAACTTGACATCCGTAATAAACGAATGACTTCATGGCTTGATATGAAAATGTTTGACTACAATGGTTTGATTGCTTGAATTCGAATAACAGGTTGCTTAAGAATATGAAAACTAACAACCTTACGAAAGTAATCAATTTCGGCATGATGAGTAGTTAACCTTAAAATCACATCAAAAGCAAATATCTCTATAGAAATAAGGTTAACGGTGTAATGTGATAGTGCCAACTGAATCAAGCAAGATTTCTAAACAACGGATGTAATGAAAGTTTCTCCCAACTGAGTCTCCATAAATAGTCAAAGTCTAATTTCTCCGTAGTCAAGTTCAAACGTTGAGCGCAAAGCAGAGAGAGATAAAAGAATGGGTAGAATCGGATCTAGTAAGGTATAAACTTCAAGAATTTATAATTAACTAACCTGCTAACTTCGTTCGGGTTCCTCCTCGATTTTGACCGGCCACAACAAACGCCTTCCGTGAATCGCCGACTTTGATTTTTCTCGGGACATCCTTTTGAGTCACCATTCCCATTGACTGGGGTTTCGATACCGCATAATCTCGAGCGCGATATGTCCTTCTTTTCCACAATTATAGCATACCTTAAACTGCTGTGGGCGCTTTGAATGATATGTCTCTCTTTCCCAGATTTGTAACATACGAATCGATGGTCTTTCTCCTCCTTGAACTAGTTCTTCTTGGTACCGACATCTTCAAATGGTCGTTGTTGAATCTCCTCTTTTAAAATCTCCTCCCGACTTCGCTTCTTCTATTTTCATGGCCATGATTACCACCGAGTGGTTACCGCCTTTGTCTCAGTATTCTTCTTTCTCCGCCGGGTTATCGTTATTTTGATGACCGCTATCTTCTAGATGATCCTCGGTTATGGTCCCTCGGTTGAACGTACTCGTTATCTCGCTTCTAACAACCGAGCCTGCTGACAACATCCGAATAGAGAGAAAATTTATGAGAAATGAGATATCGACGTATGCCGGGTTTCAAACCTCTCGTAAACATCTGCGTCATACGTTCCTCATTCTCCACCAAATGAGGTCTGCAAACTCGATAACTCCGCTAACTTCGCCTCGTCTTTGGGACACCGCCATGTTATTCTCGCTCCAATCTAATAAACTCCACTTCCTTTATATGACGAATACTTTTAGGAAGTACTTGTCATTGAATCAAGCTTCAAATGTCTCCCATGACATGCCGAGTGCAAATGGATGGAGTACGCTTCACGATTCCCACCAATGAATCTCGCCTCGCCATGGAACATAAAGGTGGCGAATGGAACTTTCTCTTCTCCGTGCATCCCAAGACATCGAATATCTTGGTAATTTGTTTAACCCACGCCTCCGCCTTTAATCGGATCCGCTTTTCCCAGCACTTACGGTGGTCCCAACTCTTTGAATCTTGCTTTGTCAGTGACAACCCGTGAATTGCTATCATTTCCTCCTCAGATTTTGAACACGAAGTCTCCTCGTCTCGATTTTGCATGAATCGCAAAAAGTTTCTAAACATCCCTCGTTCATCATCTGCTTTCGATGGTGTTGTTCATGGAAGGTACATTGCCACTGTTGCACGCTCTCTCGTTGGTAAGTAAGTGCATCTCCACGGTCTCATTTACATTGTTAATATTCTCGATCGACATTCTCAAATATCGCCATAAAACAAGGGTTAATTAAGGAAATCAATATATCACATAATATCCCTATATACTAACAACCTAACAAATAAGCTTAGGTAGGACACACTAGCGAAGGATTTACTCGTCTCTCCCCTCCTAGTTCTATTCCCCGATCTCCGCCAGAGATCATATCCCTAAGCTCTGATATTAATCAGTGACGCCCCCAAAATAGGTCCATTCCATCCAACCCATTTTGAGTCGCCAAATACATGGTACGTAAAACAACTACAACTTTATTATTACAAATCAGAAAGCGTGAGTTTGAATACAAATATTATCTTCTGACAATATCTATACTCAAATAAATCCTCATCACATTTCTTGATACATTATTTTACAAAATGGTGAGGACTACTAAACAATTCTTTCTAAAACCTTCATTCCATACCCCACTTGCATCATTTCGCTATATTCTCGCCTCCACGAGAAGAAAAATGGAACAAAAAGGAAAAGGTGAGCTCAACTAGCCCAAAAAGAAAGAATATTATGACTAAGATAATATACAACAAATTACCGTTAGTCTTCAACAGGAAAAATCTAATAGAATACAATAGACAACAAATTTTAAATCAATATTCATAATGAAATAATAATTCATTAGAAGAGTTAAGTAGAGAATGCAAACTACTATCTTCTATGTATGAATTTAAAAGTTCATCGCTCATCTTTTATCCCCAGTAACATCAATCAATATACATCCGAATCAAATATTCATCTTTGCACTACAGTGCCAAAGATATTCATCGATGGGTCATGTTCATCTAAACACCTATTCATCTTTGCACTACTACCAAAGATATTCTTCGAAATCATTCATCTTTGCACTACAGCCAAAGATATTCAATAATATCATCATTTAAGACCGAGGATGATGAAAATATTTTAAAGAAACGAATCCAAAGAAACAAAATGACAAGGATTAAGGATTAAGGATTCGTACTTTGTTTTATCCATGTTCAAAAATACCTCAAAAATAATCATAGTGGTGTAAAATTCAAGAATGATCAAAACACGGATACAATCAAAGCTAGTATCCGTAATAGATATTTTGGACAAAAAGAAGAAATTTTATTTTTCGATGAATAGTGTCAGATATCGTGAATAGTGCCGTTATACGTGAATAAGAATCTCAGACACCAAAAGGTAGAAATTCCACAAAAAACATCTTCACGCTTCATTAATAGTACTCGTGAATAAGAACTTTTGAATAGTAACTCATGAATAGTAACTCGTGAATAAGTAACTCATGAATAGTAACCCCGACATGAAAAAGTTCCAAATTTGATAAAAAGTTCCAACCAATATTTCAAAGATAATGATATTGAAGAAATAATATCATTTGAGAAGAAAATAACATCCCTTACCTCGAAAGACAAGATTCTAGTTGAAACACCTGATATAAAGCTATGACTTGAACTTGCACCGTATAGCAATACTCAAAGTATACTCAAAATACTCACAAGAATACGCCGATAATATAGAGAGAGAAAACTTCAGCTTTAATTGTGATTTTCAATTCTAACCTAAGCACCCTATTTATAGAAATTGCTTAGAACACCAAAAGCGTAAAAATTTAATATAATAATAATATATTATATATATATTCCTCGCCAACCAAGACTCCTGAAATCAGCATGTTTACAACACATGGGGGCCAACCAAAACAATAAAAACGTTTTTGTTGATATAAATAATTAAAACTTCCAAAATCAATTATTTTGAGCTTGAACTTCAATAATTCATAATAAATAGCTCTTTTATCAGAAAAATTTAAATCTCATGAGTTTTTATAGGAAATTCAATTCTCTACAACTTTGCGGAAGAAAGTTTTTCCAAATTCCAAACAAAATTGATCAAATCCACATACGGACATTTTTACAGTGCTATAATCAAATTTCAATCAAGAAATGGGGTCCACCGACACACAAAAACATGTGTTAATCATTTAATGCAACAAAATACTCTTCCTCCTCATATACTCATATATCCCACATTCATTGTAAAATATCACCAAGTTAATATATTATTAAAATAATATATTTAAATGAATTATTTTATCGTAAAAAGATAAAATATTAATTTTCAACAATTGTCATTTTAAAATTTTTCTCCATCTATATCCACATAAAATCAATATTTTCTTCATCATATGAATCAATAATTAATTATTCACAAATAATATTACGAATCACAATATTGACAACCATGTAGTTCCTGGAAAGAGGGGCTTTCCAATAAGAATTTCTTCTTCTTGGCGCCGTAATTAGGTGACCAAACCTCTCCTTAGATGAACTTTCTAGACATTGCCAATAATGTTATCTAATAATATTATTCGGATAATATGAATTATTGCTTCGATAATAAAAAAATACGTGTAATGACAATTATTGAAACAACAAAGAATATAAAATACCAACGCAACAATTATTGAATCAATAAAATAAAATACTTTGACAAGAATTTCTTTGTAACAATTATTGAGTAGTGCCTTCTTACGTAAGAATCAATAATTGGTGCAATACTGCAAAGCTACTTTGCTCAACAACGCGATATTAGTGTGTTTTAACCACCGTATTCCAACAAGATAATTGTGAATAACTACGCCAGCTTATTTATAAACAACTTATATTTGTCGTTTTCTTCATCCAATCGCTTTCGTTATGGGGCCCACAAAAAGATCGCACCGTCGCATTTAATATTCCCCGACAAAGATTTAATATTCCACGACCAAAACGAATATTCCCTACAATAATGAATATTTTATAACCACTTGCTTATTCAAATATTTGCGTATTTTACCCATAACTATCCACATTAATCAAATCGACCCTTACTATTTCAAAATAATAAATAGAGGAAAATAAATTTTATTTATTAATAATTTGGGGTCTTACAGCAATGATGTTTTGTAAAACAGGTTTTTCAAATCCTTGTGCTCAATAGTAATTGACGCCTTCGATACTTCCGTTTTATTACGTGTTCGGCTTGATTGCTTTTATTTTCGAGATGTGAGGCATCTTTGAGAAAATAATATACATAGCAGTGCCGAACTCCTTGTGGGCATGAGAGCCATCTAAGGATATTCAGACACTGTAGATAATTTACAAGCTGACTGCAGCTGTAAAATGTCCATCACGAGAACCGAATCTAGATTCAGACAAAAATAAAGGATAATAAGAACAAAACTGATTTGGGAAGTGTATCTTAATTGGGGATACAAATCTATATAGATAGATTTAAAAGGATGATCGACTTAACCCAAGGAACATATATTCATTTGATGTTAAAGGCGTTTAGCATGGAAAACTCCAAGAGATGTCTCATGTTGATGAGCCATGGAGTGTATCTCTCTTAATAGTCCCCAAAGACTCCTAAAAAGAGAGATCGCATGAGTAACTATCATGTATGCAATGAAATGTACGAGACCTGATATTGATCTGTCATATTCTAGAGAAGATCACTACAAGACAGTGAAAACATCTTAAATTACTTAATCGGGCCTAAAGATGTGATCATATTCATGGTGGGTCTAGATTAAAATTACAGGGCTTAACAGACTCAAGTTTTTTTGACTGACCAAGACGACAACAAATCCACTTTAGGGTAAAGCGTTACCTTGAACGGTGGTGCGGTGAATTGGAAAGGTTTTAACTAGCAAAGAGTTGCTGCTTTAGTGATAAAAACAAATTAACATCTGTAAATGAAGCTGAAAGTTGATTGTTTGGATGAAAAGTTTATTACAGAACTAGAAATAGTTCTTAAGTCTCATCTTGGATCTAAACATGTGTTACGACATTTTCATTTGATTAAAGAATCATTTAAAAAGGAGAATTCACTATAGAGACAGTGGAATCTCAAGAACAACATTACATATATCCATTAACTGAAGCTTATCTAACAACAGGATGATCATCACTTAAAGAAGAAGTGTATGAGATATCATGGCAATTGACTTTAGTGTAAGTGGGAGATTGAAAGTAGTATGCACACAAGCCAATCATATTTGATGATAAAGCATATACTTTGTAACAATCTAATTCATTTATTAATAAAAGAATTATTTAATTAAAGACTTTTAATTTATCTACATGATGTTGTTTTATAATATGTGATAAACTCATAGTTTTGAGCAATGCTTTTAGAATCATGATGATGATCATGCTAATGGGATCTAAATTCTTATATAGCTCACAAACTAAAATTGTTCCCAATCATTGAATTACTAAAAATGGGATTAGTGACTCCTGATAGATTGGTACATACATTGTTTACTCATTGGATTAGGATGATTGATCTCATGATCTTTTGCGTGGAGACACTAAAGTAAGTATATATGTGCTTATTTCAAAATAAGTTCAGTGAACGTGACTCGCTAAGGAATACTTAATGGAGTTTTACTTGTCTGTTAATAGAAATTGTTGTAGTGATAGTAGTACAAGTGATCTTTAGACTTGAGATCATCCTAGTATCTTGTGAATGATGAGTTATATTTTGACATGTCTCTTAAGACCCTAATGGTATATCAAATGGTATGCTTGGGTATAATAAGTCATGCATGCATGGAGATAATCAATGATCAAAAAAAGAATCCACCGCTTATATTAAAAGAAGAGAATGTCCTATGTGATTCGATAAATGACCACCCAGTACTCCTTGGCCAAGGCAGAATGAAATTAGAAAGGAGTTTCTAATTTGCATTATTTGGAGTTGTGCATTTAAGAATCTAAATACATATAATTAAATGAAATAAGACTTGAAAGTAATTTTATGTCTTATATTTAACACTACAACTAAAAGGCCTAACAGCGACCGCCTATCAGCGATCGCATTCGGTCGTTGCTGATCATCTGCGATCGACTACGGTCGCTGATAGGTGTCGCATAAAATTTGGTCGCTAGAATGCACATCATCGACCACTATTAGCGACTGACCTATCTATAACCGATATTAGCGATCGAAATCGTCATTTTGGTCGCTAAGATGAGTCAACATGGTATAGGGCCACATGCTGACGTGGGCCACGTGTCAGCGACTGCATGCGGTTGCTAATAGCCTCATGTGATTAGCGGTCGCTAATAGCCTCATGTGATTAGCGGTCGCTAATAATTATCAGCGACCGCATGCAGTCGCTGATGTAAAAAACCTAGAAAATAGATTTTTCCTGTTTTGCAGAATTCCCAAAAAACTGTATCTATTTTGTACCTGCTTTATCCCAACACATATAAACATGCACAACAATATAACATCCATCATCCATATACCGACACATACACTTAACTAGTATATAAACTATATAAACCTTTAAAAACCAATATGAATTAAATAAATATAAATAAATCTAATGTTTCAGTAATATACAGACATCCAAAGAATGAATATAAAATTACAATATTCTCAAATAACTACAACTAAATCAGTCGTCAAGCATCATTGTCCAAATTAGTTTCTACTTGATCTTGATCACCATGTAATTAACAAAATAATAAAAGAAGTTACATATATGTTGATATTGGTGTTACGACAATATGCAGTTGTTTTTAAACACAATAATATATATAAATATATATATATATAAGTCACTACTTTGATTGCAATAAATAAGATTGATTACCTCGTCGCCATCCCCATGTTGTGTTGTTGCTGCTGCCGCCACTGCATCAGCTAACTCATCAGGACTCAGAGCCGCCAGATGCCCGCCCATTATCTTTAGAAGATAGCGATCTCAACATATAGCTCTCACACAGTCAACAGGAGTATGAACAGCTAGATGACTCGATGACTGTGAAGACTGGGTAGCAGAGATGCCTGAGCCATTGAAGGATGGGTGGCGTCGTTGTCCGTGACCTTTAATGTAGTTCTTCTTCACAACAGACGCCCTCTCCCACAACTCTTGATCAATTGGCGGACGTGGAGTGCCTTCAGGATAACGCTCATTCAATAAATGCTTATAAGTATACCGCCATCATGTTAATAATTAAATAGTTAAAAATAATTTCTGTAAGAATTGATAAACAAGATCAAGTTGTTAAAACTTATTACCGCTATCTGGATAGCATCAGGCAGACCATCACGGGTGGCCACGTACACATCCATCCAATGGATAGGCTGACCTTGAGACTGAGACTCCTATACAAAAAATATTCCAATATTACTAAGTAAAAATGTGATATATATTCTACAATTCATGATTGTAAACATATTAAAACTTGTAAATACGTACCTTGGCGTTGATATGTCAGAATCGTGGAAATCTTGTAGCCCTTGTATGTTCCTTTTTAGCCTTTTAAGTCGCTGCACACCCGAGGGATCACATTAGTGGCGGCAGTTTTTCATCTTTCGTCTTTCCACCCAATTCTCAGCTCTCCATTGGGCACACATCTCAACCCATATGGACTGGGTGCACCACCAAGGGCTATGCTCGTGTATGTAATCCTCTCCCTGGCCTGGATGGTCGATCAATGCATTGTGAAGGGGTTTTTGTCGTTATTTGTTCAAATTATCTTTGGTGCGGACGGCGCACTTCTGCCAAAATAATGTATGTATCACTGAAGCCTGCGCGTTCTCCCATCTATACCTTTTCTGGAAATAAAATAACATTAATAAAATTTCTAAACAATTATCCTTAGAATATTATATTATCTGTCATAATTAAAAAAAACATACCTGAAATTCAGCCCAAACAACATCCTTGTGGGTGATAGGTGTGCTCGCCCATGTAATCACAGGTGTAGGCCAATTCTGTAAGCACAGCTGTGATATGCACTTGACGATCTTATTATCTGAAAAATCACTATAATATACAACAATTTACATCAACGATTAGTAGATATATTAAAGCAATTTACATCTAAGTTCTATATATCTTGTATAAATGGAATCTAAAATGCTTATATATAAATGATGCAGGACGTACGTGCTATTCGGAGGAGGACGAATCTGAATAAGAATCAGATCATCCGGATTGGTAGGGGCCTTGGGCACATGACCCCTACCCAAGTCGTGCTTTTTCTGCGCTGCTTCAGAAGCCATCTATATATTACAAATTTCAAGATGTTATTATGAGTTATATTTGATTACATGTATATATGAATATAAAATGACAATAATGACAGGAAATTGCATTTAAATAGTAAAGTACATAAATATAACAGTGATATAAAGATGTTGGAATGAGTTATATTTGATTACATGTATATATATGAATATAAAATGATAATAATGACAAATTGCATTTAAACAGTTAAGTACATAAACATGACAATGATATAAAAAACATGTAATGCTAAACATACATTTCATTTGTTCAAGTGTCAATGTCTGATTCAGAATCATCTTGTATATGTATTGGAGATTCATAACCATCATCTGCTTCAGATTCAGTGTCAGATTCAGTCAATAACTCTTCCTCCTCAGTATGAATGTCATCTGACATAAATATTGACTTAGGATCTAATTCATGTGGTTCATCTCCACCATCTAACTGGATTACTTCATTATCGTCCTCCACATTTATTATAATTTGACTATGAAGCATCTGCTCTTGGTAAATCTCCACGTCAACTACTTCTACATAACTGCGTGCGGGAGTATGAATTACAACTTGCCAATCTGTAGGCAGTCTATCCCTTTTCCTAACAGGACTAGGAGTGTAGTATACTTGTACTGTTTGAGTTGGTAAAATAAATAGTTCATTGGAGTACACAGACCTATGGAGGTCAATATCGATGATTCCATGTCTGTCAACATGTATCCCTTTTTTTAATCAAACCAACGACACTTGAACAAGTTAATATGACCCCCATACATGCCCTTGTACGACAACTCTACGATTTCCTCCAACTCCCCATAAAAGGCATGACCAAGCTCATTATAACAATCTCCTTGGATACACGCTCCAAAGTTTTTTGTTCTTTTACCGCGCCCATATGCCTTTGTATGAAATTCACAACCATTTATTTTATAACCATTGCGGATGACTTGGTCCCTGTCTGGTCCCATAGCTAAGACTTGTACATTAGCCAGAATCGTTGATCCCTCAGTCAAAGCCTACAAAAACTTCATCTTATTAAATGAAGTCATAGTTAATATGGAGTATATATATATATATATATATATATATATCGTGCTTAAGAAATTAAACTTACTTTGTCCTTTAGCCAAAGTGCAAATTTTTTATCACGATTGATTTGAATATCTTTATCCATTATGTCGGGATGCTTCACTTTTAACTCATCATCGTCTGATCTATACAATGTTATAAACATTAACATATTGGAATAAATTTTCAAGTTAAGAGATAAATTATCAAGTTTACATGTGTACCTCACAAATTCGCCAATCTCCTCGCAATTGAGAAGAATGTAAGTATGTGCAGCATGAAATTCTTGCTCAGAGAGGAATATACGCTTCCCTTTTCCATAAGCGCGGCCCGATAGACCAAATACAGAGAGCCGACCATTTAGTTCAACATTTCCCCCATCATCATGTCTCAATACTCGATTGGCCTTTATCAAGACTTCGTTCAAAAAATAGTTTGAGACAAACGTATATATCTCATCAAAATTGTATGCATCACATATCGACCCCTCGACATAAGTTCTATTCTTTTCCTTCCTTTTAAGGTTTCCCATCACCCTCTCGAAAGGGTACATCCATCTATATTGAACTGGACCCTCAACACGAGCTTCATAGGGAAGATGGATTTACAAATGCTCCATGGAGTCAAAAAAAACCAGGTGGGAATATTTTTTCCAATTTACACATGATCTCTATGATGTTCTTGTCAAGTACAGACATGTCCTTCTCATTTAATGTTTTTTGAACATAAGTCTTTGAAGAAACGACTAAGATCCGTCAAAGCATCCCATATTGGTTTATCAAGCAGATCCCGAAATGATATAGGCATGAGTCTCTCCATGAACACATGACAATCATGACTCTTCATCCCTTGAAATTTCCCACCCGTAACATACCTTGTAATGTTTGACGCATATCCATCTGGTAGCTTCAGAGACTTAACTCATGTGCACACATCTTCAACTTGCTTTTTGGACAATGTGTACCTTGAATGCGGTTTGACAATCTTACCATTAGGAGATTCATAAAGTTCTAATCCAGGACGCTTACAAATATCTTTCATGTCCAAACGTGCATTATCATTATCTTTTGTCTTCCCCGTAACATTCATCACGGTGTTATACACATTGTCGAACACATTCTTCTCAATATGCATCACATCTAGATTATGACGAATCAAATTTGTAGACCAATAAGGAAGTTCCCAAAAGATGCTTCTCTGAACCCAGTTATGAGATTTGCCAAACCCATTGATTATGTTTGTGGCATCAATCTTACCAAATGGGATGACCAACAATCTCATCACACGATCTTGAATCTCCGTTCCCGACAATCGCGGTGCAGGCATATCATTGTCTACTTTCCCTTTCTTGAAGTGTTCTCTATTTCTTCAAAACGGGTGATCTACCGGCAAGAACTGACGATGACAGTCAAACCAACAAGGCTTTTAACCTTTTGATAGATTGAAAGACTTTGTATGATCCATACAATACGGACAAACCAACTTCTCGTGTGTACTCTATCCAGCTAACATACCATAAGCTGGGAAGTCACTTATAGTCCACATAACCGTTGCCCTAAGGTTAAAATTTGTTTTCATTGCAACATCCCAAGTTTGTACTCCATCCGCCCACAATACCTTCAACTCGTCTATAAGAGGTCTCAAGTAAACATCTAAGTTCTTTCCAGGACTCTTAGGACTAGGAACCACGAGTGAAAGAAACAAGTATGAATGTTTCATACACATCCAAGGAGGCAAGTTGTACAGAGTAACAATCACAAGCCAACATGAGTACGGAATATCTGAGTGGCCAAACGGATTGAAACCATCGGTGGATAATCCAAGCCTCACATTTCTAGGTTCCAATGCAAACCCAAGATATTCTAAGTTGAAATCTTTCCAAACCTGCCCATCTGCGGGATGATTTAGTTCTCCATCTTTAGTTGGAGATTTTGCTTGCCAACTCATATGTTCAGTTGTTCTTGAAGACATGTACAATCTTTTTAACCGATGTGTTATTAGAAAATACCTTAGAATCTTAAACGGTATACTTGATTTTTTTGTAGTCACGCCCTCTTTATTAGACCTAAACTGATCATGACTGCAAAACGTGCACCTTGTTATCTTTTCATTTTCCTTATAAAACAACATGCAATCGTTGGGACATGCATCAATCTTTTAGTATCCAAGACCCAACTTCTTCACCATTTTCTTACAAAAGTAATAGTTACCAGGTAATTTCTCACCGTCACGCAACATACTCTTAATGGCTTTCAAGAGCGACTCAAAACACTCATGACTCATGTTGTGATCAGCCTTGATGTTAAGTAATGTCGCCACTGCAGACAATGTAGTGTGTTTGGTGCAACCATGCCATAATGGCTCGCTACCCTCGTTTAACAACTTAAAAAAGTCTTTGGCATCAGAATTCATAGGTTGCTCTCTGCTTTGTTCCTAATCAAAATCTGGTCCTGCAATATCATGAACCATTTCATTCATACGATGAGTACTATTGCCCGAATTATGTACTTCTATGATGCCACCATCTCTTCTCTGCCCATGTGCCCACCAACATTCTTCGTAATTTTTCATGAACCCAGAAACAAGTAAATGATAGTTTACCACGTCTCAGTCCATATAATTTACATTCTTACACTTCAAACATGGACATCGTATCTGCGACTGACCATTCATACATTCCAGGTGACTATACGCATACTCCAAAAACACTTGGCAACTGGCTCTAAATTCAATTGAAGCACTCTACACGGGCACTTGACTTTCGTCATATCCAACTACTGATGCGAATAGAGGTCCATGATACCACCAGCATACTTACTACGCATAACATGAGCTTATGATTAATATTTAAGCATACTTGAGCATACTTGTAAGCATATAACTTATATTTAAGCATACTATGCATACTTGTAAGCATATGACATACAATGCATAATTGTAAGCATATGACATACTATGTATACTTTTAAGCATATGACATACTTGTAAGCATATGACTTGATAGTTTAGGGTCAATTTAAATGTAAGTCAGTTTAAGCATATGACTTATATTTAAGCATACTATGCATACTTGTAAGCATATGACTTGACTTGAGCATACTTGTAAGCATATGACATCGAATATATCATGTTTTCTTTCTTCTACTTATTACTTTAATCTGTTTTGGGAAAGAAGAAGTGTGTCATTCATGTTAGAAACTAGTACTTTCTTAGTTATCTCCATAACCATCTGCATATAGAGCCATGTTAAGTTGCTTTACAAGTTACACATTCATATCAGTGTTGCCCAAACTATTTAGTTCAAGTTATACCCTATATAAATATGAATTGCATCTTTACCATTACTTCGACATTGACTTTCTCACTGGCTTGCACTGTTGAAAATATACCCTATGTAGATATGAATTACAGCTCATTGGCTTGCACTGTTGAAATTATGGATGTGGTGTATGCTGCCATTGAGCATATACATCATCATGGAAGGTAGATATTAGTTTTTTTTACTCTGAAAATGTTTGTTGTATAATACATGTGTGTGCACGTGTGTGCGTATACATTATGTATCTAGGATTATGCAAGTGATAGATACAAAGACTTAGTGTTATCCCCTCTTTCTGGAAGTGCACATACTGATTGCATAGTAACAGAAGACTATGAAATCAGAGAAGTCTTTCTACGTCAAGTTGATAGGTTTTGGTTTCTTTCATATCTATTATGTAAATTAGGAATTTTACTGCTCATTTTAGTGTTCCTAAAGTTAGAGTTGTTGTTTTTCTAAGATTTAAGTTATGCCATCATTTTGTAGTGCTATTTAGTTTATATTATCTCTTGTTGCAAGCCCCTTAAATATTTGGAATAGTTTTGTCATTTATTTGAAAATTCTTATATATTATTCAATTCACTTTAACATATGCAATCTTGATGATTATCTACATTGGCAGTGTTGCTGTATTTCACAACGCTAGAACAAGATTTTGTGATGGATTTCATTATATCTTTTTATAATAATATTGCTCTACCACGCCCTAGAAGTTTGGCAACGGAAGTAGATTGAACAACAATTATAATACACAAACTTGACCGAATTAAGATTGATCCATTCTTTATTTTCAATCTCTGTCTAATCTATATAGTATCATATCATGAGTTGTGAGCTTAAATTTGGTGAATAATTACATTTCTGACTTTGCTTTGATGTTGTGCATAATGCCTTCTCTTTTCCTTGTAATGTAGTGGCCGGAAACAGAGTTATTGCTGCTCAATAATCTCCATGTCCGAGCCAGCGAAAAAGGGATGTATATAGAAATTAATTCTCTTGGACATACAAATCAAATGAACATTCCTATGAGCAAAAATTGCATGCAAAGCACAATTCTAACATATACAAGTACCCAATTTAACATGCAAGTACCCAATTTAACTTAATTTGAGTACATGGAATTATTACCTGTGTAGGCAGTAGTGGCGCCGGCGGCGACTGTGGTGGTGGTGATGGTGGCAGCGGTTTTCCCCTCTTCTCCCCTTTCTCTTCTACCCCTTCTCCCTCTTCTTTTGTCCCTCTTTTTTTTCTTCTCCTGTGTCGAGAGTGACGAACTGATACTGGTTAATTGAAATAGATCGCCAACCGGTCGCTGATTGTGACTGGTCGCAGACAACATACGCGCCAACATTCCACGCCAATTTTTGGGTAGTAAATTTATATCTGCGACTTCTCAGCGACCGCATGCGGTTGCTGGTATTAACTAGTGACTAAATTCAATTACACTCGCTGATATCGGTCGCAATTACTAATATTAGTGACCAAACATGCGGTCGCTGATAGTGTTGGTCGATGTTAGCCCATTTTCTTGTAGTGTAATTGAGACATTGTATGGTGGAAGGATTGAATTGTACGGTAACTATTTACTCAAGAGTTCTTTATGATTAATTTTGAAATATATATTATTTGGAAAGTTGTTGATCGTTAAGGAGACTAATCCTCATTGTAGAATAAATGTTATTTATTTAAATAAATTAATAGATTAATTTATTTATTTAAATAAGATTAGAATCGTTCTAATTTATTTATTCACAACCGGTTTAATATGGAGAACTTAAAGTGTCACACCAGAAAAAAATATTTATTTAAGAAGTAAATTATGTAATCGTAATAATAAGTTAAGTGTATTTAATTTAATCTATGGTGATAAGATAAATGAACTAGCTTAATATTTATTATTTAATATTTTGGAAATATTAAATATAAATTAATAAGAGGAGTCTTATTATTATTATTATTATTATTACTATTATATTTATTTAATTCCTAAAGGAGTTTGGGAATTAATTAATAAAAGGTACTCTCATATATTCCTAATAAGATTAGGAGGCTAATTAATTAAAAGAGTTTAATTAATTATTTCTAATAAGATTAGGATCCTAATTAATTAAATGAGTTTAATTAATTAAAATAAAACCTTATTCCTAAATTATTTAGGAGGGTTACCTACATTTATAAATAAGAGGAGTCTTATTTTGATTTAGGGTTAATGACAATTCCAAGAGTTGGGAGAGTACACATTATTCTATAAAGATAGAATTAGGGTTTTACCAAACACTCATATTCTTGAATACGTGTTCTTCTTTGGTAGATCACCTCTAGAGGCCAAACACTTGGGTGGCTAATGTTAATCAAAGGAAGGAATCAAACCCGGTGGGTTCAAGTTAAACGTGAAAGGGAATTGAAGGTGAACTCGTACCTGAGGAAGCTAGTAATTCTACAAGCGTATGAATCTGATCTCCATCTCTTTTTTATTGATTGATAATTATACACAAAGTATGATCATGGTAATGGTTTGTATATATGAAAATTTTTAAATTCCGTTTTATCGCACTTCCGCACCTTTTATGTAATTTAATTGCATGATCGTGCTATATACAAACCTAACAACCACAATTGATGGTGATGATGAACAATATGAAGAAAATCACGAAGGAGGGCAAGATGTAGTTAAATGAGACCCTCAAGACGTACAATATATGAACAATCTACGTAACCAAATTGCTCGTGAACTATAGAGTGACTCATTAAAATTAATGCAATTTTATTAATTTTATTATTATGTTGACATGTTTATTTAACTTGTTACATTTTTTATTTTCTATGAAACTTGAATTTAAATTGTTTGAATTATTCAATACTTTGTTTGATAATTTGTTTGAATTATTTATTTTTATTTGTTGTACAATTAATCTTGTATTTAATTTTTTTAAATACGTCCAGACAAAGTTATATACTTGTTTAACATAGTTTAGAGGGGTAAAATAGTAAAAGACTGTTATTTAGATGTTTTAGACGTATCAATTATCAAATAACTTTTCTCATTCAGATTCAGCTCATTTAGATTCATTTAGTTTTTATCAAACATCCCCTTAGTCCAGTTCATTAAGAACTCTTCAAGTCACTTAGATTTGGTATAATGGTCACTTAGACCAGCGAATCACAGTTGAATGATTGTTGTTGAAGTGATGTTTAAGTTGCATTGAGATTGACTTCTTAAGAACTTAGCAGCATAAATAGTTTATCTCTTATCGTAGAGTAAAACTATTTTGGCTTTTGTAGAGGTTCAACTTTTTATTGTTATGATTCGTACTTGGATTTAAATTCTCGTACTCTTTTATATAAAATAAAATATATTCTATTTATAATCTAATAAAACGAATAACTTTATATATAATATAAAAAGTATTATGTTTTATATAAAAGTTTTCTATTTTATATAAAAAAGTTTTCGTTTTATTACTATTATAATAATAATAAAACAAAACCGAGACAACTTTCTACCGGGCGATTTTGAAAAATGAGTAAGTGGGGGTCCATGTAATAAGCCAAACTTACAACAAATACTTCATGACAACCCCTCTATTTATATCAAAAATTGAATAAATATTTAACACAAATCGCTTATATTCAATAAACACATTTTTAATTTTTCAATAATTATTTATCATTAATATTGTAACTCACAATATTGACAACCAGATCATTCACAGGAAAGAGGGGGCTTTCCGATAAGGACTTCTCCTTATTGGCGCACAATTAAATAACATAACCTATTTCCTCGACAGAACTTTCTAGACAATTTCAAAAATGAAAATAATAATATGAATAATTATGTCGTCTCAATTATTGATTTAATAATATAAAATATTGTGTAGATGATACTATGACAATACTTGAATCAATAATATGAGATATTGTGCAGCAACTACTGTAATAATTATTGAATGGAACTGAGTGACTTCTTACGTAAGCATCAATAATTAGAGATACTGTGCAATAGCGTGTGATACTGTACAACAGCGTGTATTACTGTATTTTTATCACCGGGTATTTCAACAGTTAACGGTAAAAGTCTTACCTTTATTTTATGAAAAGGTTATTTTTGTTGCTTTTTTTGTATATCCAACAATTATTCCATTGTGGAGTCCACCAATGATTGTGCTGTCGTACGAATATTCCCTAACAAAAAGAATATTCCCCAACCAAACGAATATTTTATGAAAACTTGTTTACTTTGTAAAATTTTCACATATCACCCTTAACTTTATCATTTTATCAATTTAACCATTTACTGGATAGAATAATAACTATATAAAAAATTGAATACTTTGATTTCATAAAATTCGTGGTCTTACATTAAATAAATAAATTTTTATTTAATTACGATGCCGTATTCAGCCGTAGAAAAGAATCGGTTTCAGTGTCTTTAGCATTTCTGAGTTACCTATTTTCAAAAATTAAAACATTGCGTTGTCGCACCAAGTTTATACTGTGAACTGGCGCTACAGCGCCGGGTCGCCCATTTGAAAACACAGACCGTAGTACATGAACGCCTTAGATTACACTATAATCCGGCCACGTAACGCCAGCTACTTAAACTGCTTTTCCAGTCATGAATTATGCAGTTTTTCTCTAAAAACATGATTATATACCAATAAGTATGCCCATAAAATTTGTTCTATACACATATCAACGTATATATCGAATCTAAACAATTAATAACTTGCATAAATGTTTGGCTCTGATGCCACTGTTAGATTTGTAATATTAATGAACACAATCAAATTGCATCAAAATAAAGCGGAAGCGTAAAAATAGAGTTTTAAAAACATACAAATTGATTACCCGGATCATAATTTTTGTACAATTATTAATTAAACAAAAAGAGAAGGAGATTAGAATTATACCCTTGTAGAAACTAGCTTTCTCAGGTACGAGTTCACCTCTAATTCCTTTTCACGTTCAACTTGAATCCACCGGGTTTGATTCCTTCCTTTGATCAACGTTAGCCACCTAAGTGTTTGACCTCTAGAGGTTATCCATCAAAGAAAAAGAAAAACTCAAGAAGAATGGTGTTTGGCAAAACCCTAGATTCTATCTCTATAGAAATATGTGTACTCTCCAAACTCTTGGAATTGTTATTCACGTGTTGTGAAAAAAAAATCACCCCATAATAAGACTCCTCTTATTTATAGATGTAGGCAACCCTCCTTAACAATTAAGGAATTGAGTTTTATTTTAATTAATTAAACTCCTGTAATTAATTAGGCTCCTAATCTTATTAGGAATAATTAATTAAACTCTTTTAATTAGTCTCCTAATTTTATTAGGAATATATGAGAGTACCTTTTATTAATTAATTCCCAAACTCCTTTAGAAATTAAATAATAATAATAAGACTCCTCTTATTAATTTATATTTAATATTTCCAAAATATTAAATAATAATTATTAAGTTATCTAATTTATTCTATCACCATAGATTAAATTAAATACACTTAACTAATTATTACGATAATGTCATTTTCTTCTTAAATAAATATTCTTCCTTTTGCGGTGTGACCCTTTACGTTCTCCATATTAAATCGGTTGTGAATAAATCAATTAGAACAATTCTAATCTTATTTAAATAAATAAATTAATCTATTAATTTATTTAAATAAATAACATTCATTCTACAATAAGGATAAGTCTCCTTAGCGACCAACGGCTTTTCTGATAATATAGATTTTAACATTAATCATAAAAGAATATTTGAGTAAATAGTTACAGTACAATTCAATCATTCCACCATACAATGTCCCAATTAAATATAAGACATGAAATTACTGTCAAGTCTTATTTTATTTAATTATCTGTATTTCGATTATTAAAGGCACAACACCAAATAATACAAATTAGAAACTCCTTTCTAATTTCATTCTGCCTTGGCTAAGGACTACTGGGTTGTCATTTATCGAATCACATAGGACATTTCTCTTCTTTTACTAGAAGTTGTAGATTCTTTGTTGATCATTCATTATCTCCATGCACAACTTATTATACTCAAACATACTATAAGACCCCAACTTTTATGAATAAAAATTAATTTTTCTCGAAATATATTTTTGAATATTATGGTATGAATTTGAGATAATGTTATAGTTGTGGGTAATATTTACAAATTTTGCAAAGAAAGCAAGTGGTTATAAAATATTCGATTGGTCGGGGAATATTCGTTTTAACAGGCATTATTCGTACTACAACACAATCATTGGTAGACCCCACAAACAGAATTATTGTCGGAGTTAGAAAATGAAAGAATTATCTTTTTATAAAAATAACGACGAAAGTTTTACAGTTAAACTGTTGAACTACTCGGTGTTAAAAGTAAAGTAATACGTGTGGTTGAATAGTAGCACACGATATTGATTATTAATGCTTACGTGAGAAGTCATTCAGTTATACTCAATTATTGCTACAGTAATTGCTGCATAATATCTCTCATATTATTGATTCAATTATTGTCACAGTATCATCTGCATAATATTTTATATTATTAAATCAATAATTGAGACGACAAAGTTATTCATATTATTATTTGCAATATTGACAATGTTTAGAAAGTTCTGTTAAGGAGAGGTTTGGTCACCTAATTGTGCGCCAATAGGGAGAAATCCTTATCGGAAAGCCCCCTTTTTCCTGAGAATGATCTGGTTGTTAAATATTGTGAGTTATAATATTAATGATGAATAAGTTCATGTTGATTAAAGATGAAATTAATAGTTCCATTGTGTTGGAATTATTTGTGTTAGTGGAAATCAACATTTATTTTGATAATAATTGATGTCTGGAGGTTATATTGACCAATTGGATAATTAATCGGATAAATGAGCAATTAATTTCTATTAATTCACATGCTTATAACTATTTGTTCACATGTGTGTACTATTGATTCACATGCATGTACTATTAGGGTAGGTGGTGCAAGATTGATAATACTTGCATGACTAAATTAAAAATAGTGGTATAGATGAAGGTACTATACCGTAACTATTTTTTTCACATGTATAGAACGATTGATTCACATGAATGTACTATTGATTCACATGATGCAATATTAGGGAAGGTGGTGCAAGTTTGATAATACTTCCAGGACTAAATTAAAAATGAAGAAAAAGATGAAGGTATTATACTGTAATATTTCGAGCCCCAAAACGTGCAATTATCGAAACTATATTCCTAAAAATAGAAGCTCATTCTTCTTTCATTCTCATCAATTCACTAAGACTCACAAGAGCAATTATAGAGAGAGAAGCTATAGAGAGAAAGAATAAGAGAAGTCTACTAATTCACTATTCTAGTATACAGTCTTCTTCTGAGATAAGGGATATTATTTTTGTTCAGTATTCATAACGAATAATATTTTCTTCCATAATCTATAGTATGTGAGTAATATTATTTCGTCTCATATTCCTGATTATACCCTCATTTTGTTAAAGTATTGCTTCTATACTCCGTGAAATTAGTAGAATATCCTTGAAATTTGCCCTTCATCTAGTATTGTTTCACAAGGATATTTTCTACACATTCTTGTTAAATTTTAAGCTTTTCATGACGGAGTACTGTCCATGGGTACTATTCATTTATATGTTACCATTCACAAAGTACTATTCACGGGGTACAATTCATAAAGTACTATTCACAAGTACTATTCACGAGTACTATTCATGAGGTACTATTCATGGGGTACTATTCACTCAGGTACTATTCACCCGGAGTACTATTCATGATAAAAATTGATTTCTTTTCAGTCCAAATCATTTTTGATACAATATTATTCTTGAATTTACTCCACAAAGCAGTATCATGTTGACAATTTGGACATTATTAAATTCTGGATAAATTAAATTATAAATCATTAAAATTTATCCTTTGTTTTCTTTTAATTGAATTCTTATATCATTGTCATCATCTTCATGCTTATTTTGTGATGAAAGTCATCTTTGGCTTACGTGCATAGATGGACTGTTGATTGGTATGATTAAAACCAGGGATCATTCGGTATAATCATGACCCGTAATGTTATAAATGATGTGGTAAAAGTCCTCATTGGCATGTAGTGCATTGATGGACAGTTGTTGGTATGATTATAACCATTGATTATTCAGTATAATCATGACCATTGATGATTACATGAATATCCTTGGCTGTGGTGCAGGGATGATTCGACGATGTGGTTTATTTATTAAGGTGAGTCTCAGCGATAAAATTGTTGATAAACTTTTTAAATCATAGAAGATAGTAGATATCATGCTCTACTTGACTCTTCTAATGGATTGCTTGTTTCGCTGCAGTTAAACTTGATGTTTATTGTATTTTATCAGTTTAACATTGTTGAAGGCTAACGATAATTTATTTTGTATTATCTTAGTCATAATATTTTTTACTGGGCTAGTTGAGCTCACCCTTTTGCTTTCATTGTTCTCTTTAGGAAATGAGAACGTGGCAAGTGACTAGTCGGGAACAGTGAGTGATCAAGTGATGGTGGCTATATAGTAGTCCTCACTATTTTATGAAATAGTGTGATAGTAAATGTAATGAGGACTTCATTTGAGTTTGAATACTATCTATGAGACAATATTCGTGTAAAAACTCTAAGCTACGATTTTATCTTATTGTATAAAAGAAGTTTGTATATGATTTATGTACAATGTATTTGGCGACTCAGAATGGGTGATGTATACCTATTTTTGGGGCATCACAGTTGGTATCAAAGCTTAGGGATATGATCCCTGCCTTAGATGTGAGACAAGAACTAGGAGGGGAGAGACGGGGAATTCCTTCGCTAGTATGACCTACCTAAGTTTATTTGGTATTTAATTGGTCGGTCAGAGTATAGGGATAATATGTGACATATCAATTAACCCTTGTTTTGTGGCAGTGTTTGAAAATGACATATGAAAATGTTGAGATCAGCAATGAAGCATATAAGACCGTTGAGTCACCAACGATCAATACCCAGGATAATGTGCAATAGGAAGACAATAATAATCAGGTAAATAATAACACCGATCAAATGATGAACGATGGGATGTTCAGGGGCTTTATACAATTCATGCAACATCAGGCGAGAGCGGCACCTGTTCAAAATGTAGGTGGAAACACTTGCAACTCTCGAACGGTCACCGCTAAACAGTTCAAGGAGCTGGGACCACCAGAGTTTATTGGAGAGCCAAAACCACTTAAGGAAGAGACGTGGATAAAGCAGATCACCAAGATATTTGATGTCTTGGGATGCTCCGAGGAGTAAAAGGTTCCCTTTGCCATCTTCATGTTGCGAGGAGAGGTAGATTATTGGTGGAAATCTTTAAAGATTACTCAACCTGTCACACTGAAGATATCTTGGGAGAAGTTCCAAGAACTGTTCAACGACAAGTACTTTCCCGAAAGTATTCATCACATGAAGGATGTAGAGTTTATCAAGCTGGAGCAAAACAATATGACCGTGTCACAATACGAAGCTAAGTTTGTTGAGTTGTCCCAGTTTGCGTCCCACTTGGTTGATACTGAGGAGAGAATGACGCAAATGTTTCTAAGAGGTTTGAAACCTGAGATACGTCAATACCTAATTTTTCACAAACTGTGTTTATATTCAGATGTTGTAAATAGGGCTCAATTATTGGAGCGTGATAATGATTCAACCCAACCAAGAGAGAGCAACCGACAAATCAATAATACCAGTGGTAGCAGTCATCAAAGTGGTGACACCAAACGTGGAGGGAATCAACATGCCAGAAATGGTAACCACTTCGTTGGTAATCATGGCCAAGATAATAGAAGTGGAAATTTCAAGAAGAGGAAATTCAATAATGATGGAAAGACGTCAGCACCAGCTCCTGTTGTTAAGGAAGGAGAATGACTGTCGATCGTATTTTACAAATACGGAGGGGAGGGACACATCAGTCCAAACTGTACGCAGCAGTCCAAAGCATGTTACAATTGTGGAAGAGAAGGTCACCTAGCCCAATTTTGTCGTGCACCAAAGTCAAGTCCAACTAGGATGGAGGCATCAAAGGCCGTCCCAGACAAGATAAAACTGGTAGTTCTAGGGAGAGCGTTTGTCGTAACCTCCCAAAAAGTAAGGAATCCGAACGAGGTGATCACGGGTAAGCTAATCATAAACTCTAGCGAAGTCTATACCTTATTTGATATCGGTTCTACCCATTCTTTTATTTCTCCTACTTGCGCTCAACATTTAAATTTGACTCCAGAGAAATTAGACTTTGATTTATCTGTTGAAACTCCGTTGGTAGAAACCTTCATTACATCCACTGTTTATAAGTCTTGTGTTTTTCAACTCGGTACCCTCACATTACCTGTTGATCTTATTTCCTTAAAAATACTTGTATTTGATGTGATTTTAGGGATTGATTGGTTAACTACTCATCATGCAAAAATTAATTATTTTGGTAAGGTTGTTAGATTTCATATTCCTAACCAACCTATTATGCGAATTCATGCAACCAAACCACTAAAGTCAATCATTGTCATATCAAGCCATAAAGCTATTTGTTTATTAAAAAATGGATGTCAAGCTTTCTTAGCCCATGTCATGGATTTAAATAAAAACACGTCAGATTTGAATGATATTTCTATTGTTAATAAATTTTCTGACGTATTCCTTGAAGAACTTCCTGGCCTACCCCCAGAGCGTGAAATTGAATTTTGTATTGACCTTGAATCCGGTACAAAACCCATTTCCAAATCCCCATATCGAATGTCTCCTATTGAACTTCAGGAGTTAAAAACCCAACTTCAGGAATTGTTAGACATCGGTTTCATTCGTCCTAGTACGTCTCCTTGGGATGCTCCTGTTCTATTCGTGAAGAAAAAAGATGGAAGTATGCAATTTTGTATTGATTATCGGGAGTTGAATCATGTCACCATCAAAAATAGGTACCCGTTTCCTCGCATTGATGACCTGTTTGACCAATTGCTAGGCGTCAAATTCTTTTCAAAGATCGATCTTCGTTCTGGATATCATCAGTTGAAGATTAAAACTGATGACATTCCAAAGACTGCTTTCAGAATTCGGTATGGGCATTACGAATTCCTATTCATGTCTTTTGGATTGACTAATGCTCCTGCTGCCTTCATGGATATGATGAACCGAGTATTCAAGGAATATTTGGATCACTTTGTGGTCATCTTTATTGATGACATCCTCATTTACTCCAAAAGCCATGAAGATCATGAGCAACACTTTGAGGCTGATACTCTAAAAGCTTTGTGAAAACAAGTTATATGCCAAGTTGAAGAAATGCGAGTTCTAGCTTGAAGAAGTAGCATTCCTTGGGCACGTAATATCAAATCACAAAATATCTGTTGACCCGGCAAAGATTGAAGCAATTCAAAGCTGGGAGAAACCTAAGTCAATGACCGAAGTACGTAGCTTTCTCGGCTTAGCTGGTTATTATCAGAGATTCGTAGAAGGGTTTTCTCGAATCACTACTCCATTAACTCAGCTGACTTGGAAAGATACAAAATTCAGTTGGAGCGAGGAATGTGAGAAGAGTTTTCAAGAACTCAAGAGGAGACTCATTTCAATTTTGTTACGACAATACCATCCGCTCTGTGAGGGATTTATCATCTGCAGTTATACTTCAGGCAAAGGGTTAGGATGTGTTCTCATGCAACATGGAAAGTCATAGTGTGAGACACCAGATTTTATGAATAAAGATTTTATTTTCTCGAAATATTTTTTTTAATATTATGGTGTGGATTTGATATAATGTTATAGTTATGGGTAGTATTTATAAATTTTGCAAAGTATACAAGTTGTCATATTATATTCGATTGGTCGGGGAATATTCATTTTATCGGGGAATATCCGTATGACGGTACAATCATTGGTGGACCCCGCAACGGAATTATTGTCGGATTGAGAAAATGACAAAAATATTTTATGAAAATAACGGCGGAAGTTTTACATTAATACTGTTGAACTACTTTCGGTAGTAAAAATACGATGTCTACGCATGGTTGCAAGTAGCACACGGTATTAATTATTGATGCTTACGTGATAAGTCACTCAATTTTGTTGGTATTATTAATGTAATAATGACGAAAAATCTTTTTATATAAAAGCGAATACTTTTATAAAGTTATTCTATAAATAGAATATATTATATTCTATTATGCATAGTGTCTGCATAGTGTTTTGCATAGTAAAATCTTTTTATATAAAACAAAATACTTTTATAAAGTTATTCTATAAATAGAATATATTATATTTTATTATGCATAGTGTTGCATAGTGTCTGCATAGTGCCTGCATAGTGTTTTGCATAGTAAAATCTTTTTATATAAAACAGAATACTTTTATAAAGTTATCTGTTTTATTAGACAATAATTAGAATATATTATATTTTATTATGCATAGTGTTTGCATAGTGCCTGCATAGTGTTTGCAGATAATAGTGAAATCTTTTATAAAGTTATTCGTTTTATTAGATTATAAATATAATATATTATGTTTTATTTAAAAGATTTTGCATTAAATATGGACCGCAGATTAAAGTAAATCAATCTGGACCGTTTATGAGTTAGTTACTATGCAGTCCATTTTTCTATAAATAGAAGCTCATTCCTTCATTATTTCTTACGAATTCACTGAAACTCTAGAGAGATAAACTATAGAGAGAAAAAAGAAAAGTATTCTGCTACTTCACTTACTACTCATATATCCAAAGATCTTCTTCTTAAGGTAGGAGATATTATTTGTTGTACTTTCGTAAGGTATTCTTTCTTTCTTATTCATGAAGAGAACTTCAATTATTCCATTCTTTATTTTTCTATTGAATAACTTATATACGGGATACCCTATACTTAGAGAAATTCTTACATTATTCCATTCTTTATTATTATATTGAATAACTTTGTTTATCTTAGTCTCGCATACATGGTGAAATTCTTCTAATATTCCATTCTTTATTATTCTCGTTGGAATATCCTCATCATGCATTTTTTACGTGGGACCGGTTCCGTTATTTATTATTCTGTGGAATATCCATGCATGCGTTTTAGTTTTGTGGGACTGGTTCCGATATTTTTATATATCTTGTTCAATGCGCTTTACTGGGACTGGTTCCGATTATTTATTATTACATTGGAATATCCTCATGGGTTGCAAATTTCGCTTTAACTTTGGTTCCGTTATTATTATTACATTGGAATAACTTTTACATCTAATTACTGCATGCATGGTGATTTCTTTTGTTATTCCATTCTTTATTATACTCGGTTGGTTAAAGTTTTGACTTATACTCCATGAAATTAGTGGAATATCCTTGATATTTAAGCTTCATCCAAAGATCTTTTCATGGAAATATTCTTCCGAGCATTCTAGAATTTTACTCTACAAAGCGTTATCATGTTGACAATTTGGACGTTATCAGTTCCTAGATAAATTAAATCTTGAACTTGTTTTATTGAATTATTATGTCATTGTCATCATCCTCATGTTTATATTTTTTGAAAGTCATCTGTGGCACATGGTGCATAGATGGACTTGGTATGATTATGACCGAGGATTATTCGGTATAATCATAACCGTAATCTTACAAATGATGTGAAAAAAGTCCTCATTGGCCCGTAGTGCATTGATGAACAGTTTTTGGTATGATTATGGCTATGGATTCTCTTTAGCCAGTAGTCAAAGATGAATTATTTTATGGCATGATCGGGACCCGTTGATGAAAACATGATTATCTTTAAGCGAGTAGTGCATGGATAATTCGTGGTCATGATACTTAAAGAATATCCTTGACTTTGTAGTGCGGGGATGATTTGATGATGTGGATTATTTATTAAAATTTGAGTCTCGTGATAAAAGTGATGAAAACCTTTTAAATCATAGAAGATAGTAGATTTTATTCTCTACTTGACTCTTCTAATGGTTTGCTTGTTCATTATGCAGCTAAACTTGATGTTTGTTATATTGTATCGGTTTAACACTTGTTGAAGGCTAATGATAATTTATTCGTATTATCTTAGTCATAATATTTCTTCTTGGGCTAGTTCAACTCACCCTTTTCTTTCCTTTGTTCTCTTTAGGAAATGAGAATATAGCTAGGATGAGTCGGGGAACGGAGTGATGGTCCTAGATGGTGCATTAGTAGTCCTCACTATTCTGTGAAATAGTGTGATAATAATTGTAATGAGGACTCCTTTTGAGTTTGTATACTCTCTAGTAGACAATATTTGTATTCAAACTCACAGTTTATGTTTTGTCGTATTGTACACAGCAGTTACATTATTAAGTTGTATTTGAATTCTGTACCATGTATTTGGCGACTCAAGATGGGTGATGTATACCTAATTTTGGGGGCGTCACAGTTGGTATCAGAGCATAGGGATATGATCTCTAGCTAAGATGTGAGACTAGAACTAGGAGGGGAGAGACGGGGAATTCCTTCGCTAGTATGACCTACCTAAGTTTATTTGGTATTTAATTGGTCGGTCAGAGTATAGGGATAATATGTGATCGGTTAATTAACCCTTATTTTTTTGGCAGTATTTGAAAATGACATCCGAGAATGTTGAGAATAGCAATGGAGCACATGAGACCGTGGAGACACCTCTAATCACCAACCAAGATAATGTGATTAGAGATATTCATGTGGTGATTGAGGAATTAAAAGTTGCACTCAAGCTAGTCGCAAAGGTAGCAACTGAGAGTGAGGAAGAAGAGGAACCTGATTAGGATTTATTAGAAGAACTTATTGATCAAAATGTAGAATTGCAAAATCATATTCATGAGTTAGAAGAGCAGGCTGAAGAACGGAAGGCGGTCGTGGAGCAAAGGAATGTAACAATTCAAAATTGTATTACCCGATGTGCGATAGCTGAACAGGAGCGCTCTTTGGCAGAGTATACGATATTAAAGTTGGAATATGAGAATTCAAATGTCAAGGAGCAGCAGAAAGAAGAAACAACTGAATGAGTGAGAATGAAAGATGCATGGGTAAAAGCCACACGACGCGTTGATATTGTGGAAAGAGAAGTCCGATCCAAGAAAGCTAAAATAGATGATATTGATTTCTCTTTTTTGACAGCAATTGGGAGAACCCATCATCGAGTTTTGAATTACCCTATACATTGCGGTCAACCCCAATTCGATATGGATTGAAGGCTAATGATTTAGATCATGGAGCAGGAGTACGACAAAGCAGTTGAGGGTGGAATATGCCCTATAGCGAAAGTCAATTCCAGTGGTAATGACGACACCAAAGACTGTCTCGAACAAGTCAAATTCGGTAGTTTAAGGGAGAGCGTTTTTCGTGACGAGGAATCGAACGAAGTTAGCATGGGTTAGTTAATTATAAATGCTTGCGAAGTCTATACCTTATTCGATACCGGTTCTACCTATTCTTTTATCTCTCTTTCTTGCGCTCAACGTTTAAATTTGACTTCGGAGAAATTAAACTTTGACTTATTGGTTGAAACTTCGATAGTAGAAACCTTAGTTACCTTCACTATTTATAAATATTGTTGATTCAAATCGATACTTTCACGTTACCTGTCAATCTTATCTCTTTGAAAATACTTGCCTTTTATGCGATTTTAGGAATCGATTGGTTAACTACTCATCATGCTTTTCGTAAGGTTGTTAGCTTTCATATTCCTAACCAACCTGTTATGCGAATTCAAGCAACCAAACCACTAAAGTCAATCATTGTCATATAGAGCCATAAGTAATGAGCCACGGTCCTTTCGTTGTTGACTTTCTTATGTGGAATGCACCGAAGCCAGACTTTCTGTAAGCGATGTCGTGAATGACGATGGCAAGTTGATAGGTATCAATGTGACATACTATCCATGTCTTGGATGAGGGTCACAACTTTGAATGATATTTCTATTGTTAATAAATTTCCTGACGTATTCTTGAAGACTTCTTAGCCTACCCCTAGAGCGTGAAATCGAATTTTGTATTGACCCTAGTACAAAACCCATTTCTTAAACCCTCAAATATTTCTTCAACTAAAGCGAACGTAACATGCGCTAAAGACGTTGGCTCGAGTTGTTGAAGATTACGATCGTACCATGCAATATCATCGTGGAAGTGCGAACGTGTTAGCTGACGCGTTGAGTAGAAGATTGTATGCGTTTATGAGTGTGATGTTTTTAACACGAAGACCTATTTCGTACGACTTACAAATGATGAAGATAGAGTTAAAGACTCTAGGAACCCATGTGAAGATAACGAGTATACGAGTAGAATCGACTTTAATCGATAAAGTTAAAGCCGCTCAAGCTACATACTCAGATCTGATGAATGTGAAGAAGAAGGTTCAAGAGGGCGTTATTCTAGAAGAAAGAATCGACGAAGAGAGGAAATCTCAACCCTCGATTTAATTAGCCCATTTGAAATCCTTGATGAAGTAGGAACTGTGGCCTTATAGACTCGTTTTACTGCCAAGTATGTTGCGTGTTCAGAACGTTTTTTTACGTATCGAGGTTACGTAAATATGTGGACGACCTGAACCACATTATTAAATTAGAACTAAATGATATAGTAGAAGATTTAACGTATTAGGAGATACGTGTTAAAATCTTGGATAAGAAGGATCGTATTCAACACTCAAAGGTTATACCTCAAGAATTAGAATCTAAAATGAAGTCGATGTATCCTCACCTGTTCAGCATACCAGGTACGTACGTAAATTTCGAGGGCGAAATACCATAAGGATGGGAGATTGTGAGACCCCAGATTTTATGAATAAAGATTTTATTTTCTCGAAATATTTTTTTGAATATTATGATGTGGATTTGATATAATGTTATAGTTGTGGGTAGTATTTATAAATTTTGCAAAGTATGCAAGTTGTCATATTATATTCGATTGGTCGGGGAATATTCTTTTTGTCGGGAATATCCGTATGACGGGTACAATCATTGGTGGACCCATAACGGAATTATTGTTTGATTGAGAAAATGACAAAAATATTTTATGAAAATAACTACGAAAGTTTTATTTATTAATCTTCGTTGAACTACTTTCGGTAGTAAAAGTACAATAATACGTGTGGTTGCATAGTAGCACACGGTATTAATTATTGATGCTTACGTGATAAGTCACTCAGTTTTGTTGGTATTATTAATGTAATAATACAGAAAATCTTTTTATATAAAACATAATACTTTTATAAAGTTTTTCTATAAATAGAATATATTATATTCTATTATGCATTGTAATCTGCATAGTGTTTTGCATAGTAAAATCTTTTATATAAAAAGAATACTTTTATAAAGTTATTCTACAAATAGAATATATTATATTTTATTATGCATAGTGTTTTGCATAGTGTTTTGAATAGTAAAATCTTTTTATATAAAACAAAATACTTTTATAAAGTTATTTGTTTTATTAGACAATAATTAGAATATATTATATTTTATTATGCATAGTGTTTGCATAGTGCCTGCATAGTGTTTGCATAGTAAAATCTTTTATAAAGTTATTCGTTTTATTAGATTATAAATATAATATATTAAATTTTATTTAAAAGATTTTGCATTAAATATGGACCGCAGATTAAAGTAAATCAATCTGGACCGTTTATTAGTTAGTTACTATGCAGTCCATTTTTCTATAAATAGAAGCTCATTCCTTCATTATTTCTTACTTAATTCAATTTGAAACTCTAGAGAGATAAACTATAGAGAGAAAAAAGAAAAGTATTCTCTACTTCACTACTATATATCCAAGACTTTCTTCTTAAGGTAGGGGATATTATTTGTTGTACTAAATAAGGGTATTCTTTCTTTCTTATTCATGAAGAGAACTTCATTATTCCATTCTTTATTTTCTATTGGAATAACTCGATATCTGGATACCCTATACTTAGAGAAATTCTTCCATTATTCCATTCTTTATTATTATATTGGAATAACTTTGTTTGCCAAAGTACCGCATACATGGTGAAATTCTTCTAATATTCCATTCTTTATTATTACATTGGAATATCACGTCTGCATGCATTTTACGTGGGACACAGTTCCGTTATTTATTATTACGTTGGAATATCCCGCATGCATGCGTTTTTACGGACTGGTTCCGTTATTTTTTATTTTGTTGGAATATCTTGTCTGTGTGTTTTACGCCGGACCTGGTTCCGTTAATTATTATTCTGTTGGAATATCCCATGCCGGTGCAAATTTCGCTTCTTTGGTTCCGTTATTATTATTACATTGGAATAACCTTTATACATCTGCTGGTACCGCATGCATGGTGATTTCTTTTGTTATTCCATTCTTTATTATACTCAGTTGGTTAAAGTTTTGACTTCTATACTCCATGAAATTAGTGGAATATCCTTGATATTTGCGCTTCATCCAGTATCTTTTCATGGAAATATTCTTCTGAGCATTCTAGAATTTTACTCTACAAAGCAGTATCATGTTGACAATTTGGACGTTATCAGTTCCTAGATAAATTAAATCTTGAACTTGTTTTATTGAATTATTATGTCATTGTCATCATCCTCATGTTTATATTTTTTTGAAAGTCATCTGTGGCCTGTAGTGCATAGATGGACTTGGTATGATTATGACCAGGGATTATTCGGTATAATCATAACCGTAATCTTACAAATGATGTGAAAAAAGTCCTCATTGGCCCGTAGTGCATTGATGAACAGTTTTTGGTATGATTATGGCTATGGATTCTCTTTGGTAGTAGTCAGAAGATGAATTATTTTATGGCATGATCAGGGATAGTTGATGAAAACATGATTATCTTTAAGTCAGTAGTGCATGGATAATTTGTGGTCATGATACTAAGGAATATCCTTGACCTGTAGTGCAGGGATGATTTGATGATGTGGATTATTTATTAAGCTGAGTCTCAGCGATAAAAGTGATGAAAAACCTTTTAAATCATAGAAGATAGTAGATTTTATTCTCTACTTGACTCTTCTAATGGTTTGCTTGTTCCGCTGCAGTTAAACTTGATGTTTGTTATATTGTATCAGTTTAACACTGTTGAAGGCTAATGATAATTTATTCTGTATTATCTTAGTCATAATATTTCTTACTGGGCTAGTTCAGCTCACCCTTTCTTTCACTGTTCTCTTTAGGAAATGAGAATATAGCTGGGACGAGTCGGGGAACGGAGTGATGGTCCTAGATGGTGCATTAGTAGTCCTCACTATTCTGTGAAATAGTGTGATAATAATTGTAATGAGGACTCCTTTTGAGTTTGTATACTCTCTAGTAGACAATATTTGTATTCAAACTCACAGTTTATGTTTTGTCGTATTGTACACAGCAGTTGCATTATTAAGTTGTATTTGAATTCTGTACCATGTATTTGGCGACTCAAGATGGGTGATGTATACCTAATTTTGGGGGCGTCACACATAGCCTATGCCTCACGACAACTCAAAGAATATGAGAGGAATTATCCTACTCATGATCTAGAGTTGGCAGCTGTCATTTTTGCACTTAAGATTTCGAGGCATTACATATATGGAGAGAATGTGGAGATATATACGGATCGTAAAAGCCTCAAATATTTCTTCACTCAAAATGAAATCAATATGCGGCAATGACGATGGCTTGAGCTATTAAAAGATTATGATCATTCCATTCAATACCATCCTGCAAAGCTGAACGTAGTAGAGTAGCGATTGAGTGAAAGATCATATCGCGATACGAGTGCGATATTGTCAACGCAGAGGCCCATTTTGTATGACTTACAAAGGATGCAGATAGAGTTAAAGACTCCAGGGACCCACGAGATGATGACAAATATACGAGTAGAACCGACTTTAATCGATAAAGTTAAAGTTGCTCAAGCTACAGACCTGGAGCTGATGCGTATGAGGAAGAAATTATAAGAAGGTGCTATTCTAGAAGCAAGAATCGATGAAGAATGAATACTTCGAGTCAAATCCAGACTTTGTGTTCTTAACGATTCTGACTTGAAGTATAAAATCATGATGGAGGCACACAACACACTATTTGCAATCCATCCCGGGAGTACCAAAATGTATCGTGATCTTTGACATACATTTTGGTGGAGCAATATGAAGAGAGAGATAACGGGGTTTATCTCAAGGTGTCTAACTTGTCAACGAGTCAAGACAAAGCATCAAGTGCCAAAAGGTCCATTGCAACCACTTGAAATTTCAGAATGGAAGTGGGAGCACATTACCATGGATTTCGTTATTGGTCTTCCCAAGGTTTCTCAAGGCATAGATGCGATTTGGGTCATTGTTGATAGATTGACCAAGTCTACTCATTTCTTACCGAAACGAGAAACTTATACACTTGAACGTCTTGCTCGTATGTACATAAATGAGATTGCATGGTATTCCAGTATCCATAGTTTCTGATCGAGACCCAAGATTCACTTCACGATTTTGGGTTAGTTTGCGAAAAGCTATGGGCACGGATTTATGATTTAGTTCGGCATATCATCCTCAAACGGACGGGCAGTCGGAGAGGACTATTCAAACTCTTGAAGATTTATTAAGACTCTGTGTCCTTAACTTCAAACGAAGTTGGGATAAGTTCTTACCATTGGTGGAGTTTTCCTACAACAACAGTTATCAAGAAAGTATTGGCATGGGTCCATTTGAGGCGTTGTATGGAAGAAAGTGTCGTTCTACAGTATGCTGGGATGAGGTGGGTGAAGCAACGTTGTTGGGACCGGAGTTGGTACGTATGACTACAAAAAAGATTCAAGCGATCCGACAACATATAAAAACCTCACAAGATCGAAAAAAGAGTTATGCTGATCTTCATCGAAAGGACATGGAATTCAATATTGGAGATCATGTGTTGTTACATATTGCTCCATGGAAAGGAGTTACGAGATTTGGAAAGAGAGGAAAGCTCAATCCTCGATTCATTGGCCCATTTTTGATCCTCGATCGAGTAGGAACTGTGGCCTATAGACTCGCCTTACCGCCAAGTATGTCTCATGTTCATAACATTTTTCATATATCTATGTTACGTAAATATGTGAAAGACCTGAACCACATTATTGAATTAGAACCAGACAAGATAGCGGAAGATTTAACGTATGAAGAGGTACCTGTTAAAATCTTGGATAAGAAGGATCATATTCTACGATCCAAGGTTGTACCTCAAGTCAAAGTTTTGTGGAGAAACCACGATGTTAAGGAAATGACCTGGGAGTTAGAATCTGAAATGAAGTCAAGGTATCCTCACCTCTTTGACATACTAGGTACGCAACCTAATTTTGAGGATGAAATTTCATAAGAAGGGGAGGTTGTAAGATCCCAACTTTTATGAATAAAGATTAATTTTTCTCGAAATATATTTTTGAGTATTATGGTGTGGAATTGAGATAATATTATAGTTGTGGTTAATATTTACAAATTTTGCAAAGTAAGCAAGTGGTTATAAAATATTTGATTGGTCGGGGAATATTCGTTTTAAAAGGGTTTATTCGTACTACGACACAATCATTGGTGGACCATACAAACAGAATTATTGTCGGAGTTAGAAAATGACAGAATTATCTTTTTTTTTAAAAAATAACGGCGAAAGTTTTACCGTTAAAATGTTGAACTACCCGGTGGTAAAAGTAAAGTAATACGCGTGGTTGCATAGTAGCACACGATATTGATTATTGATGCTTACGTGAGAAGTCACTCAGTTATACTCAATTATAGCTACAGTAATTATTGAGACAATTATTGTCACAGTATCATTTGCATAATATTTTATATTGTTAAATCAATAATTGAGACGACAAAGTTATTCATATTATTATTTACAATATTGACAATGTCAGATAGTTCTATCAAGGAGAGGTTTGGTCACCTAATTGCGTGTCAATAGGGAGAAATCCTTATCGAAAAGCCCCTTTTTTTCCTGGGAATGATCTGGTTGTTAAATATTATGAGTTATAATATTAATGATGAATAAGTTCGTGTTGATTAAAGATGAAATTGATAGTTCCATTGTGCTGGGATTATTAGTGTTAGTGGAAATCAACATTTATTTAGATAATAATTGATGTCTGGAGGTTATATTGACCAATCGGGTAATTAATTGAATAAATGAGCAATTAATTACTATTAATTCACATGCTTATAACTATTTGTTCACATGTATGTACTATTGATTCACATGCATGTACTATTAGGGGAGGTGGTGCAAGATTGATAATACCTGCATGACTAAATTAAAAATAGTGGTATAGATGAAGGTACTATACCGTAACTATTTTTTTCACATGTATAGAACTATGGATTCACATGAATGTACTATTGATTCACATGATGTACTATTATGGGAGGTGGTGCAAGTTTGATAATACTTGCAGGACTAAATTAAAAATGAAGAAAAAGATGAAGGTATTATACTGTAATATTTCGAGCCCCAAAACGTGCAATTATCGAAACTATATTTTCCTATAAATAGAAGCTCATTCTTCTTTCATTCTCACCAATTCACTAAGACTCATAAGAGAAGTTATAGAGAGAGAAGTTTGTGAGAGAGAGAAGAGAGAGAAGTCTCATACTTCACTATTCTAGTATACAGTCTTCTTCTGAGGTAAGGGATATTATTTTTGTTCAGTATTCATAAGGAATAATATTTTCTTCCATACTATGTAGTATATGAGTAATATTATTTCGTCTCATATTCCTGATTATACCCTCATTTCGTTAAAGTATTGCTTCTATACTCCGTGAAATTAGTAGTATATCCTTGAAATGTGCGCTTCATCTAGTATCGTTTCACAAGGATATTTTCTACACATTCTTATTAAATTTTAAGCTTTTCATGTCAGAGTACTGTCCATGAGTACTATTCATTTATACGGTACTATTCACAACGTATTATTCACACAGTACTATTCATAAAGTACTATTCATGGGTACTATTTATAAAGTACTATTCATGAGTACTATTCACAAAGTACTATTCTCGAAGTACTATTCACGGGATACTATTCACTCGGGTACTATTCACCCAGAGTACTATTCATGATAAAAATTGATTTCTTTTAGGTCCAAATCATTTTTGATACAATATTATTCTTGAATTTTACTCCACAAAGCAGTATAATGTTGACAATTTGGACATTATTAAATTCTAGATAAATTAAATTATAAATCTTTAAAATTTATCATTTGCTTTCTTTTAATTGAATTTTTATATCATTGTCATCATCCTCATGCTTATTTTGTGATGAAAGTCATCTTTGGCTTACGTGCATATATGGACTGTTGATTGGTATGATTATGACCAGGGATCATTCGGTATAATCATGACCCGTAATGTTACAAATGATGTGGTAAAAGTCCTCAGTGGCCTTTAGTGCATTGATGGACAGTTGTTGGTATGATTATTACCAGGGATTATTCGGTATAATCATAATCATTGATGATTACATGAATATCATTGGCCGTGGTGCAGGGATGATTCGATGCTGTGGTTTATTTATTAAGCTGAGTCTCAGTGATAAAATTGTTGATAAACTTTTTAAATCATAGAAGATAGTAGATATCATGCTCTACTTGACTCTTCTAATGGATTACTTGTTCCGCTGTAGTTAAACTTGATGTTTATTGTATTTTATCAGTTTAACATTGTTGAAGGCTAACGATAATTTATTTTGTATTATCTTAGTCATAATATTTCTTACTGGGCTAGTTGAGCTCACCCTTTTGCTTTCATTGTTCTCTTCAGAAAAATGAGAACGTGGCTGTGACTAGTCGAGGAGCAGTGGCGGTCCGAGATGGTGGCTATAGTAGTCCTCACTATTTTATGAAATAGTGTGATAATAAATGTAATGAGGACTTCATTTGAGTTTGAATACTATCTATGAGACAATATTCGTGTAAAAACTCTAAGCTACGCTTTTGTCGTATTGTATAAAAGAAGTTTGTATTTGATTTATGTACCATGTATTTGGCGACTCAGAATGGATGATGTAAACCTATTTTGGGGGCATCACACATACCCTTTAATATACCCTAAGGGTCTTAAGGAATATGTCAAAGTATAACTCATCATTCTCAAGATATTATGATGATCTCAAGTCTAAGGATCACTTGTACTACTATCACTTCAGGAATTCCTGTTGACAAGCAAGTAAAACTCCATTAGGTATTCCTTAGCGAGTCACGTTCAGTGAACTTATTTTCAAATAAGCACCTACATACTTGTTTTAGTCTCCACATAAATGATCATGAGATCAGTCATCCTCATCCAATGAGCAAGTAACATATATACCAATCTATCCGGGTTCATTAATACCCTTTTTAGTAATCCAAAGATTGAGAACAATTTTAGTGTGTGAGATATCTAAGAATTTAGATATCATTAGCTTAATCATCATCATGATTCTAAAAGCATTACTTACAACTATGTATTTATCACATATTATTAAACAGCACCATGTAGATAAATTAAAAGCCTTTAATTAAATAATTCTTTTATTAATAAATGAATAAGATTGTTACAAAGTATATGCTTTATCATCAAACATGATTGGCTTGTGTGCATACTACTTTCAGAATTGTCATTGTGCATTTAATGCTCTACTCCTAGATGTTCTTTGATGTTAACTTTTAGGGTGAAAATGTCAAATTGCTTTCGGCTCTAACTAGTCACATCAGACTATAGTTTCACCTACCACTTGAGTGGTGTCACATCTCCAAAATAGCAGTTTAGACACACCACGATCTAATCTTATATTTGAATTAGGAATGATTGACAAACATCTTGAGATCCCCACTCTGCAAGATTCCTCATTGTCAGTCCTATGATAGGTCAGACATGTTCTAATGGACTCCACGACACACTTACGTGAGGTGGTTGTCGCCCGGATCGTTTATAGCACAGTTGATAAAATGGAACTCTTTCGACACCTCAACCCAATGTCTATATTGAGAGAAGAACCTTGGTACAATCGATCAAGCAATGAAATTTACGTTGAATGGAACACCAATGACACTTTGACCCAATGTCTATAACGAGACAAGAACCAAAAGTACAATCGACGATTGATGTATGGTAGAAGATGCCACACACAACTTTGTGTTTTCGTATGATAAGTCGATAATGAATCTAACAAAAAACTATGAACGATTCAGGAGTTCTTAAAGAACCAAAAGGAGAATAATCTCACAAGTTTTATTTATCAAAGTTGTCTCCCCTATTACATCAGCTATATAATCTATTTATAATGATGGATGAAATCCTAATTCTATAAGAAATAAGAAACCAAAACCCTAATTCCTATAAGGAATAATAATTTGAATGGTAACAGAAATTCTAGCTAACAAATCAATATGGAAATCAAATCTTATCTAATAAATATCCTAGATACATGCGAATTATGAAAGATATGAAAATCCCTCAAAATAAGGAAGAAATCTGATCAAAAACGCATTTCTTGAAATCTATGCTGCATACGATTTGAGTGCGCCTGGTGTCAGCTTCGTAAGGCCAAAATGGCGCCACCTTCTTCGTATATATATGAAAAATGTCTTCCCCCGCTTGGCGTGCCCATGCCTAACCCAATGTATTCTTGGGATAGTCAGAATGTTCTCTTCTGTGTTTCTAAGTCCCAAACTTAAATTCTTGTCCATTTTGCTTCCTCTAACAACCTTGAAGTTTTGTTTAGACCAAGTTAATGAACTTAGAAACATATCCCACAATAAACGCTTTGTCATGCATCCTAGAACCTTTTCCTTTGTTCTGTGCATTACATAATGACTTGACTTGCGTTGATTTGGACTTGCTAAATAAATGATATCTAGCAATCCCAAAACATATGAATGATCCTCTGATAAGTGGATTTTATATCCATGAATCGGTTCTTAATCCAAGCTTAATCGGTGTTAATTCCTCGCATTTATATTTTATTTTACTTGTTTATTGTTATTTAATGTGTAGGTGTGGTGGTGTGGCATTTGAGCAAAAAAGGAGTGCAATTGTGGTAACAATGTGGCAAGCAAAGAAGAAAATAGAAATCAGTTGAAAAAGCATACCCCCGCCGGGGCGGGCCTATTTAAGCTTTACACCCCCATCGGGGCGGGGGGTCTATAATTCACGAGATAGGAGCTAAGCCCGTCGGGGCGGGCCTTTTACATGTATATACCCCCATCGAGGCGGGGGGTGCCGAATCTGGGCAATCCTTTGCTAATTCAAACACTGCTAGCATATGGACTTTAAGTGATGGCATGGCATTTGGACTCTAAAAGACATGGGACTTCGACCAGAATTGAATTATTGGATATATATTGAGCAACGAACAATAAGATGATGAGGATGCAAAGCAATTAACAAAGATTAAGGAAAAATTTTCATATTGAGCATCGGAGTGAAGATTTTGAAGAACTTTCATATCGGTTGCGGATTAAGGCTAAAGTGAAGGGTGTTCTGCGTTATTCTTCATCTTTAGCTTTATATTTGTAATTGAAAGGATGTTATCTTTAATTTATTCAGTTATTATTTTATTTATGATGAACTAAATACTTTTTTAGGCTTAAGGCAGATCTTTAAGTGGAACTATGATTATGTAACTTTGATTTCCAGTTTAATAAGTTATTATTTGGTTTATCTATAGTAATTTGAGCTTTAATTTATGAATTGTCTGATCAACGATTCTTTGTGGACTTGTATGAATTCGAGAGATGAAATACTAGTATAGACATACGAGTTTAGACTTAGTTAATATAGCATGTGTTTTTGAATTTTGTGAATGAACATAATCTTGATGAATGTTAGTGTAGAGATATGCTTGACATCGCATGTAATCTGATAAAGAACTTGCACTTAAACCTTCTTTAATTGTAATTCACATAGAGATATAGTGAGTTAGTTGATTAAGGTGTTTAACTTGATTCTATCTAATTTGTGGATTTGATTTAATATGGTATTAGTACATCGAGAGGTGGCTAGTTCTACATATGTGTTCTTGATTAATAAACTGGGATAGTGAGTTAAACTAGAATAAAGGTGTAATAATCAGAGTGATGCTTAGAGTGAAGTCAGAAGCCTAATTCTCCTTATTTGTTTGAAAATTTAGTTTTTAGTGTTTGTGATTGTTTGGTGATTTTAATATTTTTAATACTTTTAGTTAGAAATTGGAAATTGATTAGTTTAATAAAATTAGGATTAATAGGGAATTGGTAATTGTGAGATTTAATTTTTTATTACAGTCTCTGAGGGAACGATACTCTACTTACTATTATATTACTTGTTGACCACGTATACTTGCGTGCTATGCGTAATTGGATTTTACCCAATAAGTTTTTGGCGTCGTTGCCGGGAACTTTAGTATAGATTTTAATATTTTGCAATATTAGTTTAATTAGTCCGGTTTTACTTAAACATTTTTATTTTTGTTTTGTTCGTCTTATTTCAGGTTTTTAAAGTTAGTTTATGCAAACTCGGTCTAAAAATCCAGACTTGCTTCCTTTTGAGGACGACATTGAAAATCGCTTTCAAAGGCTAAGTAAGTGGATAAAGGAAACAAGGGACGACTTCGAAAATTTTGAGAAAGAAGAAGCAATGGTTGCCGAAGACCAGAAAGCGTTGAAGGACTTTACTACACCCAAGGTGACTGAGCTGCAGTCGAGTATCACCAGGCCTGCTATAGCTGCGAACACATTCGAGATTAAACCTAGGACTATTCAGATGATCCAAAACTCGGTTCAGTTTGGGGGACATGCAAATGATGATCCTAATGAGCATTTGATCAGTTTTCTGGAAATATGCGATACGTTCAAGTACAATGGGGTTTCGGATGAAGCAGACAGACTTCGCTTGTTCCCATTCACTCTGCGGGATAAGGCGAAGAGTTGGTTACACTCTCTACCATCGGGTTCAATAACGACATGGGATGACCTGGCTCAGAAGTTTCTAACTAAATTTTTCCCACCAACGAAGACTGCAAAGATGAGAAATAAGATTACCATGTTTGATCAGCAACATGGGGAGTCATTGTACGAGGCATGTGAGAGATATAAAGAATTGCTTAAAAAATGCCCACATCACGGATTGCCTAAGTGGTTGTAGATGAACACATTTTACAACGGACTACATGGAAATCTCAGGATTAGTATTGATGCAGCGTCAGAGGGAGCTTTTATGGCAAAGAATTATGAGGAGGCATATCAGTTGATAGAGACGATGGCAGCTAACAACTATCAGTGGCCCACGGCAAGAATGACACAACCTACGGTAGCTGGAGTGTTAGAATTAGATGGAGTGACGACAATAACAACGCAGATTTCAGCACTCTCTAAGAAGTTTGACGTTTGGTCAGGGGTACAGACACAGCAAATGGAAGTTATTTGTAAATTGTGCGCGGGTGAACATCCTACGGATCAATGTGCAATCAACCCAGAGTTAGTATAATTTGTGGGTAGCTACAACAGAATTCCACAGAATACGTACCAGAATACATACAATCCGGGGAATAGGAATTTGGCGTGGAATAATAATCAGAATCAGCAATTTCCACGACCATCGTATCCCCCAGGATTTCAGAATCAACAACAAACAGCTCAACGTCAAGAGAAGAAATCAGATTTAGAGGAGTTGCTATCAAAGTATATAACGAGTAACGAGGTAGCCATGAAAAACCAAGCAATAACCATCAAGAATTTAGAAAATTAGATGGGAAAGATAGCGTTTGCATTGAATAACAGGCCTCAAGGAACATTACCAAGTGATACAAAGAAAAATCTGAAAGGAAATCACAAACAATGTCATGGAATAATGTTACGAAGTAGAAAATGTAACATTCCAGAATTTTATATGTAATATTAAATATTTATTGATTTATAAAAATATTTAATGGATGTGATTATCGTTGAATAAATATTTGTTCAATTGATTTAATTTTGTTTAGTTAATTATTTATTAAATAAATAATTGATGAATTAAGGAAATAATTATTATATTGATATTTCAATTTAATGGTTAATTATTTGTATTGAGTTATGTGATTAAAGAATTTATTTAATTAATTGTGATTTGATTAATTAAAATAAATATGAAAGCTTGATTAAATATAGTGTGACAAATAACTATATTATAAGGAGTTATTAAAATAAATTAAAATAGTTTAATTTAGTTTTTGCCAAGGAAGGCTTAATATATTAATTCTTTAATATTTAAAGGGTTTTTGCCAAACAAGCCTTATGTCTTTTGAGATTTCTAGTTTTTTTAAATAAAATAAAATAATAAATATAATATATTTATATTATATACGTTAGTTTTGTAACTGATATAATAAGTAGGCTTATTGCCATAGCAGTTTTATTTTTGGCGCAAACTATTATCAGTTAGTTGTTAGTACCTAGTCTAATACTAAGAGAAGAAAGAAAAGATTTTCAAAGAGAGTTGTCTGAGAATTGAGAGAAAGCTTGAGAGAAATTGAGAAGCTTCAATTGCAAGAAATTATCACACTATTTGAAGGTATTTATCTAACCTTTGTATTATATATTTATATATATATATATGTATATACATATATGAAGTTACGACATAGTTGTTTGTGTTCTGTAAAATCAATTGTTGAATTGTGGAGTTATATAGTTGGTAATAGCAATTGTATATGTTATGATGCTTAGAAAGTATGTTTAAACAATAATTGCATGCTAATCTCGGTTTACAGTAAAAGAAAATGATGTTAGTGTTTATGTTTTCATATATAGCTATATAAGTACCAATTTTGATGGTTAAATTGCATGCTAAGATGTTAATTGAGTTTTGTTTATGCTAGTTTGTTGAGATATGAGCATAATGTAATTCGAATGAGACGATTTGGCCAACTAATGAATTCACAGTGACGATTTCTAGGATGAATGTCAAGAAAATTGAGTTTTTATGAAAAACATGAATTTTGAGAAATTAAAGGTTATGTGGTTATTTCTTTTATGGAGGCAAGTTAAGTAGAAATTACTTAGAAGAGTTGAATAATAACCTAATGAGTGTTTTTAAACAGAAAATGCCTCCCAAACGTCAACCACCATGACAGAGAACCACCGAAGGAACCAATAATAATGACAATGTTGATGCTAACCCCGTTCAACAATTAGTGATGTTACTGACAGGGGCGTTGCAGAATTAACCACAGAACCAAGGAACAACGTTTAAGGAGTTCAAGGCAGTTGGACCACCTGAATTTCGAGGGTCCGTGAATCCAGTCGAGGCACAAACTTGGATTATAGAGATAAAAAAGGTGTTCGATGTTGCTAGGGTAGGGGATGATCAGAAGACTGCTTTCGTAACATTCATGTTGAAAGCAGAGGCTAGTTATTGGTGGCAGGCTAATAAAACTCGAGAAGGACCAGGGATGATGACCTGGGATAGGTTTAAGGAGATATTCTTCGAGAAATATTTTCCCGAGAGTTCGAAGGGTCAGCTGGAAGTGCAGTTTCTAGAACTGAAGCAAGGAACAATGATGGTATCCGAGTATGCCGCTAAATTCAACGAGTTGGCGAGGTTTGCACCTTATCAAGTCAGCATGGACGAACGCAAGGTGAAGAGGTTTAAACAGGGACTGAAGCCTTGGTTGTACAGTAGGGTTTCCCTATTCCAATTAAAGACTTTTGCAGCAGTAATGGAGAAAGTAATACTCGCTGAAGGTGGAGGCGAGGTAGTGACAAAGTTCAATCAGGAATAGAAGAAGAAGAAGAAGAAGAAGAATGAGGTGGAAATCAAGAATGGAGGAGGTAGTGGTGGAAACAACAACAACAACAACAACAACACCGACTTGAAGAGGAAGTGGAATGGAAACATGGGTGCTGGAAACTAGCAGGGTAACCAACAAAACAAGAAGTTTGAAGCATGTGATACATGCGGGAAGTTTCACAAGGGTACGTGCTTGATAGGGAAACGAGTATGCTTTAATTGTGGCCAGGAGGGTCACATTGCCCCAAATTGCACTCAACCTAAGAAGAACGTGTGCTTCACATGCGGATCCAAGGATCATTTTGCTGGTGAATGCCCTAAGAAGAAGGATGGAGTGACAACCAGAAGCAATGGAGGTATCAATGGAGGTACAACATCAAACAAACCCACAGCTAGAACCTTCAACATGACTGTGCAAGATGTTGTGCAATCAAAAGATGTGGTGTCAGGTATTATCCCAATCAATGATATTGATGCTTATGTATTATTTGATTCGAGTGCTACTTGTTCGTTTATCTCTGATGAATTTGCTAAGAGGTTAGAATTGCCTAGAGAAGAACTGAATTTCCCTTTGAACATAGAAATTGCGAATAAAGAGATAATCCCTGTTAGATTCGTATACAAGAACTGTAGGGTGAACATTAAGGAGAATATCTTGATGGTAGATTTGATTCCAATTAGACTGGGAGAGTTTGATGTTATTTTGGGAATGGATTGGCTGTTCAAATATGGAGCGGTAATTGATTGCCAAAAGAAGTGTGTAAACATTATGACCACATCAAAGGTAGTATTCTATGGTAGCAAGTCGCCTAGACAAATGAAATGTCTGACGATTATGCAGGCTAAGAAATTGTTGAGTCAAGGCTGTGTGGGCTATTTAGCTTACATAGTCGATACTCAGAAGAAGAATGTGAAACTGGAAGAAATACCAGTGGTGAGAGAATTTGAGGATGTGTTTCTAGAGGATTTGCCAGGACTTTTGCCTGACAGATAAATTGAGTTTATGATCGACTTAATGCCGGGGATAGCACCGATATTGAAGGCCCCATACAGAATGGCTCCAGTAGAAATGAAGGAACTGATGGTATAGTTGCAAGAATTGTTAGACAAGAAGTATATTCAACCAAGCATATCACCGAGGGGAGTGCCAGTGTTATTCGTAAAGAAGAAGGATGGGTCAATGCATCTTTGCATTAATTATAGAGAATTAAACAAAGTCACTATTAAAAACAAATATCCATTACCAAGAATAGATGACTTGTTTGATCAGTTGAAGGGTGATAAATACTTTTCGAAAATAGATTTGAGAAGTGGGTATCACCAGTTGAAAGTGAGGAAGGAGGATATACCACGAACGGTATTCAGAACTCGGTATGGACATTATGAGTTTTTGGTGATGTCTTTTGGTTTAACCAATGCACCTGCTGCATTCATGGATTTGATGAATAGAGTGTTTAAACCATTCCTAGACAAGTTTGTAGTGGTATTCATCGATGACATTCTAGTGTATTCCAAAACTCAAGAAGAACACGTGGAATACTTACGTTTGACATTGGAAACACTAAGAAAGGAAAAGTTGTACGCAAAATTCTCTAAGTGCGAATTTTGGCTAGATCGTGTGCAATTTCTTGGGCACGTGATTGACAAAGATGGGATTTCCTTGGATCCATCAAAAGTGGAAGCTGTAATGAATTGGGAACAACCAAGAACACCGTCAAAAGTGAGGAGTTTCTTGGGACTGGTTGGTTATTACAGACGATTTATTCAAGATTTTTCTAAGATAGCCACTCCATTAACAAATTTGACAAGGAAAACTGTGAAATTTGTTTGGACGGAGAAGTGTGAAGAAAGTTTCCAGGACTTAAAGAAGAAATTAAGCATGGCGCCTGTGTTGTCATTACCAGATAACACAAGAAATTTTGTGGTGTATAGTGATGCCTCACATAAAGGGTTGGGATGTGTTCTTATACAGAACGGCAAAGTTATTGCGTATGCATCAAGACAACTGAAGGATTATGAGAAAGGTTATCTGACTCATGATTTGGAATTGGCTGCAGTAGTATTTGCTCTCAAAATATGGAGACACTGTCTCTATGGAGAGAAATGTGAAATCTACACAGACCATAAAAGTCTGAAGTATATTTTCACACAGAAGGACCTGAATATGCGACAAAGGAGATGGATGGAATTGATAAAGGATTACGATTATGAGATCTTTTATCATCCGGGCAAAGCAAATGTGGATGTGGATGCTTTGAGCAGGAAAGGTCGGGAGAAGTTGATGTTGACAACTACTTAGGAGGAGCTTATGTCAACAATGACGAAGCTAGAGTTGGAAATCAAATTTCCAAAGGAATTCGATGAACGACTATTCCAGATAGATGTCAGTCCAACTTTGGTGGACAAAGTGAAGAGTGCTCAACTACAAGATAAAGAATGGGAAACGATCAAAGAGAAAGTAGTTGAGGGTACCGATATAAAATACAAGATCGACACCGAAGGACTACTACGATTCAAAGAAAGAATTTGGGTTCCAGCAGTGCCAGAGCTTAAAGACGAAATCTTGACTGAAGCACACAACACAATATATTCGATTCATCCAGGAAGTACAAAGATGTATCAAGATTTGCGGTGACATTTTTTGTGACACCCCCAAATCTGGGTACTTAATTACCACATGATTCGGTGTTCACTATACAAATATCATCTATCTATCTACCCATAAAAATGCAAATCATTAAATAGATAGAAATAAAATCCTTTTCCCTTATGGGGTTACAACATCTGAATAATAAATACAATCTCAGGTCAAACTAACCTTAAACATTTGTGCGAAAACATAAACAAATAAGTCTTAACAACATCAATTCTTTACAATAACATTCTTAAAAATTAAATAACAAGTCTTCATCACTTATTAGCTTTGCCTTTGCCTTTGCCTTTGCTAGTAGAAGGCTCATCGTACCTTTCGTTCTTAACTACAATGTTATTATTACGCAAGAGTGAGCATGATTGCCCACAAGTATAAAAATGGAATAACAATATATAATAACATGCGAGTGAATCAAAGATTTCTGAAATAAAGCTCAACTTTTGAATCAAGAATGAATAATAAGAATCAAAAGATTTCTGAGGGTCATAAGACCTTGAACTATGTCCTAGGTTATCAAGGGTTATACTTGAAACCTTTAACAATCATAAGACTATGGACTCTTCTACTCGTACTTAGGGGATCGAAATTTCTTAGTACCATCTTTGTATACAATATCTTAACGCTAACGCATAAGTAATCCCCTATACAGGGTTGTTCATCTTAGTTTAACATTTGAGTCCACACCAAAGGAAGTTTGGTTTGGATAATTCATCAAGGGTTCTGAAATTTATAACGCTCAGCAACTATGGACTAGTCGAATCATAAAGGGTTCGCTAGTCTAACAAGGTTTAACAGTAATTAAATATTTAACTTGAATAAAATTTCAAAAGGTATACAATAGAATAAGTATTGTATAATAGCATCATTGTAAGACCTTGAATTTTATGAAATAAAAGTATTCAATTTTTCTTATAATTACTATTCAGTAAATGGTTAAATTGATAAAATTTTTAAGTTAAGGGTTATATATGAATTTTTTTTTTAAATAAGCAAGTGGTTATAAAATACTCATTGTTGTCGGGGAATATTCGTTTGGTCATGGAATATTCTTCATGTCGGGGAATATTCATACGACGGCGCAGCCTTTTCTGGGCCCTATAACGGAAAGCGATTGGATGAAGAAAACGACAAGTATAAGTTGTTTACAAATAACGGCATAGTTGTTACCATTAATACTGTTGGAATACCCGGTGGTTAAAACACAGTAATACGCGTTGTTGCACAGTAGCACACGGTATTGCACCAATTATTGATTCTTACGTAGGAAGGCACTACTCAATAATTGTTACAGTAATTACTGTTCAGTATTTTATTGATTCAATAATTACTACGTTGATATTTTATATTACTGTTGTTTTAATTGTCACTACACAGTATTTTCCATTATCAAAGCAATAATTCATATTATCTGAATAATATTATTAGATAACATTATTGACAATGTCTAGAAAGTTACATACAAGGAGAGGTTTGGTCACCTAATTGCAAGGCCCCCAAGAAGGAAAAATTCTTATTGAAAGCCCCTCTTTCCTTGGAACCGCACAGTTGTCAATATTGTGATTCTCGTAATATTATTTGTGAATAATTAATTATTGATTTATATGATGAGGAAAATATTCATTTTATGTGGATATAGATGGAGAAATTTTTAAAGTGACAATTGTTGAAAATTGATATTTTATCTTTTACGATAAAATAATATTTTATTATATTATTATAATATAATAATGATGATATTTTTACAATGAATGTGTGATATATGAGTAAATGAGGAGGAAGAGTATTTTTGTTGCATTAAATGATTAACACATGTTTTGTGTGTCGGTGGACCCCATTTCTTGACCGAATTTGATTATAGCACAATAAAATTGCCTGGTTTATGGATTTGGTCAATTTCTATTTGGAATTTGGAAAAACTTTCTTCCGAAAAGTTGTAGAGAATTGAATTTACTATAAAAAACGCGAAATTTGAATTTTCTGATAAAAGGGCTATTTATTATGAATTATTGAAATTCTGAATTTCTGAAATAATTGATTTTTGGAGTTTAAAATATCTTAAATATAAAAAACATTTTTTATATTGTTTGTGGGTTGTCAAACATGTTGAATTGGATGATTCAAAGGTTGGCGTGAAAATTTAATATATATATTATTAATTTATTAAATTTTTTGCTTTGGTGTTCTAAGCATTTTCCTATAAATAGGGTGCTTAGGTTAGAATTGAAAATCACACCAGAAACTGAAGTTTTCTCTCTATTTTTCTCTCCATATTATCGAGTGTATTCTTGTGAGAATTTTGATATCTTGAGTGTTGCTATACTATTATTGCAAGTTTAGCTTCAAAAGTATTCCATCGTAAGTATTGCTTTTTTTGAGGTAAGGGATAGTAAAGGATTGTAAGGGATTGTAAGGGAGATTATTTTCTTCATAAATGATATTATTTCTTCAATATCATTATGCCGAAATATTGGTTTGAACTTTTTATCAAATTTAAAACTTTTTCATGTCAGGGTTACTATTCATGAGTTACTATTCACGATTTAATATTCACGAGCTACTATTCACGACGGGTTGCTATCCATGAGTTATTATTCATGAGTTACTATTCACGAGTTACTATTCACTACAAAATTAGTTTCTTTTTCTAACCAAATTATAGTTGATTTATGAATATTACTCTGGAGATTAAAACTATGTATTGATTATATTGATTTTATTATCATATATAACATTTTTATAACCCTGATGTTGAAATTCTCTTTCACTGGAGTGTAAAGATGGGTAGATTATTGGTATGATCATGATTAGGGTTCTCTTTGGCCCGTAGTGAAAAGTTGAATTGTGACTGGTATGATCATGACCATTAAATTTATAATTAAATATCTTTAGCTTAAGTGTAAAGGTGAATTGATCAACATGGTTATAATTATTGTTTATATAAATTCTGAAATGATTATATATTTCTTTGAGATATTAATATCTTTGGCCTGTAGTGCAAAGATGACTGTTATTATTGAATATCTTTGGCCCAGTAGTGCAAAGATGACCTGTTGTTGAATATCTTTGGCTCAGTAGTGCAAAGATGACTGTTGTTGAATATCTTTGGCACATGAGTGCAAAGATGACATGTTGTTGAATATCTTTGGCCCGTAGTGCAAAGATGAATTTATTTTTATGATTATGAACAAGAACTGTGATTTGGTATAACCATGATCTTTGATGTTTCAGGTAAAGACAAGTGATGAAAATTATCTTTGTCTGGATGAGAAGAGAAATTTAGAACTACAATTCTGATTATGAGTTATTCATGATTATGGGCCGAGAATTGTTGATTAATGTTACTGTGGATAAAACATTGTTGACTTTTAACATGGAGAAGATAATAGATTTTATGGTCTATTCGACTCTTCTAATGGATTGCTTCGTTCACCAGTAACTATGGTTGAAAAGTTTTATCATCTACCATATGTTCTAAATCTCTGATTTATTACTGTTGAAGGCTATTGATAATTTATTTATCTTTAGTCATGATATTCTTTACTGAGCTAGTTGTGCTCACCCTTTTGCTTCACAATTCCTTTCAGGTAATAAAAGTGTAGCTGGGACAAGCGGGGGATAACAGGGGAATAGAACGGTGGTCATCATTTAGTAGTTATATTTGGTGAATCAACTAGGGTGAGGTGAACCCAACATTGGAAGGGTGTTTTGCCACTATCATACAAGATGTCTAATGACATACCACCTCGTGTCATCATAAGACAGGGTTGAGCTCATCCACTTGCTGAGTCTATTTACGAGCACTACCTATATAATCTTGGTGTTTGTTTGGAGTTTAATTCCCAATTAGAGACAGTGGAGATAATGATATGTCAAGAGAAGACTCACCATTGGAAAGAATATGATAGTAATCTTCTCATTTTTCTTTGGGGTCTATTGGGTCAACCAAGGATAATTCTGTGGCCATATGATATCTATCATAACCTAAACGCATGGCCTCCCATGTATGAAGGTTTCCTTGAGCACTTTCCAAAGATTCTAATTTATAAAACAGTTTTTGACTATACCTTTATGTAAGGTGTCATTGTGACGTCTTTATCCAAGGTTGGGATAAGAGTCATGATTGGTATATATTTGTATCCAAACTCACAAAGATATGTGTTGTTGTATTTTGTACGATAATTGTTGTAATAAAGTTATAGTTATTTTCCGTACATGTATTTGGCGACTCGAAATGGGTTGGATGGAATGGACCTATTTTGGGGGCGTCATGCGGTTGGTATCGAGCTTAGGATATGATCTCCAAGCGAGATCGGGATTAGAACTAGGAGGAGAGATGAGTAAATCCTTCGCTTTAGTGTGTCCTACCTAAGCTTATTTGTTGGTCAGTCATAATATCGGGATATTATGTGATATGTTAATTTGTTAAATTAACCTTTGTTTTTGAAGCTGTATTCTAGAATGATATCTGAAATACAGGAGATGAGCAATGGAGAAATCATGATGACAGGAAAGATTGAATCTGAAATGAAAGCAAGGTATTCTCAACTCTTTGAAATACCAGTTACGCAAATTTCGAGGACGAAATTTCATAAGGAGGGGTGATTATAAGACCCCAAATTTTATGAAATAAAAGTATTCAATTTTTCTTATAATTACTATTCAGTAAATGGTTCAATTGATAAAAGTTTAAAGTTAAGGGTTATATATAATTTTTTTTTAAATAAGCAAGTGGTTATAAAATACTCATTGTTGTCGGGGAATATTCGTTTGGTCGTGGAATATTCTTCCTGTCGAGGAATATTCATACGATGGCGCAGCCTTTTGTGGGCCCCATAATGGAAAGCGATTGGATGAAGAAAATGATAAGTATAAGTTGTATACAAATAACGGCGTAGTTGTTACAAGTAATCTTGTTGGAATACCCTTGGTTAAAACACGATGTCGCATTGTTGCACAAGAAGCACACAATGATTGCACCAATTATTAATTCTTATGTAAGAAGGCACTACTCAATAATTGTTACGATAATTATTGTTCAATATTTTATTGATTCATAATTCTTTGCGTTGATATTTTATATTACTTCTTTTTTTAATTGTCACTACACAGTATTTTCCATTATCGAAGCAATAATTCATATTATCTGAATAATATTATTAGATAACATTATTGACAATGTCTAGAAAGTTCTGTCTAAGGAGAGGTTTGGTCACCTAATTGCGCGCCAGTAAGGAGAAATTCTTATTGAAAGCCCCTCTTTCCGGCTGCACAGTTGTCATATTGTGATTCTCGTAATATTATTTGTGAATAATTAATTATTGATTTATATGATGAGGAAAATATTCATTTTATGTGGATATAGATGGAGAAATTTTTTAAAGTGACAGTTGTTGAAAATTGATATTTTATCTTTTCTGATAAAATAATATTTTATTATATTATTATAATATAATAATGATGATATTTTTACAATGAATGTGTGATATATGAGTAAATGAGGAGGAAGAGTATTTTTGTTGCATTAAATGATTAACACATGTTTTGTGTGTCGGTGGACCCCATTTCTTGACTGAAATTTGATTATAGCCTGTAAAATCGTCCGTTTATGGATTTCGGTCAATTTCTATTTGGAATTTGGAAAAACTTTCTTCTGTAAAGTTGTAGAGAATTGAATTTACTATAAAAATATGCGAGATTCGAATTTTCTGATAAAAGGGCTATTTAATATGAATTATTGAAGTTCCGAAATTCTGAAATAATTGATTTTTGGAGTTTAAAATATTTTAAATATAAAAAACATTTTTTGTATTGTTGGTGGGTTGTCAAACATGCTGAATTGGATGATTCAAAGGTTGGTGTGAAAATTAAATATATATATTATTAATTTATTAAATTTTCTGCTTTGGTGTTCTAAGTATTTTCCTATAAATAGGGTGCTTAGGTTAAAATTGAAAATCACACTAGAAACTGAAGTTTTCTCTCTATTTCTCTCTATATATTATCGAGTGTATTCTTGTGAGTATTTTGATATCTTGAGTGTTGCTATATACAAGTGCAAGTTTGTTCAAATTTATTCCAAATCAAAGTACTACTCTTTTGAGGTAAGGGATAGTAAGGGATTGTAAGGGATAGTACGGGATTTTAAGGGATTGTAAGGGAGATTATTTTCTTCATAAATGATATTATTTCTTCAATATCATTATGCCGAAATATTGGTTTGAACTTTTTATCAAATTTCAAACTTTTTCATGTGGGGGTTACTATTCACGAGTTACTATTCATGAGTTACTATTCATAATTTACTATTCACGAGTTACTATTCATGATGAGTTACTATTCATAAGTTACTATTCATGAGTTACTATTCACGAGTTACTATTCACGAGTTACTATTCACTACAAAATTAGTTTCTTTTTCTAACCAAATTATAGTTGATTTATGAATATTACTCTGGAGATTAAAACTATGTATTGATTATATTGATTTTATTATCATATATAACATTTTATAACCTCGATGTTGAAATTCTCTTTCACTTTGGAGTGTAAAGATGGGTAGATTATTGGTATGATCATAACTAGGGTTCTCTTTGGCCAATAGTGAAAAGTTGAATTGTGACTGGTATGATCATGACCATTGAATTTATAATTGAATATCTTTAGCTTTAGTGTAAAGGTGAATTGATCAACATTGTTATAATTATTATTTATATAAATTCAAAATGATTATATATTTCTTTGAGATATTAATATCTTTGGCCTGTAGTGCAAAGATGACCTGTTGTTGAATATCTTTGGCCCGTAGTGCAAAGATGACCTGTTGTTGAATATCTTTGGCCTGTAGTGTAAAGATGACCTGTTGTTGAATATCTTTGGGCTGTAGTGCAAAGATAACATGTTGTTGAATATCTTTGGCCCGTAGTGCAAAGATGAATTTATTTTTATGATTATGAACAAGAACTGTGATTTGGTATAACCATGATCTTTGATGTTTCAGGTAAAGACAGGAGATGAAAATTATCTTTGTCCTGGATGAAAAGAGGAATTTAGAACTACAATTATGATTATGCGTTATTTATGTGATTAGGGACAGGAATTGTTGATTAATGTTACAGGGATAAAACATTGTTGATGGACTTTTATCATGGAGAAGATAATAGATTTTATGGTCTATTTGACTCTTCTAATGGATTGCTCGTTCCGCTGTAACTATGGTTGAAAAGTTTTATCATCTACCATATGTTCTAAATCTCTGATTTATTACTGTTGAAGGCTATTGATAATTTATTTATCTTTAGTCATGATATTCTTTACTGAGCTATTTGTGCTCACCCTTTTGCTTCATAATTCCTTTCAGGTAATAAAAGTGTAGCTGGGACAAGCGGGGGATAACAGGGGAATAGAACGGTGGTCATCATTTAGTAGTTATATTTGGTGAATCAACTAGGCTGAGGTGAACCCAATGTTGGAAGGGTGTTTTGCCACTATCATACAAGATGTCTAATGACATACCATCTCGTGTCATCATAAGACAGGGTTGTGCTCATCAACTTGCTGAGTATATTTACGAGCACTACCTATATAAACTTGGTGTTTGTTTGGAGTTTAATTCCCAATTAGAGACAGTGGAGATAATGATATGTCAAGAGAAGACTCACCATTGGAAAGAATATGATAGTAATCTTCTCATTTTTCTTTGGGGTCTATTGGGTCAACTAAGGATAATTTTGTGGCCATATGATATGTATCATAACCTAGACGTATGGCCTCCCATGTACGAAGGTTTCCTTGAGCATTTCCCAAAGATTCTAATTTCTAAAACAGTTTTTGACTATACTTTTATGTAAAGTGTGTAAGACCCCGAATTTTATGAAATAAAAGTATTCAATTTTTTCTGATAATTACTATTCAGAAAATGGTTAAATTGATAAAAGTTTAAAGTTAAGGGTGATATATGAAATTTTTTAAAATAAGCAAGTGGTTATAAAATACTCATTGTTGTCGGGGAATATTCGTTTGGTCGTGGAATATTCTTCTTGTCAGGGAATATTTGAAAGTAGTATGCACACAAGCCAATCATGTTTGATGATAAAGCATATACTTTGTAACAATCTTATTCATTTATTAATAAAAAGTATTAATTTATTAAAGGCTTTTAATTATCTACATGATGCTGTTTTATAATATGTGATAAACCCATAGTTTTAAGCAATGCTTTTAGAATAATGATGATGATCATTCTAATGAGATCTAAATTCTTAGAAAGCTTAAAACTAAAATAGTTCCCAATCGTTGGATTACTAAATTGGGGATTAGTGAATCGATAGATTGGTACATACGTTGTTTTGCTTTCATTGGATGAGGATGATTGATCTCATGATCATTTGTGTGGAGACACTAAAGCAAGTATGTAGGTGCTTATTAGAGAATAGGTACATTTAACGCGTGGCTCGCTAAGGAATACCTAATGGAGTTTTATTTGTCATCGAATAGGAATTCTCAGTAGTGATAGTAATCAAGTAATCCTTGAACTTGAGATCATCATAGTATCTCTTATGTGTGATGAGTTATACTTTGACTTATTCCTTAAGACCCTTAGGGTATATCAAAGGGTATGCTTGGGTATAATAAGTTATACATGGAGATAATGTATGATCAATAAAGAATCTACCACTTCTAATAAAAGAAGAGAATGTCCTATGTGATTCGATAAATGACAACCCAAAGAGTCCTTGGCGAAGATGTAATGAAATTAGAAAGGAGTTTCTAATTTGCATTATTTGGAGTTGTGCATTTAAGGATCGAAATACATATAATTAAATAAAATAAGACTTGACAATAATTCCATGCCTTATATTTAATTGGGACATTAGATGCGGTGGAAGGATTGAATTAGACAAAGAACTATTTACTCAAAGGTTCTTTAATGATTAATGTTGAAATCTATATTATCCGGAAAGTCGTTGATCGCTAGGGAGGCTTATCCCTATTGTAGAATAAATATTATTTATTTAAATAAATTAATTGTTTAATTTATTTATTTAAATAAGATTAGAATTGTTCTAATTGATTTATTCACAACCTGGTTTAATATGGAGAACCTAAAGGGTCACACCATAAAAAGAAGAATAATTATTTAAGAAGTTAATGGCATAATCGTAATAATATAAAGTATGTATATTTAATTTAATCTATGGTGATAGAATAAATTAAATAGCTTAATATTTATTATTTAATATTTTAGAAATATTAAATATAAATTAATAAGAGGAGTCTTATTAATATTATTACAATTATTATTATTTTAATTTCTAAAAGAGTTTAGGAATTAATTTAATATAAGTACTCTCATTTATTCCTAATAGGATTAGGAGGAAAAATTAGTTAAAGGAGTTTAATTAATTATCCCTAATAAGATTAGGGAGCTTAATTAATTAAAAGAATTTAATTAATTAAATAAAACCCAATTCCTTAATTGTTAAGTGGGTTGCCCACATCTATAAATAAGAGGAGTCTTATTATGGGTGTGGGGTTGGTTGACTTTTTCAACATACGACATAATTCCAATTGTTGGGAGAGTACACCCTTTCTATAGAGATAGAAAAACTAGGGTTTAGCCAACCACCCTTTTTCTTGAATCATTATTATTCCTTGGTGGATCACCTCTAGAGGCCATACACTTGGGTGGCTTACGTTGATCAAAGGAAGGAACCAAACCCTGTGGATTCAAAGAGATCGCGAGAAGTAGGAGGTGAACTCGCACTGAGGAAGCTCGTTTACAAGGGTATGATTTCATAATTTCTTATTCTTCGCTTAATTAATAATTATGCATAAAGGGTGATCCGGGTATATGGTTTGTAAAATTTTAAACTCGATTTTATCTCGCTTATTATTTTTGCAATTTGATTGCGTTCTTGAATATTACAAACCCTAACAAAGGGTATCGAGCCAAACCTTTATGCAAATTATTAATTGTTTTATTTGATATGTATATTGATATGTGTTTAGAACAATTTAATTGGGCATAATTTTATTGTATAAAATTTATTTTAAAAAAAAATCGCGATTTTATTAAAGTTACTGAGTATCTTAAATCTGTTTGAAGTTTTTTTTTTTTTTTAAAAAGTTACAAGTTTTTTTTTTTAAAAGGTACAGGAGTATTGTTTCATGAATATGGTGATATATTATATATATATAAAAAAAAACACCACGATTTTTTTTTAAAAAAGCTACGATGAATATTACATTGAAAAAAAGCTTACGATTATATAAATTGCAAAAATATCCGTATAATATGTATATATATATATATATATATATATTAAATACGGATATTATATATATATATTTATTATATACGGATATTATATATATATATATATATTATACTTGTTAATATAATATATATATATATATATTAATTATTTTATAATTAAAATAAAAGTTTATTTTAATTTTAAAATAAAAGGTTTATTTTAATATTAAAATATAAAGTTTATTTTAATTTTAAAATTAAATTTCATGCTAACTAATTAGAGTTGGAATTAGATTCCATGATAACTAATTGGAGTTGAAATTGTATTCCATCTTTCCTTAAATAAAGGAGTTTATTTAGATATGAAATTAGATTTCATATTATTCAAAATAAAAGAGTTTATTTGTGAATAGGAAAAGAGAATCCGTGTTTCCTTAAATAAAGGAGTTCTATTTAAATATGAAATAAGATTTCATATTATTCAAAATAAATGAGTTTATTTGTGAATAGGAAAGAATATCCGTGTTTCCTTTAATAAAATTTTTTTTACACGGAATTGGATTCTATAATTAATTAAAATAAAAGAGTTTATTTTAATTAAAGATTTTTTATATATGGAATTGGATTCCATAATTAATTAAAATAAAGGAGTTTATTTTGACTAAAAATTTTATTTTGATTAAAATAAAATAGTTTATTTTATTCAAAATTAGATAAATTAAAATAAAATAGTTTTATTTTGATTTAAATTTGGATTAAAATAAAGGAGTTTATTTTGATTCAAAAATAGATTTTATACTAACTAAATTTGCCCATTAAATGATATCAATATATATATTAAATGTTTATTATTATTCATAGGATGAATGTTATTTATCGATGCATATAATGATGTGTATGATAATAAATGAGATTGATTATGGACTATTGACCAATGCGATTGGATTTTATTTTAGTTGGATGCATGAATGTATGGGTTTTATTAAATGGGGTCTCACAGACTGCCTTCTTCTTTAATTTTTTTCTTAATGTAAATTCTATCTCCTCCTATGTACTTTCCTCGATCACGATCAAGGTTTCTATTTATTTTAAATAGTTTTGTAATAGAAATAGTTAGAATTAATTTTGAAAAATTAGAGATCAAGGAGTAAGGAGCGCTTGAAGACCCGCTTGTAATGAAGCCCTGTTTAAATGTAATAGTTATATTTAAATATTATTTCTTGCACCCCTAGGGGTTTGACCTTTTGGTTCGCTTGGTGGCTCTAGTGAACCAAACTAGAATAAAAGTCCATAATCAATCCGGGTAGAATATAGTATTCTATATGTGCATGCTTATACTATATATATTATATATTATGCAAACATGCTTCGCATGTTTATTAATATGACACGTATTTTTATATATATATAATGCAATGCTTAAACAAGATGAGACAAATTAATAACAAACCCCTCAATTTTTATATTAAGTCCTAAGCGTTCAAAGATATTTGGAATATCGAACGTCAGCTTTCTAGCATGATAAAATTAATAGAGTATTAAATATTTAATATGAGTTTGTTGTGTCACCACAAGGCAAGTATTAAGTATTTAAGATGTTAATTTATCACATTTGATGCTTATAAAGAAAATTGAACAATATTGTTTTGTTGTGTCACTACAAGGATGATATTTTTTTTTTGAATATATGGAGTGCTAGGTCGGACTTAACTTGGATAATTTTGATTCGGATGTGCCACCACTTGATCAAAATAATCTAAGAGGCAAAAAGAAAAGGAGTTTCATAGTTGATGTAATTGACAAAGTTGTCTACCTATTTATTTATATATAGTTTGTTGTGTCACCACAAGGCTATATACATTTGAAATGGGATCCTTATTCTCACTAGCAAATCTTTAATTAGATTTTGCCGAAACTATATAAGTGAGGGTAATATAGTTTGAAGAAAATAGTGGGAGCTACCAATTTAAAAAACAAGACCTAATTTATTTTGGTAATTAATAAAAGAATGTATGTTAAAATGTTGTTAATTACAAATTCATTTACGTAATTTTACAATGTCTAAAATTACTATCACCTGCGAAACATATTTGATGTAAATTAACCGCATCAAGAATTAAACGGATTGGTTAAGGAATTTGAGAATAGTTCTCACTACCGAAAAGCTATCTTATGTCCTTAATACGCCTATCCTCGCAATGGTTGCGCATAATGCCTCCGAGGAAGAGATTGCTACTTTTAGAAAGTGGCAAGATGATGCACGATTGGCTCAATGCATCATGCTCGCATCCATGAGTAACGAGCTTCAGCCACACAAGATGAAACTACGGATGCTACTACTATATTCCCGCACATCAAGTAGTTGATGGTGAGGAAAGTAGGACCGATAGATATCGATATCTAAGGAGCTCTTCCGATCTAGAATGACTAATGACACTACAAAGATGCATAAAAAGTTCTTAACATAATCAATTTGATTGATCAATTAGGACAACGGGTTTTGTCATGGATGGAGAGTTGAGCCAAGATTTGATCTTGCACTCACTCCTGGACTCCTTTCACAATTATTGTGAATTTTTCATATAAACAAGCTAGATATCAGCCTCGCTGATTTTCTTAACATATTGAAAAATATTGAGAGTCACTTTCCAACCAAGAAAGATCAAGTCTTACTGGTAGGGGCCAAAGGATCTTCTGAAAAGAAGAACGATTCAAAGAAGGTAAATAGAAAGGCGTAAACAAAGGATAATAAAAGCAAAACTGATACAGATAGCAAAGGAGTTTTCTTCCACTACAATAAGCCTGGACACTGGAAAGAAACTGCGAGAAGCATCTTGCAGAGGCTAACCAAAGAAGCTTAGTGAAGTTTCAGTTACAATACAGTTTTTTTTGTTCATAATTGAAATAAATTTTTTTTTAAGTCAAGGTTCTACTTGGGTATTGGATACCGACTTTGGTTATCATAAATATAGATTTATGAAGGGACCAAGCAGAAGTAGAAAGCTAAACAAATATAAGTAAATCTATGTGTGGAAAATGAAGCAAAGGTTGTTGCATTAGCTATAGAAACTTATAGTTTAGCACTGCCTACGGGCAAATCTATTGAGTCAATAAGTTGTTATTGTATTCCAATTCTTGTTAAAAATATTATTTCCATTTTATTGTTGACAATGAAATCTTTGGTATTATAATTAAGAACAATTGTTGTTCTATTTATAATAATAATGTTTTGTATAGAATCGAATATTACTTAATAAATTTTGTATACTTGACTTACATGAAAATAATTTTGCATATTGAACAAATTAGTATAAGAAAAGAGATGATCATTCAAAGAGTTGAATGTGTGTATTTGGTTGAAATACAAGTATGAATTTTTGAAAGGTTCAAAGAATTCGAAGAAACAAATTGACAAAGTATTAAGATTCTTTGATTAGATCAAGGAATAAATACTTGTGCAATAAGTTTTTAGATCATCTCAAATGGTTTTCTCACAATGGACGCCTCCTGATATGCAATAATTGATTGATGTATCTGAAAGGAAAAATCGTACCTTGTTGGACATGGTGCGGTCCATAATGATTTTACCGACATTCCAAAGATCCTTCAGGATCATGTCCTAGAAATGGTCGTGACATATCTACGAAAAAGGTAACCTCAAAATCCTACCAAGACTCCATAATAGTTATGAACATGGAGGATTCCTAATCTTAAGTATGTTAAGATAAGGGGTTGTCCAACTTATGTGAAAAGGTTTCAAAGGATAAGCTTGGGACAAGATTTGACAAGTACAATTTGTGGGACATCCTAAAGTAAGTTTAGGTATATGTTCTATAATCCTACTTAGCAAAAAGGTGTTTGTTGTGAAACACGCACGCTTCTAAGATAAATGTGTTTATTATTGAAGGGGCTAGTGGGAGGATAATAGATCTTGAAAAGTTCAAGAACCACAAAACACTATAAGTCAAATAAGAGGAACCTATAGATGAACTGTTGTACCACAAACCTAATCGTAAAATCTGAATAGTACCAAGATACCTAGGAGGTATGGATTCATCATAGATGATGATGATGAGGTACACATCATAGAAGATGATGATCCAGCTACATACGATGAGGTAAGTGTTGTGACACTTTCGTGAGAAATGGATTGAAGCAAGTTTCTCAAATATGGAACATTCGCTTTGATGAGGCAATCAAAAGAGTTTGATTTTATCAAAATAAGAATGAACCCTAGTGTGTACAAAAGGGTCATTGGGAGCATCGTGACATTCCTAGTACTATATGTTGATATACTACGGATGAGGAATAACTTATCAATGCTACAATCGTAAAAGATAAAGTCGCCTAAACATTCCTCCATGAATGGTTTGGGAAGAGTATCTTAATTGGGGATATAAATCCATATAGATAGATTTAAAAGGATGCTCAACTTAACCCAAGGAACGATATTCATTTGATGCTAAAGTCGCTTAGCATGGCAACTCCAAGAGATATCTCATGTCGATGAGCTATGGAGTGTATCTCTTTAATAGTCCCCACGACTCACGAAAGAGAGGTCGCATGAGTGACAATCATGTATGCAATGAAATGTACGAGACCGATGTTGATCACCATATTATGGAGAAGTTCACTATGAGTCGCTGAAAACATCTTAAAGTGCTTAACCGACACTAAAGGATGTGATCATATTCATGGTGGGTCTAAATTAAAACTAGAGGGCTTAATGAGACTCAAGTTTTTCGTATGAGCACTAAGATGATGACGAAAATCCACTTTAAGGTAAAGCGTTATCTTGAATAAAGGTGCAAGAATTGAAAGGTTCCAAACAAAAAAAAGTTGTTTGGTTTAGTGATAAAGACAAAGTATATAGCTATAAACGAAGTCGCAAGTTGATTGTTTGGATTAAAAGTTCATTACAGAACTAGGAATAGTTCCTAAGTCTCATCTTGGATCTAAACATGTGTTGTGACACTTTTATTTGATTATTAGAATCATTGAAAGATGGGAAATCACTAAGAGATAGTGGACTCTCATGAACAACATTACATATCCATTAACTAAAGCTTATCCAACAGCAGGATAATCGTCACTTAGAGAAGAAGAGTATAAGATACCATGGCGATTGGCTTTAGTGCAAGTGGGAGATTGAAAGTAGTATGCACACAAGCCAATCATGTTTGATGATAAAGCATATACTTTGTAAATAATCTTATTCATTTATTAATAAAAAGTATTAATTTATTAAAGGCTTTTAATTATCTACACGATGTCAAGTTTCTAATATGTGATAAACCCATAGTTTTAAGCAATGCTTTTAGAATAATGATGATGATCATTCTAATGAGATCTAAATTCTTAGAAAGCTTAAAACTAAAATAGTTCCCAATCGTTGGATTACTAAATTGGGGATTAGTGAATCCGGATAGATTGGTACATATCGTTGCTTGCTCATCGGATGAGGATGATTGATCTCATGATCATTTGTGTGGAGACACTAAAGCAAGTATGTAGGTGCTTATTAGAGAATAAGTACACCGAACGTGGCTCGCTAAGGAATACCTAATGGAGTTTTATTTGCTGTCAATAGGAATTCTCAGTAGTGATAGTAAGACAAGTAATCCTTGGACTTGAGATCATCATAGTATCTTATGTATGATGAGTTATACTTTGACTTATTCCTTAAGACCCTTAGGGTATATCAAAGGGTATGCTTGGGTATAATAAGTTATACATGGAGATAATGTATGATCAATAAAGAATCTACCACTTCTAATAAAAGAAGAGAAATGTCCTATGTGATTCGATAAATGACAACCCAAGAGTCCTTGGCAAAAGCGTAATGAAATTAGAAAGGAGTTTCTAATTTGCATTATTTGAGTCAGTGCATTTAAGGATCGAAATACATATAATTAAATAAAATAAGACTTGACAAGAATTCCATGCCTTATATTTAATTGGGACATTGTATGGTGGAAGGATTGAATTGTATGGTAACTATTTACTCAAAGGTTCTTTAATGATTAATGTTGAAATCTATATTATCCGGAAAGTCATCGATCGCTAGGGAGGCTTATCCCTATTGTAGAATAAATATTATTTATTTAAATAAATTAATTGTTTAATTTATTTATTTAAATAAGATTAGAATTGTTCTAATTGATTTATTCACAACCGCTTAATATGGAGAACCTAAAGGGTCACACCATAAAAAAGGAAGAATAATTATTTAAGAAGTTAATGGCATAATCGTAATAATATATTATGTATATTTAATTTAATCTATGGTGATAGAATAAATTAAATAGCTTAATATTTATTATTTAATATTTTAGAAATATTAAATATAAATTAATAAGAGGAGTCTTATTAATATTATTACAATTATTATTATTTTAATTTCTAAAAGAGTTTAGGAATTAATTTAATATAAGTATTCTCATTTATTCCTAATAGGATTAGGAGGAAAAATTAGTTCAAGGAGTTTAATTAATTATCCCTAATAAGATTAGGGAGCTTAATTAATTAAAAGAATTTAATTAATTAAATAAAACCCAATTCCTTAATTGTTAAGGTGGGTTGCCCACATCTATAAATAAGAGGAGTCTTATTATGGGTGTGGGGTTGGTTGACTTTTTCAACATATGACATAATTCCAATTGTTGGGAGAGTACACCCTTTCTATAGAGATAGAAAAACTAGGGTTTAGCCAACCACCCTTTTTCTTGAATCATTATTATTCCTCGGTGGATCACCTCTGAGGCCATACACTTGGGTGGCTTACATTGATCAAAGGAAGGAACCAAACCCAAAGGATTCAAGGAGATCGCGAGAAGTAGGAGGTGAACTCGTACCTGAGGAAGCTCGTTTCTACAAGGGTATGATTTCATAATTTCTTATTCTTCGTTTAATTAATAATTGTGCATAAAGGGTGATCCGGGTATATGGTTTGTAAAATTTTAAACTCTGATTTTATCTCGCTTCCGCTTATTTTTGCAATTTGATTGCGTTCTTGAATATTACAAACCTAACAATATTCATACGACGGCGCAGCCTTTTGTGGCCCCCATAACGGAAAGCGATTGGATGAAGAAAACGACAAGTATAAGTTGTTTACAAATAACGGCATAGTTGTTACCGTTAACACTGTTGGAATACCCGATTGGTAAAGTAAAGTAATACGCATTGTTGCACAGTAGCACACGGTATTGCATAGTATTTTTGAATTATTGATTCTTACGTAAGAAGGCACTACTCAATAATGGTTACAGTAGTTACTGTTTAGTATTTTGTTTTATTGATTCAATAATTACTGCGTTGATATTTTATATTACTGTTGTTTTAATAATTGTCACTGCACAGTATTTTCTATTATCGGAGCAATAATTCATATTATCTGAATAATATTATTCGATAACATTATTGGCAATGTCTAGAAAGTTCGCCTAAGGAGAGATTTGGTCACCTAATCAAGCCAAGAAGGAGAAATTCTTATTGAAAGCCCCTCTTTCCTGAACCGCCTCGGTTGTCATTATTGTGATTCTGTAATATTATTTGTGAATAATTAATTATTGATTTATATGATAAGAAAAATATTCATTTTATGTAGATATAGATGGAGAAAATTTTTAAAGTGACAATTGTTGAAAATTGATATTTTATCTTTTTTGATAAAATAATATTTTATTATATTATTATAATATAATAATTGTGATATTTTTACAATGAATGTGGGATATATGAGTATATGAGGACAAGGAGTATTTTTGTTGTAAAAGTTATTTAAAACATGTTGAAATCTGAATTCAAAGAGGCGTAGGAAATTTGTTATATAAATATAATTTTTATTAAATTTTCTGCTTTGGTGTTCTAAGCATTTTTCTATAAATAGGGTGCTTAGGTTAGAATTGAAAATCACACCAGAAACTGAAGTTTTCGCTCTATTTCTCTCTCTATATTATCGAGTGGATTCTTGTGAGTATTTTGATATCTTGAGTGTTGCTATACGGTGCAAGTTCAATCAGTGTTATTCCAGTCAGAAGTACTGCTCTTTGAGGTAAGGGATATTAAGGGATGTTATTTTCTTCGTAAGTGATATTATTTCTTCAATATCATTATGCCGAAATATTGGTTAGAACTTTTTATAAAATTTGGAACTTTTTCATATCGGGGTTACTATTCATGAGTTACTATTCATGACAGATTACTATTCATGAGTTACTATTCACGAGTACTATTCACTACAAAATTGGTTTCTTTTTCTAACCAAATTATAGTTGATTTATGAATATTACTCTGGAGATTAAAACTATGTATTGATTATATTGATTTTATTATCATATATA